>JARHVA010004800.1:840000-970000 GCA_037957365.1 Torreya grandis | reverse complement strand
CTCAATAATGGTCTCTCAATATTTGTTATCTCCTAGACCTACACACACTAACACAGTGCATTAGATATTTCATCGATAAGTAAAAAACTAAACTAAACAAAAACATATAAATACATAATGATAATGTACACTCAACTTCTTTAGTATGATATAGATCTAAAACATCCTTCATGATATCCCCATATCCTAAAAATAATGATGGCCACTTGTGCTACCTCCACCATACTATGTAAGCATTAGTATCCCCACATCATCCACATCAATAATCTCTATCACTGGATATCATTATGTCAAAACAATCATAGTTAGCTCACCTAATCATGGTCTTGGACTACTACTTAGCCTCACCAGAGCCCAAGAACTCCTCAACCACACCCATGGTGCAAGTGGCACATCTTGGATAATATTAATGTATTGTGTTACCTACTCATACTAAAATATCTCAAGCACATTTACCTAATGGTCATGTAGCCAACATCTCACTCAAACCTATCTTAGATGGACACCATCCTTAAGACACCCCTAAAAGCCCCTGTAGGGTCTCCAAAAAAATTATTTAGCTATCCAACAATCCAACACCTATCAATAGTGCATTGTGCTCCTCGATAGCACATGAGCCATACCAATCCATCTCTATGAAAACATCTATGGGTAGGCGCAATCCATCTATGAAAACCCCTCTAATCTAGTCATATGATATGCTCATAATCCCAATAATGAAATAATGTCAAAGACCCAATTCAACCTATGCACAATTCTTGAGTAAAATGATACAAATATTTATATAAGTGGGATAACATAGTGTGACCCCATAAGTATATAGTCACATGCTCCTCTATATCCTACATAATCCCATGCATCTTATATGAAATAGATACACCAATACCATCCATAAAAATAAATGAAGCTAGTAAAACTATAAGAAAATTCCATAACCATAGAACATTATCCATAATGATCACCAATAATACCACTTCATTGCAACTCCCTCGATGATCAGTCCTCATGGGTATACCTAAAACGTACCTAGAAGCTTGATCTATAGCTTTATCTCAAGTAAAATCCTATAATATATCCCACTAATTAGTATTGGGTACTCTCAATATCCTATAGACATCCTTTATAGTCATAGTGATCTCCTTGATGACCATCTAAAATGTACAGGTATCAACATTCCACTACTTGTATAAGGCAAACATCATATGGAAATCTCAAAGCATCAGTGAAAGTGATGCCATGTAACCCAAACTAACCTTATCAATCACTACCCTCTTATCATTTGTCAGGGGTAGTCTACATAAGCACTCCATGATTTGACCACTATAAAACTCCATCATGTGTACATCTACTAGTAAAATATAACAAATCCAAGCTTAACATCTCCAAACAACATATAAACATGAAAAAACAATCATTAAAATACAAAATAGAAGATACATCGATAATTTTTGCTCTATTGGACACTAGCATTGCACCTAAAACACTAGCGATAGATAGTAATGTGGCCTTGGGATGCTAGCATGACAGCCCAAGAAACTAGCATGATCTTTGAGACACTACCATGGACCTCTTAAACAAGGCCTTAAACTTGCTAAATAAAGCCAAAAATGAGAAAAAACATACATTTATATTTTCAAAAATAAGGGAAATGATAGGATCCTTACTAGGGTAACCTCTTCCTCAGCCTAGATGAGCGCTTCCACCTCTTTTTAGTGGGTCACATTCACTCTTCATCTCCTCGACATGTTCATAGGTTCAGAGCAACAATTTCTCTCAAGTCAATTTATTCAAATGATTATCAAAACCAATTAACCAATCTATTTAAATCATGTTTTAAAAATGCCACCTACCTAAGGTTGACATTGTGCATAAATTTTGGCAACTAATACTAAATTCTGCTAAAAGTGATGTCTCAAGAACTGTAACTCTGATTTTTTATTTATTTATTGTGTATGGGACTTGATGATGACATCCCCTACATTGTACCAATTACACTACTATCCTAATCAATTTGACTTCATAAAATGAAAAAACCTATATTTCCTTAATAAATTCAATATATGTCACAAGCCTATATCAGTCCTGATTTACAAACAATTCTCATACAAATGTCAAAATAATTGATCTTATGATCACATTAGCCATGTAAACTATCATTAATATGCTTACTAGCATCATTTTTGGTTCAACACCCTTACCACAGTCTCAACTCTCTCACTGAAAGGGGGCATACATACACCATTCACACTAATATTACTTTACTCAAATGCATTTTTTGACCTACACTCAAATTTGCTAATTTAGACATATAAATTAGCTTAGATATTTAGATACTTCAGTTGGCTTAGATATTTAGATATAGGTTGACACATATGTTTAGATACATAAGTTGACACAAATTTTTAGATACATAAGTTGGCTCAGATATTTAAATACATAGGTTGACACAAATGTTGAGATACACAGGTTGACATAGATGTTTAGATACATAGGTTAGCTTAGATATTTAGATACATAGGTTAACATAGATGTTCAAATACGTAGGTTGGCTCAGATGTTTAGACATATAGGTCAACTCAAATTTACTAGTTTCCATGATCTTATCAGATAATTAGTTTAGATTTTGATACTTTACACAGGGTTTTGACATAGTTTTAGACTCAGATTATGATTATGGGGGAATGTACATGGTAAATCATCCCTATATAGACAGATCTATGAACATAGTACACAGTTACATTACTAAGATATCAAGTTTAGGGGCATGATGCAAGGCACGTGTCCTTGATCCCACATGATTTCACTAGGTTATATAGATGGAATGGAAAATTAAACCATTTTATAAGTTCATATTGCTATATTACACTTAGATTGTCACCTGGATATCACTAGGATTTCACCAAGTTGGGTCATATGGATGTTTATAGTGGCTAATCCATAGTTGTCACTAGACCCAAATTATGAAGACTGAATGATAGTTTTGACCTCTTATTAGGTTACTTCTCAGACCTAGTTCACATATAAGTGTGGGGGAAAGTAGGGATTGTTTCTCCACATTTAAAAATATTTATCAAACTCATTTCACATGCTAGAGTGGGGAAAATAGGGTTTGTTTCTCCATATTTATAGATACTTCTCATACTCAATTCACATACTAGAGTGGGGGGAAGTAGGGTTTATTTCTCCACATTTATAGATAGTCCTCAGACTCTATTCATATACCATGATGGGGTTAAATAGGGTTTTTTTCCTCATAATTTAGTTTATTACTTAGATTCAATATAGGGGGCATCCACATTGTGGATTTCTTCTTCACAAGCAACATTCCAGTTCTTATCCACTTCTCTGACCAAGAAGTGGGCTAGGCTTAGAGCACATCCATCCTACACATGGATTAATCATAAAGATAAGTACATGTACACACTTTATTTTTCCTTTTACCCTAACACTTTCATTTCATTGTATTACTATAATAAAAGGGGGCAACTGTACACACCCTAATTTGGTCAATCAAACACAAGTACTATGTCTTTTATTTCTCTTTCATGAGAATGTCTTAATGATGGATGTGAGTCTTGTTCATAGGTCATTTTGGTATTTTGATCTTTATTATGACTTGTTTTTCCATAATTTATACACCCTGATGGTTTTATATCATCTTGTTCTAGTCACAGGCCTCCTGGCCTATTTACCATAGTCTTTTCTTAGTTTTGTGGTTTTAGGACACTAGCATGGTATGGTACACTAGTGTATTGCAATAGTTTTCACTTCAACACTAGTGTCTGATGGTCACTTTTTAAACATGTTTTAGGTCCTTACCCTTCCTTGAGTACATCTTATGATTTTATCTTTCTCTTGTGCCTTGTCAACCAATGAATAAGGGTCTCACATCCAAATTAAATTTATTTCTATATAAAGAGCCTTACAAGGCATTTTACATCTAGAACTTACACTTTTGACACATAATTACATAAAATCAATCAATAATATAGCTCAACACTTTGCATATTACTCAGTAATCACACCTAAATATGCATGCTTGATAAAAAAAGGGCCTAAATAAAAGTCATTTTATCATACTATGCATGTTGACTATGCATGTTCCCTATGGGAAATCTACATGCAATCTGAGACCCCTATTATTAGGGTTAATGTAGGAAGTGATTATAACATCAAGGGTTCTATATTGCACAATCACAATATCCCACAACCCATATTTTCCATTCCTTTTTTCTTTGATCTCATTATTTTTTCATGTGTGCAAGTGTTTATTAGGATTTTGGAGAAGAATCAACAAAATAGTGACACAGACAGATGATCGGATACTCTTGAACACAACTACAATTCCATAAAACCCTTTGACAACATCCCCAAAAGTGTCAGGGTTTCTCTCTATAGGAGGACACTAGCATAATACCTTGGATACTAGTATAGTATGTTATTGTCTCTCTAACTATGTTACTATCTAAAGATAATTTTCAACCCTAGTTATAGAATAAAAGACTTTATACTAATTCCTAGGCATGTTCCAACCTTAAAATCATCCATAGATTCCTATTTCACTCTAGATAAGTGGATTTTTTCTTTATATTTGCATTCTGGTAAATTAATTTGGTATGTGTATTTGAAATATTTATTGATATTTATCCTTTATACCCAACCCTTTAACAACATAGTATTTACATCTAATAAGTCCTAAAAAGTTAAAATAGACCCCTTAAATAAAAGGGGTAAGGGGTAGCTAGTGAGATGATAAGGGATAAGCTTCATCATAGAAAGGAAAACAACCCAAATCACTAGCTAAGGCCCTAAATTACCACTTAGTGATGAAGGAGGTAGGAGTACAAAGACAACCATAAGGTTTTCCCAAAAGTAACGATCCTTAAAAGAGTGCATAATAGCTTATTACTCATGCACTCTTGCACCATAGACGATCATGACTAAGTGATCTATGGAAGATGTGAGATGTCAAAATACAATAGTATGGGAGTGTTCCACCTTAGAGGGAAGAAACCTTGTAAACAACTATGGATGTAGTAAAGGAGAGAATGTCATCCTGAGTAATACAAACATTGGTGAGAATCTAATGCCCCAAAAACCTAAAGATTCCTCTGCAAGGTTCAGGAATGGATGATAAGTTAGGGCTTAAGATCATGATTAAAGGTATAGTTGATGGACAACATGTTATTACTCATGTACTATTACTTGTTAGTCTTGAGGGATGAATTAGGTTAGGTTATCTGAAAGATGGTTATTAATTCAAGCTCACATGGTTACCCCTTTTGGGGTAATAAGGGGTAGATAAAATGCCCCTATCCAATGTCTAAATACTAGCATTATATCACTAAGCTTGTTTTAGGATAATGCTCAACTAACCCACATCATATTCCCAAGAAAAGTTAAAATGATGTAGAACAAATGGGTGCCTATACCTGAAACTGGCACAGGTATATAGGTAGAGAATACCTAGGGGTGTGAGATAACTCTCTCTAAGGAACTTAACAAAATAGCTATATAATTTTGGGAGAAGGGGTGCCTCATTTCAATATATGAGGTTGGAATGACTAGGCCTGGTGATTATTTACCAAAATTTTAGACACCTAAATTAAACCAATTAGTGTTTAAATTGATTTTGGCATGCCCTATGGGACCTTCCCTCATCTTTTCACATTGTAGGCATCATAAATCCCTTTATGAGCATAATTCAATTGTTTTTTGTACTTTTCCTTGTGTACATTCATTTAATCTTGGTCTTGGAAGTTTTTGTTCATATATGTATGTCATTTTCTAACATTTTTAGGCCCATTGTACATACACCTACATAACAATGAAATCAAAGACTTCATCGGTGAAATTATAACAACTAATAGCAAAATCATTCTTTTATTGTTATTTTAGCTTCTTTTTGGCAATTTCCCTTCTCCTAGTAGTTTTATATCTTGGTTTAGCTTTATCCCATCTTTCTATTTTTTGTTTTGCCTTTTTTCTAAGAAAAAAAGAAATTGAAGATTTAATTAGTGAAATCATAATAGAAAACAATGAAATTATTATTATGTTTTTTATTTTTATCTTTTTAGTAGTTTTATTCCTCCTAATATTTTTCTTAGTTTAGCTCTATTCTAACTTTTTTTATTTTTTATTTTGTTTCATTTCTACTTAATCATGAAATCATGGATTTTGTCAGCAAAATCATATAGTATAGCAGTGAAATTATTTTCTATGTTGACTTTTTTTTGTTTTTGAGGTAGTAGTAAAATTTAGAACTTATCAAAAAAATCATTTAATCTATTATCAAAATCATTTTTTAAGTACTTTTTGTTAGTATTTTCCTATTTTTATCCTTTTTAGAGCCCCTTGTGTCAGTTTCCCTTTGTAAAAAACTATTTATTTTGGATTTATTTCTCTATTTTTTCTTATTTTTCTCTATTTTTGTCTTGTCACAACAACGAAATTGGGCATACATTTAGCAAAATTGTAGACAATTCTAATGAAATTAGAGGGTTTATTAGTGAAATCATTACACATAGTATCAAAATTAGTGAATATTTCAATGAAATCATCATAGGTAATAGCAAAATTGTTCCTTTAGCTATTGTTTTATGTTTTATTCCTAATTTCTTAATTTTTGACTAATTAATGAATTCACGGTTTACTTTGATTGTGTAGAAGCAAAATCATTCCATAGATTTTTTTTTTTTTTTTTTTATTTTTTTTATTTTTATTTTTTAATAATTTGTGGATTTCACTAATTTTTTGTAGGTTGCCTTGATTTTCAACCATACACAAAACTTTTAATAGTTTGTTTGCTATCCATAAGTCAAACAAAAACCTATAAAAAGCTAAACAATTTAATTTTTATTTGATTTCAATGTTTTTACTTTTCTGTTTAAGTTTTATAAGATGTTTTTCCAAATTTTAATTTTTTTTTCTTTAGTAATAGCAAATGTTTTGTTTTCCAGAGTTAATTGAACTTTATTTTTAGCATTTATGTGCCTTGATTTTATTGAAAATGATCTTCTCTTAGTGTCACATTGGTGGTGATACTTGAATATTAGGAAAAAAAACTTGCAAGTTTTTATTACCCAAGACCCACTTATATGTATGATCTCCTTTTGGCATCACATTAGTGGTGATATCTGATAATCAAAGGCAAGTCTTAGTCTTTTTATTTTTTATTTTCTTAGGGGCTCTATCGACTATGTATTTCATCACCATGTGGTAGGCTAAACTCTATGTACTTGTGGGGTATACAAATTGAGGACCCATTATGTTTATTGCCTAAGTGGTTGTGTGTTTTAAGCACACCATGACATGAGGGACTTCCATGCTCGAATACCCAAGGTTTACACAATGACCTCAAAGTTTGATTTTTTTGATGCCAACACACTGAAATCTTACGGTTGTGTTGGGAACATTGAGACTAAAACCCATTTGTGTGCATCAATCAAATCAACTTCTTCCATAGTTTTGAGCCTCGTTATACTGAAAGGTATATAGAGGACTCCCCTAGATAATTTTGTTCATACCTTAAGTCCAAGAAATCCATTTCTTACCATTTAATTCATAATTTATTAGTTAGCAGTTAACACTAAGAAGTTACTTTCCATGTAATTTTGAAACTAGGCTCAGTAGGCCATGGTAATGGCAGGATTATCCAAATTTAGTTCTTTGAAATATTAAGTCATAGATAAAGCAACATACAAGTAAGTGACATGAAAATACTATAGGTTATTCAAGTCCATTTACCTAGATTTTATCCTTTTTTTTGTAATTGCATGTGTGTTTAGAATAGAACATCTTTGTTTATTCCCTTATTTTTTACTACATGCTAAAAATCCTTAAGTAAAAATAAAAGTATTTTTTAGTCTTGAAACAAATCATAATGTACACATATTTTATAATCAAAATAAAAAAAAATTAATTCAAAACTCAAAAGAATCTCATTGTCAATCAACTTTTAGTCACTTTAATCTTTTTAGAGTCTAATGTCAAGTATTTTTTTAATTTTTGAGTTGAGCCTTTTCCTTAGAAATGTTACACATTACAAGTCACATGGATATGTAAAAAAAAACCTAGGGTAAGGGATGAACCTTTTAGCAATGAACCCTTCTAATTTGGAAGCCAAAAAAACCAAAGTCATCATGTTGAAATACATGAAATCCATGACCATGAAGAATAAGAGGGCGGAACATACCAAGATGAGGGTAGCCCCAAGCCATTTTGGCTCCTTATTTATTTAACCAAAACATAATGATAAATAAGAATGAATTTTTTATTCAATATTTGAGCTTAGGGGATAAATTTCCACTTGATTTTGATGTCCAAAATTTGTAATATATAATTTCTAAGAAAGAGTCTTTGTCACCCATTCAAGGCCAATCCATATCCCAAGGCTCTTTAGAAGCTAGTAATGCTCTCATTGGTTCCTCCAATATTAATCCCCAAGTTTCATAAGACAAATAGAAATTCATCCTTAATGAGGAAACATCCCACACAAGTCATGGGGTTTTTATGGAATCCCATACTTATCACATCAACCAAGAGATTGTGAATCTCCAAGAAAATCAAACAAACAATCATTTTTTTATTCAAGTTACAACTCCAATCCAAATTTGAGTGTTAATGAAAATTCACCCTCATTATTCAACCAATTAAACCAAAACTTGAATAATCATTCAAGTTTTCCAATCATTAACTAATCAAACCCAAACTTGAATACTCACTCTAGTTTGTTAATCATCAGCCAATCTAAACTATAGTTGAAAACTCATTAAGTTTTATCAAACATATACCATGATAATCCAATATTGAATATTCATTCAAGTTTACCAATCATAAACCAACCCAATCTAAGTTTTAATAGTCATTCAAGTTTACCAATCATAAATCCAACCAATCCAAACTTGAATATTCATTCAAGTTTACCAATCTATAATCAATCCAATCTGAACTTGAATAGTTATTCAAGTTATCCAATAAATTCAAATCCAAACCTTCATTTTTCACCAATAAAAAATATAAATCCAAATCCAAATCTGAACTTGAATACTTATTCTATTTCACCCATCAACCAATCAATTTCAAATCTGAATTTGAATACTTATTCAAGTTTACCTATCAATCCAAATCAAAATTTTACCTTAGGGAGTTTACCAAATCAATTCTCAAATATAAATTATTTTATAGGGTTAGTTCCATTATTTTCAACCCAAACACCAACTATTAGCAATCCTTTTAACACTAATTTAGTTTCTAACCAACCATTAAACCCAAACATCCATTCAAATCACATGATTAGTCACATCCTTTTTCAAATCAAAACTTGAACCAAGCTAACCCAAATCTAATTTATCCAAGCCACCCTAATTTGTTTAACTTCAAAAATTCAAACACCAATCCAAACCAAACCAACACAAACTTGAACATCCACCCAAACCAAGCTTATTCTAACTCCAACATCAATCCCAACTAAACAAGTTATAGTTTTAATACTAATCCATACTAAACAAACCCTAACTTATCCACTAACCCAACCAATACAAACACCTTTGCACAAAAAAAAACATGCTAACCCACCCTTTAATGTATTTTATAATTAATTTTTTAACAATCCCCCCTTAACCAACATCCATTTTCACAAACTAACACTAACATAAACCCATTTATGGGTCAAATTCTAACTTGTTTACCTTTTCAAGTCAAGATAATGAATTATAGGCACACTTCATTCAAGAGTGGAAAAATATGAAGGAAAAATTCCAAGGATTTTAGGATGGTAGTTTTTCAAGGCAAAAACAATATAATTTCAAGGAAATTTGTTCTTATCCATATGATTTATATAGCACAACACTTTTCCAAAAACATTTTGAACCTCCTAAGTTTGACAAGTAAAAAGGTAAGGGCGATCCTAGGGAACACCTTAAATACTTATATATGTCATGTGTCAATGTTGCTCTATAAACTGAAGTTTAGGGGGTCAAACCCTATAATGGCTCTCACATCTACCCAAAGGATCAATATTCACCTTTGAAGACCTATCCAAAAAGCTTATTCATTATTTTTCATACAATGTTGAAACATAATTGACCACAATTGACCTATGTAACACTAAAAAATGTAATGGTGAAACCTTTTCCTCTTTCTTATAAAGATGGTGATCATTAGCAAGCTATTTTACGTCATCTTTTTTTGAAACATAGCTTATTACTATTTTTATGAACAATCTTAACTTAGAATTGGGTCATCACTTGTGACTTATTTTTCTAAATTATTTTGACAAAATAATTAAAAAGTGGATTTAAATTAAAATAAATTTAATTATTATAGGTGTTATCAAAATATTCAAACTTGACAACAATTCTTCGACCCAAACTATCAAGCCTAAGTTTTTTTCCAAGAACAAGAATTTTTTAGTGATGGCATAACCAATGTCAAGTAAATACAAAACCCACCTAAAAAGATCAATCTAACACACAAAACATAAACAACATTAGCATCCCTAATGGTTAACAAATACAATAAAACCAAAAATGTAAGTTCACCTAATTTGGAGAATCTTATGAATCAATGTTTTGAAAATTGGTCCATGCAAACATGATTATTTAGTCCCACACTAAACCCTTTAAAGACAATGTTCCTAAAATTGAATAGTATATATAATATTAATATTTTGAGTATCATAAGATTAAGGTACACTCAACCAATATGTGTATGAGGCTCAAACACTATGTCTAAGATCTCATAGATTGTGGGGACATAACTATCAAAATTCAACCATCAACCGTGTCTAATAACCAAAAGTTGGGAATATACAAAGACCCATTCCCAAAACACAAACAAGGATAAAGTAAGCATAGACATGAGTTATCCAAAGAAAGTAATGTCAACCAAGTCAATTACCCTTTTGAATCCATAGCAATTTTTTTTAATTACACACATGATCACATTTTCATCATTACTTTACAAGCCCAAGATTGTGCTATTATTATAAGGCACACAAAAATTACCATCCTTGGTCCCTCCTCATCTAATGTTGAGAATAAGTATAATATTATAGACCATATTTAGAATACACCTTATAATATATCCATTTTAGAGCTTCTCAAAACCTCCCATGTAAATGAAGATATCTTGTATAAAGCCTTGCAAGAGTCACGGGTCCTACAAGATATTAATTCATCAAGTTTTCAAGCACTAGTTGGAAATCTATCCACTAAAAATCAGGTTGCATTTTACCATTTTGATGTCTCTCCTATGTGATCTATCCATAATTTACCTTTGTATATATGTTAGTATTTCTAGAGATAAAATAAAAAGGGTGTTTATAGACAATGGCTCAACTTTAAATTTATGTACATTAAGATTAATTAAACACTTAAAGTACCTTAAAATAGCATTAGAATCAAATATCATTACAATTAAGGCATATGAAAATAATTAATGTGAGTCTATGGGTATCATATACCTTCCTTTGATGGTGGGGCCTATCATTCAAAAAACATTAGTTCATGTACTTAACCTAGATTTACCTTACAATTTACTTACTAGATGTCCATGGATCCATTAAATGAGTTCCATACCCTCCACTTTGCACTAATGCTTGAAATTTTCTCATGATGGTATATAAGTAACTATCCTAAGTGATCCTTAACCCTTTTAATACTTTAAATTATTGGAAGGGCATTATCAAAAATTAAATTATCTCCCCATTACCAAAGACACATTTACTCCTTTTGAGGAATCACCTATGCTAAAAAACTAATCCATACCTACACTTTGTTTCAAGTGCCTACCCTTGGTGGTTGATTGAATATACCACCCACATCCACTTCCATGGATATTCCATAGACAAGCTAAACATCCAATCAACTATTCACTTACAAAGCCACACCATCTCCTCCATCCCAATTCAAAATTATTGATAAAGGCATGGGTGAGTATGAAATCAAAGATGCTAATTACATAAGTACAATCCACATGTCTCTCAATAATCATTTTATGCCTGATTATCATAAGAAACTCAAGTGGTTCACAAATTTGGAAAAACATCATTTGTAAAAGGTGGTCTTCTTTCTAATGAAAACATTAAAGATTCAAATCCATCTTGGCTTTATTATAATGAATTAGCTACTTGTTTCCTTAACAAAAAATATCCCATAGCCAAATCAGTTATGTGTAAAATAATGAACTATAAAGGTGAGGGCCTTGGACTTCATGAACAAGGATTAATATAACTTATCATTCTTATAGCCAATGAAGCTTACCATGGTATAGGATTTAATCCACTTAATGTAAGCACCACACTTTTTCAAAATGACTCTTCTAGTGAGTTTGAGGTAGACTCTTTAGACATTGAAATGGGTTCCATCTACAACCACTTTGAAGACCTATCTATAACCAACCCATTCCATGAAAATGTCATTTTAACACTTGATCTCACATATTTAAATCTAATATAATGGGACCAAAAACCAACACCTACATTTTATCATTTTAAAAATGATGAAGCAATTTATGTATTATTGAGCATAAGAGACCATATTCTATCAAGTGATCATAAGAAGGGTTTTTCAATCTAGTTAGATGATTCTACATATTTTTGGGAACTATTATCACATTATCAAATTAGTACCAAAATAACATCACATGAATAAGACCTTGAGAAGGAACTCAACCTTCCTCCACCACCCTTAAAATATCAAGAAGAATCAACTCTCCTAGTTGAAGACACCATTGTGGTCAATATTGGGATAAAAGAAGATCAAAATATAGTCAATCTTGTTGCATCCCTAACCCAATAAGAACATGAAACATTCAATCTTTTACTTAAAGAATTCTTTGATGTGTTTACATGGTCTTATGCAAAAATTCCAAGGCTTATTCCTTCATTTATTGTGCACCATCTTGTGGTTCGTCCATATACAAAACCTATACAAAAAAAACTTAGTAAAAAAAAATGCCAAAGTTGCACTCTTAGTGAAGGAAAAACTAAAAAATTAATTAGAGGTTAGTTTTATCCATCTTATAAACTACTTAGATTAGATATCTAATATTGTACTTGTGTTAGAGAAACCAATATGAATCAGGGCTTTTAAAGACTTTAGGGGCATCACCATGGCATGTCCCAAAGATGACTTTCTATTGTCAAACATATAAATCATTGTGGACTCTACTACTGGTCATGAAATGTTGTCTTTAATGGATAATTTTTTAGGTTATAACCAAATCAAAATAGCTCCTAAGGACCAACATAAGATAACATTTACAACACCTTAGGTCATCTTTTACTATCGAGTAATGCCTTTTGGACTCAAAAATACTGGAGCCACATATCGAAGAGAAATGATAGTTATTTTTCATGATATGCTTCATGACATCATGGAAGATTATGATGATAACATTCTTTCCAAATATAAATCTAGATCAGAGCATATTGAAGTGCTTCATATAATTTTTGATAGAATGAGAGAGTACAAGCTTTGATTAAACCCAAAAAAATGTGTTTTTGGGGTGACATTGAGAAAGTTTTTGGGATTCATTATTTCAAACCATGGCATATAAGTTGATCCTTCCAAAGTTTCAGCTATCATAAACATTCCACCACACAAAAATCATAAGCAACTTCATAGTTTTTAAGTAAAAATTCAAGCAATTCAATGGTTCATGTCTTAACTTTCATACATTTGTCATCATTTCACATTATTACTTAAGAAATACATTCCATTAACTTGGAATGAAGATTATAATTAGACATTTGAAAATATTAAGAAATATATTTCCAATCCACTATTTTTAATGCCACCTACTGTAGGCAAGTTTTTCCTTTTATACATATAAGCTACATAATATGCATCAAAGGCATTGTTGACATAACTTGATGATAGTGGACAAGAATGAGAAATGTATTACCTAAGCAAAAATTTGGTATCATATGATCTTAATTAACCTCCAATGGAAAAATCATGCCTTGTGGTTGTTTTTGCTTCACAAAAACTTCACCATTACATACTCAATAATCAAACTAAAATCATTTAGAAAATTGACCCTCTTAAATATCTCTTATCCAAAAGAGCTTTAACAAGATGAATGGCTAAGTGAATCATGCCTCCCAGTGAGTTTTATCTTGAGAAAGTAAATCAAAAATCAATCAAAGGACAAGTACTATTAGATGCACTTACAGAGGCTCCTCTAGAAGATCATACACTTATTGTTACAAATTTTCTAGATGAAGAAATAATGTTAATTAATGAAACCCTAGTATGACAATTGTAATTTGATGGCTCTTTAATAGATCATGGTTTGGGGGTAGTTATATTACTAGTTACTCCTAATGTGGACTTAATTTCAAAGCCATTTTGGATTGAGTTTCTTTGTACAAACAACAAGGTAAAATATGAAGACCTTGTAGTTGGTCTTAAACTTGCAATACAATGGGGTATCTAAAATCTTCTCATATTTGGTTACTCAAAACTCATCATAAATCAATTCACCAATAAATTCCAATCTTGTGATGATAAATTAATCCCATATAAGAGGATGGTGGATAGCCTCAATTTGTGTTTCACATCTATATAATTTGAACAAGTTACAATGATTAAGAACATAGTAGTTGATGCCATGATAACTATTGGTTCATTATTTGATCTCACAAAAAATCACAACAAATTCCTTGTAGAGTATTTCATGATAACGACATATGATATACCATATTTTGATATGTTTTGTGGGGTGGTTGGTCCCACTTCTCATTAGTACATTTACATTTCTAAATATCTCCATAATAATACCATTCCATATAATTTAACCCATAACCAACGTAAACCATTTATCCAAAGAACATCCTGTTACATTGTCCTTGGTCAAAATATATATCAAAGTGGCTATGATAGAACCCTATTATGGTGTTTAAATTTTGAATATTCAACCTTGGTTAATAGATAAATTCATGAGGTAACTTGTGGTTCTCATTCTAGTGGTATAGTTCTTTCAAAAAAGATCTTATGTGTAGGTTATTATTAGCCTACCATGAAAGTTGATTCTTGTGCTTATGTTAATAAATGTGTACCTTACCAAAAATAGGGTGATCTTATAAATATTTATTTTCAAGATTTGTAACCCATTACAACACCTTGGGAATTTTACACATGGGTTTTATACCTCATTGGAAAAATTAATCCAAATTCATCTGATGGCCACATGCATATTATTACCACCTCATAATAATTTACCTAGTGAGTTGAAGCAATGCCTTTAACACATGTCACTAGAAAAAAAATTTCCAAGTTATCTTAAACCACATTGACTTCCATTTTGGAATCACCTCTATTATCATCTCTAATACTAGAAAATCTTTCAATAATAAATATGTCAAGGCCATTTTCAATACTTACCAATAAAACACAAGTGGTCCAATCTATTTTACCCACAAGGTAATGACCAAGTGGAGGTAATGAGTAAAATTATCTTTAGAATTATTAAATGAGTTGTCAACATAATTGGTCATGGCTAGCATACACAACTTTATCCTTCCCTTTGGGCATACCACACTAGCATTCACACACCCATAAGGGTAAACCCTTATCCACTTATTTACAACAGTGAGTCTATCTTACCTATTGAAGTTGAGATTACATCCTTATGCATATCCTTAAAAAACATTGTTGATGATGAGTCTTACCATATTTCATGCCTTAGAGAATTCCCTTCTAATGAGAAACACCTCAATGATTTAAACCACCTATAATTTTATCAAAACCTCCTTTATCATAGCTATAATAAATAGATTAAATCTAGGGAATTCAAAATTGGAGATCTTGTTCTCAAGGAAAATGAATGGAATAAAAATGTAGAAAGGGAGAAGAAAGGAAAATCTAAACTAAATTGGTTGGGCCCATATGTCATAATTTCTAAGTATGGATCTAGAGCTTACAAGTTATCTACCAAAGATGGAGAGGAGTTTGATGAGCTAATGAACATCATGAACCTTAAAACATTTTATGCTTAAGTTGTTATAATGGTATTGTATATACCTTAAGTCTCAAAAAATCAAAAAAATCAAAAAAATAAAGGAAAAGAGAAAGTGATAAAAAATATAGTACATCCAAAAGTGAAAACCAGTCTATTGGCACTTTGGGCAATTAACATAAGGAAAATCATATTTATAGCACCATGAGTAATTCATTGTATACATCTAACCTAGTTACTTGGGGGCATCCCATTGCAGTCATCACTTACATATTCCCACATTGTTACTTGTCTTGCAATCCACCCATGACATCTTAGCTTGGGGTTTGATCCTTATACTTTCATAACTATGTTCTTGATCATGTTTAGAGGAATGTCTTATATGTGACCATTAATATCACATTCTTAACCACACACACTTTATCTAAACTATTCATCTACACACAAACACTTTACCCATCCTTGTATACCAACCTATATATTTCCAAATAACATCATCATTCATTCACTCATCTTATTGGGAGTGAAATCGATCATATATTCATCCACATAAAATAATTCATCAATCAACCCATTTTATCATCAATTCTTATATTGAGATAACTACATCTAGCTTGATATCCCCACACATACTTTGTCCATGGTAGATTATATAGGTAATGCTTAGAGACATGGCGTATCTAGGGATAACTCGGCCACCATTACCCCCATCATCCCATTATCCCAAAGCAAGATTTTAATTTTTCACATCATCATCCAAACCCATATGGTTATCTTAGGGGTTCTTCATCGATCAATCAATATTGTCATGGTTATTGGCTAACCAATCCTATCCTAGGATGTTTGTAAACTCATTTGTTTCATTTAGGTGTTTTCTCTTTTGTTTCTATTTTTTATTTTGTTTGGTCATCATTTGATTGATTTTGTGTGTCTTGTAATTTAATTGACTTTGCATTCTTCATTATTTTATCTCTTTTGTGAGCTTTTTATTTTATGTTCATCACGTTTAAATCATTTCACTTATTTTTTAATGGTTTCTTTTTTTTAGTATTTTTTAGTCAAAATCATTATATGTATTACAAATAATGTTATTATGGTCTTTAATATCATGATACATTAAATCGATCACAATTGAATATTCTAGTCCTTATGCATCCAACATAATAATAATCATAGTTATTTCATATCATTGATGTATATTATTTTATGTTATATTAAAAACAATGTTTCTCAATTATTACTTGGTTATTCATGTTTGAATTCTAATGCAAAATAAAATAAACAAAAGATAACTATATATTGATCCATGCATCCATGTATTTTTTCATTTCATTTTATACCATAATAAAAGCTGAAAGGATTAACATGTGTTATAATAAATCAAAATTAGAATAAAATTTTACATACCAAATCATATATATCCATCTAAGCCATTTATCATACATGTATAATTAAAACACATCCATAATGCCAAAGCATACCCATATCTATAACACAAATATAATGCTAAAAATGAATCATGTGTGTGTGTGTATCAAGTATATCATGGTACATTAATACAATGATACATATCAAAAATATATACATCGATATATCAAGTAAAAAATATCATGTCTCTCCCTGGCCCTCAAATGAGGCAACTGTAGTCAGACTCAAATCATGTCATTGTGGTGTACTCCTCAGAGGACCCATGACACACTATGATGCATATCTTATAAACTTCTAAGAATACACTATATGCATTAATATCCTAGATAAAGACCTCTTGGTAGAGTACTCCCTAAACAAAGGTGTTCACTATGAATGTGGAACTACTCTCTCATGTAAACTCCTTTAATATGTAGCCTGTTCCATAGCTCTCATGACCTTATCCAAGGCTATGAGCTATCTTATTACTATCAAGATCTCTATTACCTCAACCAAATCAATTCATATAGTGTCTCTCTCTCATGTATCTTTGATTCAAACTTGTATCATTAGGAATATGCATGGCTACATCTTATGTATATAACCCTACTAATAAAATAAAGCCCTATCCTTATAGTTTATCTACCTCAACCTAACATTTGTCAACCTCTCTCTATAGTCATGTGATCTTTATTAATCTCAAACCCATCTGCCTCTCCTTGACATCAACTTCTCATTGTATCTTATCCCAAATCCATTCCAATCTCCTCCCTAATCTCCACATTCTCTAATTGTGTAGGAGCCCTCCTAGTTTTCCTCTATCTATCACCTACCTAGCCCATAAATCATCTCTTCCTACCTCCTCTTTGTGTTTTCACAACCCTCAAAATTCTCACACTCAATCCTATCCCTTGTAGATGCCTTGCCAAACTTACTACTAATCTTTGTCTCCATGTCTGTATAGGAGTATATGGTACTATCAATCTCGTAGGCCACTTTATATCCCAATAATCATCATAATCATATACCATCCTTACATCAATAACATATACATCTTTACAAATTTACCTATCTAAAAATGTGTCCAATTATACTCTACCATCCTAGGATCAATACTTGCTCCCCACTAAGATCTCTCTCACACAAAACATGCAATCACATGTGGTCCTATCAGAATATGCCATCTAACACCAAACAGTTGTAACACCCTATGTAACTTATATTTCTCAATAAAATAATCATGAAAACCCATGATATAACACTATGTCATCATGTAATCCATATACAACCCATCTTATACCAATTAAAAATCAATCTCTTTATAGGGTCTCCATGTAATCTTCTCATCTCCTAACTCATTTGTCACCATCTTATACCAATACAAAACCCACAAATGTGGTCTCTATACACCTATGATAACATGCCATCCATATGTAATAGGCTCATCATTTGATCTCATGATCATATTATCTATAAGATAATTCATTATAATGTGTTCCCATGCCCATACCTATAATAATGTTGAGGGTCTAATATATCTCTCATCTGCATACACTACATGGTGTAAATATCTATACATGTGAACTAATACATAGGGAACCCATGCAAATATCTCACCCATATTCATCATATCACCAATCACATCCAAGAATACAATAGGGCATAGTATCCCACTCTTTTTAAGAAGCATAATGCCACTGATAATAGCCATGGGTACCACAATCAATGTATCTATCTCTATCTCCTAATCAATATATGTGTTTATATCAACTGCTCCTCTAATGACCAAAATCATATCCTCTCCAAAAATCCTATATAATGTAAAAACCTATGATTCTTGACCCTAGTAAACCTATATACACTATATTAGTATCCTTAAGATCTTGCATATGTCTTCTAGTGTAGCAATCATCTTACCAATTCAAAGGTGAAATGTACTAGTCTCGTTATGCCATCTCTCTACTAATGTTGTCAATAATTCCCTCTTTACCCAAATCTATGGCATCTTAGCAATGTAAAATAGTCTCATAGCCTCCAGTACCCCAAAATCATACTCCTTAAACCTCATGATCTATGTCAATGCTCTAGACATCCACTCCCGTGTGGTCAAAATAGGTAATACCTCCTTCACATATGTATATCAACACAATGTTAATCCTAACTTAAACTATCTTCTAAAAATACCTAAAAAATATCTCACCCTTCCCACCCAAGCATGTCAATTTATTAACTACACCTAATCTCTATCTCCCCCAACAAATATTTTACTACATCCAATGATTTCACTACTGACATGAATGATTTTTCCATTGTAGTCAAAAAATTTGATATTCACCCTTTACCACTTAACCCTAATGAATTCCTTATGACATCTAACAATTTCACTATTAAAATAAATGATTTCATTATTGCATTCAATGAATTCGATACCCCTATTTTCTAATTTTACCCTAGTGATTTTGCTATAGAATTCAATGATTTCATTGCATTATTTGATGATTTCACTAATCACTCAAAGAATTCACCATTTCACTATCAAATTTTCTAATGTGACATTTGAGAAATCATTCATCCTAAATTTCCTACACAATAAATGTCTTAAAAACATTAATGCAAAACTTTAAATCATTCTTACCAGATGCTCGCTTCTCTCTGGCCTTTGATATCTCCTCATCCACTCACTATGATACTGATATATGGGAATACAATCCATTTTTTTTTTAGGTCTAGAGCAAATTCACTCAAAATAAATCTAGTAATCAATCACAAAGAAAATCAATTTACACAAATGATTTTCAAATTCCCTCTAACCCTATTTATAATCTAACCCATTATTCAAATATTTTTCCTTCCATCCCATTATTTTCAAATTTTCTACTCATTTTTCTCTAATTTTCCAAGCCAACCATTGATTGAGGTAATAAAATATTTATCACTACTTGTAATTATAAATCTTTTAAACTTTTATCAAAACATTGGAAAATCTATATTTTTTAATTTATTATCCATAGCTTACCATCATTAGGATATATCATTCTCACATCCACTCATGTAACCCCTGAGTCCTGAGCACCATTTAGGTGCGCAACTAATAAATGAGAAATATTCTTTTTTTGATAACTTCTCTAGTTTTTAACAACTATGGGAAAATTCTTTTACATAGTTTAATCTTACAAGTACGGTATTAGTTTTAGTGCTTCACTTTATTCTCAGATTTAATTATAAACTTTTCATCATCTTATTTTAATAATTTCAAGCATTCATCCAGTTTCCCACATGAACACTTGAGGAGGCATCATCCTGATCATTTTCATTTATCTAGGGAAATGTTTTCTCCATAATCATCAACCCTCTACTTTATTTATTATTATTTTAAATTGTATTAAATTGTAACACCATTTCAAAGAGGGGAAAATGTAGACACCTAAATTTCACCATTTAGTGTCAAAATTTACTTTGGCATGTTAACCCTTCCCCTTATTCAATTTGAATTCAAATTAGCATCATTTCCCTTTAACATTTGAATGATTGATTAATTCTTAATTAATCAATTATGTACATCCTTTTACTCCAAAAAATAATTAATAATATTGATTTTTCAACTCACTCAAATATCCTCTACATTTATCTCAATCATGTGTTGACTCATCCAACCATCCTCCTCAACTTCCTCAACCACCTTGTGAGTCACCTTAGAACATTTAAACCTCCTTGATGACTCAACCAATTAACTTGACCCATTCTTATAGACTCCCTAAACCAACTCCCCTTTCTTCTCAACCCATGGAATTGGTCATCATCATCATCATGGATGAGGACTAATTCTCCACCATTAATTATTTGAATAATTGGAAATATTCAAATAATCTTCCATCATTTGATCAACCTTTTGTATGCCTATAAATTGACATGTAATCCATCAATTTCATCATCCTCACTTATGATAATGAAGTGCCATCAAATTTTAAAGTGAATCTAAGCCATAAAAATTATATTTGCATACCAAAATGTTTCCCAATTCCCATTTGCATTGGAAAAGGATTCAAAACCCTGATTTGAAGATGAAGTCACTTTTAATCATAATGGAAGAGGCTCAAGATACTTCAATTTTCTAAGTGTGTGTTATTATTTCCTTTTATTTATTACTCTATATTGAGGTTGAATTGATTTTATGATTTGTTCATCTGTGTTTTTATCCTTAACTTAGTTGCATTCTAGATTTAACTTCACACAAAAACACATATCTCCATAAAGTTCTAAGATTATGTATGGGGGATGATGCCTGCCTAGTACTAGAAGGTTAAGGAATTTGGTGACCTAATGAAATGGAAGGCAAAAAACAAAATCCCAATCAACAATAACCATAACTATAATGGTCATAAGGTTTTAAAAATATTTTTTGGGTAAGTTTTTGAACTACATGAAATGCATAATGATTTGGGCACTGTTTCAAAGAGAGACACGATAAAATAAACATGTCTATGAAGATGTGGACTAATTGCACCTGAACAGAAATACCCTATGAATATTTATTGTTCCTTGGGATTAACTTTGGGATATTATTACACAACTTAGGTGGAAGGCAAAGAATCTCCCCTTTTAGGAGGACTTGATCCAATTGTGAGATACCACTCTAAAAGAGCCAAAATTCTAACCTTACATTAGAATTAACTATCCAAGAGACAGTCTCGTGTGGAGATTTAATATGGGGTGTAGGCTTCTTAAAAGGTAAAATAGGCATGCAAAGGTTTTTTTAGGCCGAATATAAATAATCTTTGAGTGCAAAGGTAAAAGGGAACTTGACTACAAGATTGACTCATTGAACATGGACAAAATTCAACCTTAGTATTTGGCAGTGTTGAGTGGAAGGGTTGTTGATCAATGGATAAAATTTACTCTATGGATAACATGCTAATATTCCCAAATAGTTCACATTTATGGGAAGGTTTGACACCTTGATGTTGATTATTTTCCACCTGGGGTGGTAGTATGTTCTATGGGTTGGGTTGGTCACCCATTAAAATGGTATGCAAGTTGGGTTTAAAACATCATGAGATATTTTGGTCCATATATGGTATGGGAATTATAACATTCAGAGGATTGGTAAGGACATACCTATGGTATACCAATTATCATTCCCATAGTAGATGGTGTGTAGCCAAGTGTAGAGTGGATAACTATTGAATGCCTCTAAGTAATAATCCCACATAAAAATGAGTGATCTATTTAAGGTCATGATGAGATGAGATATTTATAATATGGTGTGTCAAGTGGAAGTGTATTGATGTATGCACTTGAAGCATTCTAACAAACTAAAATATTTGAACCTTGTTTGTACATGACTTGATGGATCTGATTGGGCACATAGAGTATAAAAGATATTTTCCTATAATAATTATTTTTACACTATAAAAAACATAAAAATAATTATGGGTTTGATTCTTATTTATCCTAAACTAAATATTTATTAGTTTAAGACAAATTATAAAAAAAACCTTCTCTTTTCCTATAAAAAATTAGGGTGTCTAGGGAGTTTTTATTGGGAAAGCTCCAGATTGAATAGTCTAAAAGTATAATTTCAAGTTCTTGAGACACCTCTTTATTTGTGCCTTTGCTAGGATTAGAGTTTTGAAAGTAATAGCCAATAAAGATTTTATCGTATGCCCTTCTTCATTTATGTTTTAAAATTTTGGTATCTCAAGCCTTAGGGAACCATATTAGCCCATCCCAAACTTGGTGGTTAAAGTCTATGTTGGTGACAATACTGTAAGGGAAGCCCTACAAAAAATAACTTGATGCCATGATGATAATGAGCTTTCTTTTTAAAATTAAAAGGTCATCTTCTCAAAATCCTGATATTATTTCCCACTCCACAATATGAAATGTAATAGCTTCTCTTTTTTCATACATAGTAACTACTCATATCTTTTATCTTATCCTAAGGAATTTTTTTTGGAGGGACTCCTAGGAATATAATAAATCTAGTGGAGATAGGGCTTGTAACTTAGAGGATTAGAACACATGGCTATAAAACACAATGTTGTGGGTTTGCATCCCTCCTTTCCCACACACTTAGAGTGTGGTTGTCACACTATTAGTTCAGTAGAGTGACTTTGACTCCTTTTCAATCAATCATAAAGTTACAAATACCTTTAACTCAACTAGACCCTATTTGGGGATAAGAGATTATAATTAGTATAGCAGGCGTAAAGCTTTGGAACTTTCATTAACAAGAGTTAGCACAGGGAATATATTATTATTATTATTATTATTATTATTATTATTATTATTATTATTATTATTATTATTATTATTATATGGGTATGCCCAAAACAAGATTAAACACACACATTTATGTGTGTGACCTTATATAACTCTTCCTCCTCATCACTGCTAGGCTTGCACAAAGTATTAGTAAAGATGTTTGTTTATTTGATTTATCATCCTTAAAAAGAACGGATGACTGAATCTATACAAAACTACTATTATATTAAAAAACCTTAGCTCATAAATTGAGGTAGTTGAAAGGAACTAACCCTTGAGTGTATATTATTACCAATCTATAGTGAGATATTCCTAGTATTATTGGGATTTAAATTACTATTGAATTTAATTAATTAATATTAATAATTTTGACATGATGTGTTATCATGAATAGAAGTTTAGTATAATTCATCTATCTAAATTAGAAAAAATATAGGGGAGTAGATAAGTGTTTAAGACAAGCCTTTGGTAAGAAAGGTTCTCCTCAAATAGGATTTGAACCTATGACTAATCGGTTAATAACCGACTACTCTACCACTGAGCTACCAAGAAATAGTGAAGTTTTATATCTCATATATGTTTGATACTTAATAATTTGAGACCTATGACAATTAATAACTAGAAAACTAAATACAAAGATTTATTTGAGACTCGTGGAACACATCCACCTTCATATATATATTATAGGCTATATTATATGTATAAAAGGTCATGATAGCATTTTTATTTGTTTCTTATGGAAAATTTATAGGACAAGGGGTGGTGGTAGTCAACCACCACAATCACAATCATCTTCACTACCCCCCATGAGATGCATATCAATAAATCAAAATGATGTTGTAGATTTACTAGTGAGTTGAGTATGTCACTCTACCAAGATAAGGATCTCACTCTTCTAAAGGGTAATAAAGACCTCTCTATCCCTAGTATTTTCTCTTATGTTTAAAGCTAATAGGTAATAAACTAACCATATTTACCCATCTTTATGAACCCCTTACTAAGTTAAATAGAATAAACATGGTAGCACCTAGAATTGCAATGCAATTCATGAATAGAATTTAGAATTTCTCCCTTCGTCAGATAACTCACTACTTTTCTTTCCTTTTTAAACATTTAGATAAATAGTTTTTTTATATTTTATCTCTATATATCTATTCCATGTAAATTAATTAACAAAATCAATGAATCATATTCATTCACAACATCGATTCTTTTAAAGAATCGATGAATCTAGGGAACTAAATGACATAAAAAAGATAGAATTGTCTTATGAACATAAGAGGATAAATAGATAATGGATTAATTAATTTATTATATGGGTGGAATGGAAATACTCATTATTAAAATGAATAATAATATATTACTATAAACATTAATATATAAAATAAAAACACAAATAAAGACGAAGATATACATCCCTCTCCTAGACATCTCATCCCCTCTCCTACAAAAAGACCTAAAATACCTACTTCATTTATAATTCCATAAATTTCCCACTAATAAAATGAATGAATTATTTTAGCTAATCCTTGTACACCTATAGTCAATATTATATCATAATATGGGTCTATATAAGCTTGATGATTTGAAAAATTATATATAATATTAATTGATTGGTCTAATATACTCATCATCTGAGTATGATATGCATCATGTGATAAGAAGTGAATAAGTATATATAATATATGACATGAATATATCAAAGAATGCTATAACAACTAAGGGGATTACATCTTTGAAAGATTCAGACCAATTCTCTGGATGGCTCTCATTGAAATGGTTCATTGATGAAGTAAACCATTGAGATAATACACCATAACTCACTTATCCTCAAAAAAATAACTCCTATAAATCCAAAAAATAGAGTAAATATTCCTAATAAAATTAAAGGTAATAGCATTCCTTGCTTAATTATTTTATATATGCAAAATTTTCTTTATGGAAGAAAGGATAAGTGATAACCAACCCCCTATTATTTTTGAAAAATCATTCCTCTTATTCAAAATTTGAAATGCTTTTTTGGAAAAGGAGTTATTCCTTATTTTAATTATATTTGACATAGAATCCACTCTTGTCCTACTAAATGTCCTAGGTTCCTCCTCTCCCCACATAGAATTTGAATATAATGCAATATGGTTGTTATATAAAATAACTAGATTTACATGGAAGTCCCATTCAAAAGTAAGTAAAAACATATGAAACATATAAAAGATAGTTAAACCCTCTCTAACCAAGTTATCCCCCTAAAAATGGGGGAATATAACTTACTATGACCAATTATATAAAAAACAAGCAAAAGGTGGAATATCAAAAAGAGAAAGTGTCCCTAAAAGAAAAGTAATTACTATAATTGGCATATGTTTCCTCAAACTGACTATAAGATCCATATTATAACTTTTATTAGGACAATATCTAATAATGGGTTCCATGTAATGGATCATTCATCCAGATCCTAGGAATAATTATGACTTAGAATAAGCACGTGTAATTAAAAGAAATAAAGTGATTCATATGAATCTATACCTAGAGCTAACATCATATAAACTAATTGAGACATAGTGGAATAATCTAAGCCTCTTTTAATATATTTTTGAGTGAGAGCCATATTATCTCCCAATATATCTATTATTCCACCTATCTAAGAGATAAGATTCTTTATTAAAGGTACAGCTCTAAAAAGAGGAAACAATCAAGTTACAATAAAAATCATTATTTCTACCATAGTAAGGGCATGTATAAAATCTATAATAGGATTATGTCCTTCCATAATATTAGGTAACCATACATGAAGTGGGAATTGTGCATATTTGGCTACTAGACCTGAAAATAAGAGAAAATCACACACAGTAACAAACAATGAATGAACCCCATCAATGATAATCAATTCATTTAATTTTTCATATAAATATTGAAATTAAAAACTACTCATGACCTAATAAAAACTTAAGATTCCTAATAAGAGTCCAAAATCCCCTATATGGTTAGTTATAAATGATTTTTGACAAGCATTAGCTATACTAGGTCACGTAAACTAGAAACCTATTAATAAATAGGAACACATTCCAACTAATTCCAAAGATATATATTTGTATTAAGTTAGGACTAATAACTAATCCTAGCATAGAAGCATTGAAATAATTGAGATACGCAAACAACCTCACATATGTTTTGTCATGAGACATATAATGATCAATGTAGATCATAACCATGGTTCTAACTACTGTTACTACAACTAAAATAATATAAGTAAGTGGATCAATCAAGTAACTAAATTCTAACAAAAACTTCTTATTGATGATCCATGACTAGAAATATTGATGGATGGAATTGCTAGTAATTTTTTGAAAGAAGAGATTGAAAGAAAGAAACATAGTTATGCTTAGCATAAAAATGCTAATAAGAGACCATGTATGATGAAGACTCTTAGTTGTCCCTAATAAATATAAGGATCTTAATCCGATTAGTATAGAAGTTGAAAGCAGAAGAAAAGGCATGATCCTAGCATATTTATATAAAGATTTCATAAGGAGATCAAATCATTATTTAAAACAATTATATTCCACATTCTTCATTTCCAATCCACTAGATCCTAAAGAGACTACAAATAATAAGAGGTCACACACAAACCAAGAAGAATGATAGAATATGGTATGGGATCCCATCGATTTCATATTCCTTTGATATTTTTTCCATTTATATTAAGCAAATACCAAATTTAAACTAATCAAATACTGATACTAATCAAATATTTATCATATGGGCAATAATGAACTCTAGTTCCTATTTTTCAATCTAGGTACTCTAATATAAAGATATTTGTGTACACACAATTTTATGAATGATTTCATATATTCTAGTTTGATTAACCAAAGATATAATTTCTAAAACTTATTATACTATATATAAAATTTATAATGAAGCTTAACAAGAATTTTATTTTTTTAACATCCATCACTTTGCACCATAATTAGGATTAGATGGTCAAATTAAAAATAAAATTATATTCAATATTTAAGTATTACTAATTTTCTAGCATGGTTCTCCTACTACTAATTTGGTACTCTTATCTTAAAAAATATAAGAGTTAGGTAGATATTATATCTTACTTGAACTATTTCAAAGATGAAATGATAATTTATAATATGTGTTCTCTAAGAACAACAAGGTGTAAGTACATTAAATAATAAATACAATTTGGATTTGATTTGTAATATATTCCACCCATTTCTCAAAATATGGGAAGGTGGGAATGGATTAACCCAAAGAAGGTGAGTCATTACTTATTTTAATTTTAAATAATTGAGGGAATTAGATATTTATTAAATTTTATCTCCTTAAAAAAATCTATCATATGCCTAAGTACATACATGTCCTTCACATCAAACTAGATAAATGAATTAAAACTAGTTAATATTATTCATTATGACACTTATAAAGAATCTTAACTCTAAACCTAAAAAAAATCATAACAATATTTGGAATGAAAAAGTATATTGGGCTGTAAAAAAAGATTTTTATTTAGTTAATGATGGTTTAAAGCATTTTCCTAATATTTCACTTTCTAGATTATCCAAGGGTTTTCCTTCCACAACAGAGGACTCATCCTCTAGGTCATCCAAATAAATTATATATCCAACACAAATTTGGAATATGTGTAACACCAACAATATACTACAGCCTCTAAGACTCTAGAAAATAACAATGGGAACACTTTTTCTCTTTGATGTAGAGATACTTGGTTTGAAAGGTGTTCTGGAAAAAGGGACACAATCATCAATCAAATCTACTATAACCATTCTCTCCAACCAATTTTGAAGATGGGGGATTTATCAACATTTCCTCCATCTTTTTTTCCTTTCCCATTGGAAAAAGATAAAAGTGCACCATTCTTTTTAATAAACCTATATCAACTCCACCATTACATGTTGTTAATAAATATATTCTATGAAAATTTCATTCTATCTATGCTAAAAAAAACTTGATTGAAACATAGTAACCACATAACTTATGGTTAATCATATAAACACTTGTTTATTTTAGTATGATAGATTCATCATCGGAGTGATGCTCTAACGATGACAAATCATTTTTAGTTTTTAGTTCCATATTAACTGATTCATCCTTCATGATTAAGTATGAAATCATTAATTCTTTCCTTTATAGTCAGATAGGAAGGAGTGCTTAGATTATCTAAGATGATTCACAACTATAATATTTGTATCTCTACTATGATACATCATGTAATTCCAAGACCATTTTGGACAAACACAAAGACATATTATAATCAAATGAAATGATTCAACCCTATTCCAGTAGCTTAGCTAAAATTATTATCTAGATTTTTGTATTCTTGCAATATTATATGGGGATGGGATGTATACCTCCCTATTCACATTGCAATATCTAAGGTCCAATTACATAGACAATTGATTAAATAAGAATAGGAAATATATTTAATTCAATTCATCTTAGTTTCTTTTTTTATCAATGCCAATATTGTTATTTTTTTTAGACCAAATGAATCATTATAATGACAAAATTATAATATAAAACCCTTCTCCTTTCTCATTCTTCCATGTTCAAAATCTAGTTGTTCTTATTCCATTGAGATCATTTTTAGTTTTTTAGTCATATATTTTTTCAATGGCAAAACTTGTTAAATCCATACAATTTTGTTTACCATTCATTTTGGAGCAACAAGATTTTAACCTACAACTTTCATCACCCCAAGATGGCATGATACCAAACTACACCATGCTCTATTTAAAAACCAACATAACATTTAATATTCAATGTCTGAACTAACATTCAGACATTGTTGATAACAATTACTCTTTTGTACATATTCCCATTGATAATCTCAAAAAAATATTCTAATAAAGTGACTAGATGATACCAAGTTATCATGGTGAAATTGGTATACATGTTGATCTTAGGAATTAGTGCTAGATCATCTCAGTTCAAATCCAAGTGGCAACATTCTTTGTAATAAGATAACATGTATTTAATCCCTTACCTATATAATCCCCATATATTACTTATAGAATACCTATATAGTAAATTATTTCCACTATTTGATTTATGTCGATATGATTAATGACATCAATCAATTTTATTTTTTCTCATTGTTTCTATTCAAAATTAAAATAATAAATGGGTTTATTATGATATTCATCACTCTAGAACATATATCAGATCATGTCTCTTTTTCTCTTACTTATGTTGTCACTCTCATTTATTGGGGATCCTTAGTTTATCAAAGTGAAGAACTAATTAGTTTAAGAAGAAAGGGCATGATAGTTACATTTATTTGTATAACAAGAGTATTAATTACTCATTTGCTCTATTTGAGAAATTTATCATTAAGTAATTTATATGAGTCATTCATGTTCCTTTCATGGATTTCTTCCATGATTGATATATTTATAGAAGTGTGGGGCCAAGTTACTTGGTGGTTATGTGTAATCATTACACCAAATGTTATGTTAACTCATGGTTTTGCTACTTTAGGTCTTCTGGATAAAATGCAAGAATATGTCATGCTAGTACTAAATTTACAAAATCTCATTAGCTAATGATGCATGTAAGTATGATATTGATCAACTATACAACTCTTTTATGTGGATGCCTATCATAAATATCTTTTTATATCATTACATTCTAAATAAACTAAAATATTATCTTTAGTGTAGATGATTCATTTTAACGATCTTTCCTTCCCAATAAAAATTGGTATTTACATTACTAAGAAAAATAAGAGTTGAAATATCCTTTTTGCTTTCCTTTTATAAATTATCGTAAATGGAAATTGATTATCCAATTAGATAATTAGAGTTATCATTCTATTAGTCTAGGATTTTCCATTTTAACTATAGGTATTATTTCTAGGGGTTTATCTATTGGGAATAGATTTACATATCTCTAGGTGGTTGATTTAGTAGAGAACAATAAATGAGATGAGTTCACATAGAATAGATTCAATACAATCATTATATGTTATTGAGAACTGAGATCAATAGGGATTTCATCAAAGTTAGTTTAAAGGGTGATTATAAAATCACTACTTGAAATAAATTGAACTAGAGAACAATTCTATCTATTTTAATATCTCATAAAGATAGAAGTAATTAAGCTTATTAAATAGATCTATAAGGTAATAAATTGATGATTCATAGAAATATCGATAGAAAATAACTTAGACCTTTTCATTATATAGAATAGAACTAGATTGGGGCAAACACCTATGATTGGTAGAAAGAGACATGTTAAAATAAAATTTGTGTAGTCTCAAGTCCTTAAAATAAGGATTCAGGACATTCAAAAACTTATATCCATAGAATCATTGACGTAACATAGATAATAAATAGATAAAATTTAATATCATTCCAATTACCATTATTATAGTAATCATTATTTGAAATGCCAAAGAATATTTACTAGTAATTATTCCCAAAATATAATAGATTTCACCATAAAACCACTCATTCTTGGCAATACAAGAGAATCCATTGAAAAACTACTAAACATGGTAAAAGCTTTAGGTATTGGTATAGCTATTCCTCCCATTTTGTCAAGGAAAATATTATGTATCCTATCATAACTTTTTCCTACCAATAAAAAAGTGTAGCACCACTTAATCTATACAAAATCATTTGTAAAATGTCTCCATTGAGACATTTATCTATCATGGAACCAATTCCTATAGTTAAAAAACCCATATGAGATATTGATGAATAGACTATTCTCTTTTTCAAATTGTGTTGACTCATATAAGTTAGAGTTACATAGATAATTTGCACCACTCCTATTCTTATCAACCATGGTGAAAATAGAGAATGAGCGTAAGGCAACAATCCACATTGATTTAGATTAACCCATATATTCCCATTTTCAATAGAACTCAAATCAAAATCATACATGTACTATAGCGTGCTTCCCCATGAGTATCTAACAACTAGGTATGTAAAGGGAAGATTGGCAATTTTATGGCATAAGAAATCAAAAACCCTAAAAAGAATATTATTTTTAATGTTATGGGATAATATTTTTTAACTAATATTTTGAAATCTACATGGGTCCATGAGATCCATAGAGACCCATAATTAAAGCTCCCATTATGATAAAAATGGAGCCACCCACTATATACAAAAGAATTTTTGTGGCCAAATATAGATGTCTCCCCCCTCCCCCCACATGGATAAAATTAGGTAAATGAGAATTAATTCCAACTCCCACAAGATAAATAAAAGTAGAATATCTCAAAAATCAAATAATCTTAATTGGCCATTATATATTATCAACATCAAGAAATACAACAATCCTATATTTCAAGTAATTGACCAAGTAGATAATGTAACTAAATTAGTTATAAATCTCATTAGAAAAATAAGTCCAATTGAAAATTTGTCAATTTCCAGTTTCTAATGAAAATGAATAAGATCTATTTAGTTATAATTCTCTTCCAATTAAATTGATGAATTATCAAATGATAATGATAATGGAATGTATAGGTTAGTAAAAAGAGATCTAATAAGCAAATACCTAGAGTATATCATCATATCATCTCATTCCCTCCATGGGGAAACAATGGAATTAATAACCCCATGGATATGGGTAAAATAACAATTATTGTTAACCAAGATCAATTTCTCATAATGAAAGGAAAAAATACTTCCAATATCAAAACCCATGCTTGAGATCTTGGGTTGAGTATAGGTGTTGATCAGTGAAAGATAAAAAGAAGACTGAAAAATATGTATGGGATGGATCTAACTATTTTTTTTATTATGCTTAGGAGTTAGTAAGATAGACCCATACTGTGATTTGTTTCATGCCATAAATAAACACATACAATAAAGAAATATGTTAGACAAGTGGATTTGAATCTCTTACAACCTATACAGTCCTTTATTCTTGGAGAAAAAGTAACTTTATTAGCTTTATATCCTTCCCAAGGTGTCATTTCTAATACATCTTTGGGACATGCCGATACACACTTAATACAATATATACATGTATCATAAATTTTCACTGAATGTGCCATTGGACCTAAGAACTCCATTAGTTAGTTAAAAAAATTAATTAGATAAGATTTCTAATGTATGGCCAATAACAATAAATTTTGACTATCAAGAAAATCAATAGTTGTATTATCTGGAATATAATTGATAGATTTGAATTTTATTAGAATAATAAGATTTGTCTAGATTTTATCTCTCCATATTTCACCAAATCTAGTCTAATCATGTTAGATTTGGATAATGACTTAAATGATGAATCATGTTATTGATTTATCATAATACTATATTGATCTATAAAAAATGAAAAAAGAGTGATATATATATATATATATATATAGAGAGAGAGAGAGAGAGAGGAAAACCTAGTATCTATTTGAATAGGAATAGATATACAAATTTATAATATGTAGATAATACCATTTTGACAAATTAAATTGAATAATATGAGTTGATTTTCTATTATGATATTATATTTCCAAAATAATAGCTAATCCAATAACTACTTCAGTAGTTGTAATAACAGTAATAAAGATCAAGATGTCCCCCTTTACTTACCTACTATCAAAAGAATATGAGAATGTTAATATATTTAAATTAACTAAATTTAGTTGTAGACACTAGAATTATGCACCATAAGTCTTTTATGACATGTGCATTATGGCTAAGTTTGATATCTTGAAACCCTAAAATAGGTTCATCTAAAATATGGTAGAATCCTCCAAAACTATAATTTGCATTGTAACTCCTAGATGTTTAAAACCACTCTTAAACATCCTGAATGTATATACATAAAATATAACTTAAATTATAAGGAAGTAGATGTCTATATGTAAATTTTATGTTATACTTAAATAATTATTTTATGTATATACTACCTAATTCACCCATGGTAATTACTTTTACTAATTACCATCATAATTCTCATAAACATCTATAAATCCTAAAAATCTAAAATCAACTAAAAAATCAATACAACAACTATCCCAACAACTCACCCTCTGAATAAATCCATTACCAACAACTTAACATCCTTTAATCTTAACTTATCCCATGGTTAAAACCTCTTTACTACATGTTTTACCAAAATAAGTAGAATTGGTAATGAAACCTGAAATCGACATCGATCAAGTATGATCAACATTGATTATTTGTACTCAACCGGTTATCTTACAAGATTAATGGTTATAATGCATGAAAACTCCTAGGATAAACTAGAAATATTTCTATGCACCAACACCTTGTTGCTCTGAGTTTTGGCTCTATTGAATCTACAAATACATAACCCACAATCATTGATCACTATCTCAAAGGTTTCAAATGTGAAGTTATTTTCAGCAATCCATCTCCTTGCATCCTTATGGTGATAGAATCAAAATCAATCACCATATGGTAAAAGGTATGTTTTTTAATTTAAATTATGTCTTTCATGCATTGTGAATATCATTGAACATCATAATCCTACAATAGTAAAATTCCATCCTTCATAGTTACTATTTTGATCATCTTTGAAAGGCATCATTAAAAATATATATTAGTCATTATTCTATTAGGATCGACTTCGATCATAGAATCATCAATGATTTCATAAATCATTATCAATTTTAATATATTAACATCGATCACTATTAGAAAAGTATTCCTTGTAGGAACTCGTATCAATTATGGCAAACTAGTAAATACTTATTTATTTTATTCATCCATATCTATGTATCTCATTGATCCATATCTATCTATCTTAAATAATTTGTATTCATTTATCTTATTAATTTATCTTTTTCAGAATCTGCATATTTTAGATCTCTTTTATAATTATTATCTTTATCCGCTTGAATGATAAGAAAGTGGGCTAACATCCTTATTAGGAAGTGTACCACTTCCTGGGACTGGTCTAGTACCAACCAACCCACTCATATATCCTATTGATCAATCTTTTTCTAGTTGTTTATTATGTGCAGGTAATCCTTCCAAGACAAAAAAGAGCTCTCACATTGCCAGATAAACGGTGTGCAATCTTTTCCAATTACAGGCAGTCTTAAAAACCATGTTTCTTACTTTATATTTTTAAATAATTTATTATATATAAGAATGAACAAAAAATAATTTAAACATTCTAGCACACCTGGTGGGACTTATTAAAGGGCCTCACTATTCTTGATTCTTTATTTTTATCTTATTTTTTTTGTTTCATTTAGTGAAATTTCTTTTTCATCAAAAGGCATAAAAAATAGACTACTTTTATTTTTTAAAGAAATTATATTTTATTAGTTTACCTATTTTTAAATCACATCCAATATAATTAAGTGGATTAATTTATCATTTAGTCACACTCTTTTCACACACTACCAAAACCAAAATAATCATAAAAATTTCAATCAATACTAATCCCACCTAAGTAGACCCACTTAGATTTCATCATCAAGGGGAAAGCCAATTCGATGTTCTGGACAAGTATAAATAATTGGCTAGTAGTATATAGGTTAAGCACCTGACACCCTTATTGTTATGGGGTCATGAAGTGAGGGGTAGGACCCAATACCAAGACATGTGTTACCACCAATGTAGAATCAAGCCTCATTGTACCTTTGTGTATATCAAGGTTCCCAACCTTAAATAAAGCCTAAAACCAACCTTAGACTGTTATTTCTTAGGACCTTCATTAACCCATCCCCTTCACATTCTAAAGTTTTTTTTTTTTTTACATAAAAAATATCTAAGCTCATTTAAATAGAGTGTGTGCTTTCCCTCACTAAAAATGAGATAATAAGAAAAAAATAAATTGTGTATTTTAATTTTATTCTTTGTTTTTATTACTTTAGAACTACATGGTTTTAATGAGACAATAATCACTAAAATAAATAGAATCCTAACACTTGTCCTCCTCTTCAATGGAACATTTTCCAAGACCCACTACATCTCCTGAATCCATCGAGGATAGTCCTCCATAGTTCTATCCACAAGGTGACCTTGAGTTTTCAAACATACTAGATAATAACCCAATAACCCTTAACCACTATCTTACATCATGAGCAAGACATATATCTATTTATACCCTTCCTAAATCTGATAAATTTAGGAATATAACACCCCAAGATGGATTTTATAGACACTAAAAAATAATGGTTTCAACCAAGGGACCTCAAACACTACCACCAACTAGTCCTCATGTAATAGATTACACCACCATTGACAACTAGTAGTCCTCCTATTTACACAACTTATGTTGGAACAAACTAACCACCCATAACCACATCTAATACTTCCACAACTACAATTTAAACCCATAAAAATATCACTTCACAACCTGTGTCTCATATACCACCGACAACCCCCTTACAAAACCTAGTGGTTTCCATACCTACAACATTACCACTAATCCAAACACATTTGACCACCAGTCCTCAACATCTAATACCTCCACCACAATCCTCTCCAAAAATAACTCCCCAATATTAATACATATCATATTTCAATCCATCCTATCATAAATCAATACCCCACCAATATCATCCCTATGTTACATCAACTCCATCAATTAACACCATGACCATTGGTCATCACCTAACTCAATCACTTCCCATCTCATTACCTCCTCAACAAAATATTCAATAGAATTACACATATCTTAACATCCTAAGTGGCCTTCCACCACATAATCCTCAATAATACATCCTTTGTGTCCTCATGGAATGAAGGTACAACCTCTTATGAACAAATCTACAATGAGCCTATAAACCCAATAGTCCCCATCCAGTCTTGTCTAGTGCAATGGTAAATTCATGAATTTACCAAATTTAAAATAAAAGAAGACCCAAAATAGCACATTAGGGTGTTCAAGCATGCATTTTACCTCATATCCCATGATTATTCCCTCCTCTTAAGAACTTTTCTAATATCATTAACTGGACTAGCTTTGGATTGGTATAGTTCCATTCACCAACACTATTTGTTTTCCTTTAGTTAATTAGCTCATATTTTCATAAAGCACTTTTCAAAAAACATAAAAAATAAAATAACCATCATTAAATTATATACTATTCAATAATTCAAAGATGAATCCATTACCAAATTTATTTTTTGATGGCATATCATTGTCAATCAATTATCCTTTTCTCTTCCCTAACTAGAACTTATTGAATTATTTTCAAGGTCCTACACTAGGAATATCTCATCTACTCTCCAAATCTAATCCTTTAAAACTTTTGATGAAGTCTTCGTTATGTCCACAAAACTATAGATTCAATCCCTCAAGCAAGGTAAGGTCATATTGTAGAACCAAAATTTCAAATCAAAACCCTTTAAGGAATTCAACAAACCCAAGACAAAGGGCACCACCAATGTTGTGGTTCTAAATATTTCCCCTCCATTGACACCCAATCAGTCTAGTCATTCCTATTTTGAGACATAACCTCTAAGATCACCCACATGATTTCCCCCAGAAAGTACACACTTTTAGGGGAATCTTATACTTCCATCCTTGACAAGATTTCGAAGGCATCTCTCATTGAGCTTACTCTGATTGGGCCCATTGATGATTCTTTTCCTAAACCAAATTGGTATAAGGAAAATGAATTTTGTGGTTACCATTATGTAATATGTCATGACATTAATAAATGCCACTTATTCAAAAGTATAGTCCAAAATCTTATCGATATAGCGTAAATTAAATTGGACAATCCCTACACTCACCTGAATCAATCCTTAGATATCCTTAGAAAACCATTTATTAATCATCCCTCATCCTAAAACTCCATATAAACACACACTAAATATTCCCAACAATAGGGGACTCATATGATTAATACTATCCATGACCAACCTCTACCACAATAAGTTATTATGTCTCCTAACTTATCCTCTGAAACACCAGACCTCCTTACAGGAGATAGCTTAGATGAAAAATAACCCAAGCTGATAAAAACTATCCCCATCACCCATTCTAACCCCACTAATCTCATTACATGGGATCTCTCTAAGGATAAATATTCCAAAGATATTCACAACTCCACTCTAAAAATAGAAAATAAAAGGGTAAATCCAAATTAATGTCTTGAAATCCCCAAAGCAACACCCACCAATAAGATTAGAGTTCCCCTCACCATCCAAAGGCAAAAACATTAAATCGAGTTTAAAAAATATCACTAACATGTCTAATAACATTAAAAAGGGAAAACCCTAATCTAAAACAAGCCACCCATCTTAGGACCTCACCCTTCATCCAAATTATCAGTCACAATCATTGAAACATCCTCTAAAAAGCCCATCCAAAAATCTCATCCTTTCCTTCTAACACCAAAACCTTTGACCAAATTTTATAACTCTAAACACATAAAGACTTCACTTAAAGAAACAAAGGAAACACGTCCTACTAAAACAAAATCCAAATCGACTCAAAATTTCATTCCCCAAGAGGATGAGAAGCTAAAACAAAACCCATTAAGAGGATCATATGCTACCATTCTCAACCAAAATTTAAAAAAATCTCTCATTCCATGGCCACCCATCAAAACTTTTATTCCACACACCAAAATACCTTTTTGGTATAGGGAAGCTAAGTTGTGTGCCTTCCATAAGACTCTTGGACACGATATTGAAAATTATAATGCATTTAAAGAAATAGTCTATGATATTTTAGAATATGATGACCTTTTAAATGAGGAATTTTAACTTGATCCCATATTTGAATAAGAAACATAGCTCACTCCTAAATCTTCACAAAATTTATCAAAGTAAACCCCAATTCACTCACCAGCCTCGATAGGCAAACCATTCCTATAGATAAACACCATCAATATAGCTACACTATTATGGGCACAAGATCCTAAACCTCAAAATCCAACCAAGGCCAAAGTGACCATCATGGTGGCTCATGCCTATACATTATAATTATACCTTAAATATGTATATAAATGCCAAACTCACACTATCCTAGTAAACCCACATCAATTTAATCAACTCTCACTAGGGGAGTATTACTTATCCACACTTGATACCCCTCTGACTCCTCAACTATGTGGTCATCCTACATAATAACCCATTTATCACCCATCCTTGAAGAGGCTACCTCCATTTGATTCTTTTCATCTCCTTAACCATTTTAGATCAATCCTCCTCATAAATGATCATGTCATAAGTATGAGAAAAGAGTAATCAAGGAAAATTTGCTCTTAATTAACTTGGATCATATGGATTTGGGGAATATTGTTTAACATCCCTTAAAGGTAGTTTAGTCAAGACACTTTTAGTCTTTTTCTTATACACTCTATTTATTTTTAATAGTTTTAGTTATCTACTAATAAACATAGGATTTTTATTGCTTATATCTATAAAACTCCACACATATAGCTTATAGTGATATAGAATCATGTGGTCATCCAACAACACTTTCATCATGACCTTAAATGTGAGCACCTCAATTTTTCTCATAGAATTTTTATACTGGATACACTCTACCTATATATAATATTGATCCCTAAACCACTATTGCCCATAACCAAGATTGTAATATCACCTTATATAATAGTTTTGTCTTTGATAACATGACATAGGCCAACTCAACTCAACCAGGGTTACCTTCATCAAAATACATAATTTGGGATAAAAATATATCAAAGTAATAGGAAAAATTATAAACTATTCCCTTAAAGGATAGCTATTAATAATAGCATAAAAGTGCAGACTACTCCCTTGAAGGACAAATATTCATAAAATTTATATAGAATACTCCCTTGAAGGATGGATATCCAAAATTATAAATAAAGAAAGCTTCTTACATTAATCATCTTTCTTATCTTATCCAAAATTTATCAAACATGCCCATGAAACTATAAAATCAAAAGTTAAATAATATCCTAATAAATCTTCTCACATCAATCAACTTTCTAAAATTTATTAGTTCTTATATTGATCATTCTATAAAAAGGAAACATGGGCTAGCCCAAGTTGATCCTATTATCACCAGTACACCAAGACTTATCCTCTGACCTAAAGAGATATCACAATCCTAATTCCATGTATATATTTGCCCATATTAGTATCATTTCCCATATTTAGGAAGCCTAATCTTGGTTGATTGATAATCACCAAAGCATTTATTAGCATTAGACAAGGATTATAAAGTGTATAAATCATAAAGGAGCTCATGCCTTAACATAATCCCAATAAATTAAGGATTTGATTCAAACTTGGTTACCTTTTTATATGTCATGTGGTAATTAAAATCCCTTTCCATACAATTACCCAATCATTAGCTATACATGTCAAAAAGTTGAGGTATCCTGAACATTCATCCATCTAGTGCAAATCATCCAAATTTATAAGATTTGATTGATATTTATCCAATAATCAAATGATGTTTGTACCACAATATTTATATCCATAAAAATAATTTACATTGATCCTCTCTGATTGACCTCGATCCCTTATTTTGTAATTACTTACGTGCTTCAAAATAGATAGTCTTTTACCAAAGACAAGCAAATTACAACCATTAAAATTATGAAATTTTACACATGACACCTTAGGTTAGTGGATAATGACCCCCTACTAGTCCCACAACCTATCCCAGTTCACCCTCTATTGGAAGCAAATCCCAAGAGGATCCCAAAGAACATGTTTTACCTTGAGACAATAGTCTATAGGTGGTTCCTTGAATCTTAACATAGTGGTTGTTTTAATTAGACCTCCATATCATTTATTTTCTTGGTAGCCTAGTTAGTTTTCCACTTGTTCATAATGGTGTTAATCTATTTTTGCCTCAAGAAATTTCTATATCTAGCATCCCTATCCTTGTACGTGTAAATAAATTACTTGCTAAAAAATCCACATCATTTACATTTACTTTTATCACTCAGATCTTCATCCTATCCTACCATCCACATCATTTCAAACCCATCACCACCTCATCATCCCTTTCTAGATCTTGGTTTGATGGGGAATACCTCCTTACATAAACTTGGGGCATCAAAATCCTCTTGGTTTTTGTCTTATGGCTCATTGCTACACACCACTCAAAAAAGGGGGCAAATGTAGACACTAGAATTATGCACCATAAGTCTTTTATGACATGTACATTATGTCTAAGTTTGATATCTTGAAACCCTAAAAAAGGTTAAGTTTGAAATATGGTAGAATTCTCTAATACCTATAATTAGCATTGTAACTCCTAGAGGTCTAAAATTGCTCTCAAACATCCTAAAAGTATATACATAATATATAACTTAAATTATAAAGAATTAGATGCATATATGTAAATGTCAACTCATACTTAAACATTTATTTTATGTATATACTACCTAATTCACCCATGGTAATTAATTTTAATAATTACCATCATAATTATCATAACCACCCATAAATCATAAAAATATAGAATCAACTAAAAAAATAATAGAATAACTATCCCAACAACTTACCCTCTAAATAAATTCATTACCAACAACTTAACATCCTTTAATCCTAACTTATCCCATGGTTAGAACCTCTTTGTAACATGTTTTACCAAAATAAGTAGAATCGGTAGTGATCCCCAAAATTAGCATCGATTAGGTACAATCAACATTGACTATTTATGCCCAATCAAACATATTCCAAGGTTAATGGTTAGAATGCACAAAAACTCTCAAGATGGACTAGAAAGATTTATATTCACCAGCATCCTGCTGCTCTGAGTTTTGGTTGTATTAAATTTACAAATACATAACCTATAATCATTTATCACTATCTCCAAGGTTTAAAATGTGAAGTTATTTTCAACAATCCATCTCTTTGCATCCTTATGGTGATATAATCATAATCAATCACTGTATAGTAAAAGGTATGTCTTGTAATTTAGATTATATGTCTTTCATGCATTTTGAATATAATTGAACATCATAATCCTAAAATAGTAAAATTTCATCCTTCATATTTATTATTTTGATCATCTCTAAAAGGCATCATTAAAGCCTTATATTAGTCATTATTCTGTCATGATTGGATTCGATCACAAAATCATTAATGATTTCATAAATTATCATCGATTCTTACAGATCAACATCAATCACTATCAAAATCATTTTCCTTGTAGGAACCCCTATCAATTGTGTTAAATTAGTAAATACTTATTTATTTTATTCATATATATCTATTTATTTTATTGATCCATATCTATTTATCTTAAATAATTTGTATTCATTTATCTTATCAAGTTATCTTTAGCATAATTTTCATATTTAAAATAACATTTTGTAAATCTCTTTTATCATTATTATATTTATTTTCTTGAGTGATAATAAAGTGGGGTACCATCTTATTAGGAAGTGTACCACTTCTTGGGACTTGTCTAGTACTAGGAAACCCACTCATATATCATATTGATCAAGGTAATCCTTCCAAGACAATAAATGGTGCATGATCTTTTCCAATCATAGGTAGTCTTAAAAAATTTATATCTTTAAGTTTTTAAGTAGTTTATTTTATATAAGAATGAACAATAAATACTTGAAACATCAGCATTATCTCAAGACACATAAGTTTTATAACCATTTTACTTGATACTAGTCCATAAATACTGATATATAATAAACAAGCACCTAAAATAAGTGCATGTTCAAGCATAATAGAGAATCTCCTCATAATTTAACTTCTTCAGATATAAATAAAATTTCTACTAAGGATATTAATTTCCATTATCTAAGGAATGACATGAATCCTCTACGATCTAAAATAACTATTTATTCTCGACGAACTATAGTAATAGCTCTTGTTAGATAAACTAGAAGAATTATATAAATAAATTTGAATGTAAGGAAAAATTAGTGGAGAAATGAGCCCCAATATGTTGAATATTATTTTTTAGATCTAATTCCAAATTTTGATATGGTTTTTTATTAAGGGATATTCTGAATCATGATATGTTTAGGATAATATTAATTAATGAACAAAAAAGAATCATACAAATTATTGAAGTGTTGCTATCTCTGACGTTCTAGGGGAAAAATTTGGATATTTTAGGTCATTCATCAACATCACAGTGAATATGATTAAAATATTAATAGTTCCTATGTAGATCAAGATTTGTGTAATAACTACAAAATATACATTCAATAGAATATATAATAGGGATATAACAATAATAACTAGCCCTAATGAAAGGGTATAATAAATTATATCAGTAAGTGATACTACTCCTAGACCTCCTAATATGAAACTTAGAGTTAGAGGAGCCAAAATAATATCATATATATATATATATATATATATATATATATATATATATATATTTGGGTTGATTCATTATGTGTATGATAAGTTCTAATATTATTTCATCCCATTCACTAAAAAAGTGACCTCATTTTTCTATTTGATATACCAGATATTATTATATTTGTACTTTAAATATTTCATTCAATATGGACATTAATTCATAAATTTATTGGTTAATAATAGATTATGATCAATCATACATGTGACATTCTCAATGGAATGTCAGTAAGATTATTCATTCCTAGTTCATTAAAATAATATCTTATTTATCAATATTTTTGATCGAACTCGATCTAAATAATTGGTATAAGTGATCAATTTAGAATATTTGTCCATAGTTTTTTTGACACAATAAGTTAAATTAATAAGTTGAACTCAGAATTGTGTGAATTATAAATTCTTCAATCACTAATATTTGTAAACATCCTAAAGCAGTATGATCATATTTTAATTCATGATGATCATAGGTCAAAAGTTCATATTATTCAACCATTGCTAAACAATTTCTAGGAAAATATTTGACACAATTTCCATAAAAGATATAAATTCCAAAATCAACACTATAACTTTCCAATAGTTTTTCCCAATATCTATTTCAAATTTATAATCCATAACAGGTATATTGATTGGGCATACATAGATACATACTTCACAAGCAATACATTTATCAAATTTAAAGTGTATCAATCCAAAAAATCATTGTGATAGAATCAATTTTTCATAGGGATTTTGAATTATAATAAGTAAATAATTCATGTGATATAAGGTAACCATAAAAAATTTACCCATGTATCTTGTAGATTGTATTGCTTGTTCACTAAAATTCATAAATCTAGTCACCATGGAGAACATGTGGTAAACCTCCTTAAATAATCATTATCATAGATAATTCTTTCTCTCAATAGATTTGATCTATCAAATTTTAATGTATTGTAGAATGTAGAATCTCTTCATGAAGAAGAAGAGAGAGTTGGTCATAATAGAATAAGTTGAAAATAAGTTATGAGTAATAGATTACCCAAAGAAATAGGTAAAAGAAATTTTCAACCAATATCCAATAATTGGTCCATTCTTATCCTAGGTAAGGTCTACCTTGCCATAATAGAAATAAATAAGAAAAGATAGGCTTTAGCTAATAGAATTAGGATCCTTATCATTATATTAAAGATCTTTCTAATTCTAGAAATAAAATCCCATTCAAAATGTTCTATAATGGGTATAAATAGAATTGATAAGTTCCATCCACCTATATGCACCAAAATTATATAGGGTGTGATACTCTTGAAATGAATCTGATGATAATGCAATGATCTCTTATTTTGTGCTCCATAAGGAAATCTCTAGATCTTATTCATCTTTTTAATTCCATATTGCTCCCTTAACCTCCTTTGGTCCCCTTTATTTTGAATTCTACAGACCCTGTCAACTTGTTTCAAATAAAACCCATGCAGGATGAAACCACTACTCTAGGTGATAAAACTATGCCTCTCCATTACATAACTACTCTTCCAATTACAAAATTTCCGTAATGGTTTTTTAATATAGGTAGTGGTTTTGTCTCAAAAGGTAGTTTTGTATTACAAAGGGATGGTTCTGTAAATTAGGGTGGTGATTATGTCACCCAAAGTGGTAGTTGCACAACCAACCCTACATAAAGTGATAATTATATCCCCTTATAATTATCTTTCAAAATTAACTCATGATAATAATTCTTTGACATGTTTTGCATGCTTTTTTTTTGTATTTGTTATTCAGTCCATCCCAAATTTGCCTTTAATAAAGCCTAGCTCACTCCCTCATCTATTTTAAATATTTTTTAGTTCCTTTAAATTTCAACTCCAAGTTGGGCTCAGTTTAACTCCCCCATGTATGCTCTCAAATATTTATAAAAAAAATATATATTTTGGTTTGATTTTAGATCCAAAAATTATCATATAAGTTATTTTGAGGATTTTGCAATCATAATCCTGCTACAATTTCCTAAAGGTCCAAACTTTATAGTTTTTGTGTCAACTACATTACCAAAGGTGCATAAGTGTTATTAGTTTAAAAACATAGTATTTTCAAACCAGAGCATTGGTAAACCTTAGTTTAACTACTTTATATTTGTAGTTATGTCTCCTTTTCTTCCCCATTTGTTTTGGAGCTTGCTCATCCTCCAATTAGAGAGTTCCCGAAATTCACACAAGGATAAAATGAGCTAGTATACTGAGGATTATTTTATCAACATATTACATGCATTACAACTAATCTATATCTTGGCTAGGTTAGAGTCTCTTTTGATTTCAATATTTTTTATTTTTTATATTAAATTAATGTAGTTGTTGCTACTGCATTAGATTAGATTCATTATTCAGAATAGAGCAAATTTGATAGGGGAGAGATTTTTTTCATTATCTTTGATACCAAAAAGAACTAGTAGTTAGTTTCATTATGCTTGAATTCAAATATATTTACATTATCTCCATTAGAAAAAAATTCACAAACCATTCATAAGAATATTTTAATGAATTGTCAAAACATTTCCAGCCAATATAGTATTTCATTTCCAAGATCAGAACAAGTTTCTTGAATTCTAAACAATTAACTAGTCAATCAAAGAACTTAGACAACCTTATGCACATAAATAGAATCATCATATTTATGATTGTGGTTTGTTTTGGTAGATTAAAAGTGTTTTCCTATTTTTAAAATATAAATTTAGAATTCACATTCTTTATCTCTCTATAACAAATCATTTGAAAAGTTTATTTGTAGACAAAGAAAGTGTTGTCACATTATTGTTTTAGACTATATTTCCTTTTGTATTGCTTAAATATTTAGAATACATAAATTTCATAATCAATCCATGCCACATAAACAAAACTACAAAAACAACACCACCTAGTTTGTATCTAGATAAAGATAAGGAATAAAACCTTTTATAATAGTGTAGATTTATTTCTATTTCTTTTGTATGCATTGTGAATTATTGAAAAATGGTAAAAATAAGTTTTATTTCCATTTAATTTCAATTTTTTTATTTCTTTGCTTGAAACATTACAATTTTAGCAAGCAATTATTTATTTCTATAAATCCAAGAACAAGTCAAAAATAACAAAAATAATAAAAAAGTATCAAGAAGCTTTGCCAACACACGCAAGTACCTAGATCTCATTAGAAGCCTTGACAACATGTGTAAGCATCTAATCCCAATACAAGGATTTCCCATTCATGAAATCACCCTCTACAAATCCTTGATTCAAACATCACAACAAGTATACACCATAAGTCATTGCCTAAACAAGCTCATACACTTCTATCTTGGATTTTTGCCTAGTTTCCTTTGGATGACCCTTCTTGAGACACTAGGGATTATCCATTACAATTTACTACCTAAGGTTAGAGAACCCAATCCCATAATTTCCATACAATATAATATTAACACTGAGTTGAGATGTGAGGTTTTCTATTCCACCCTGATTTCCCATCTTATTGTTGATTCCTTGGTTGCCTTGAATGAACAAGAATTATTGGGCCCCTAACTCTAGTTTAATGGATTTTTTATGCCAACTTAATAACAACCTTAACATGTATTGATATTTTTTTAATAGGTTAGCCTAATAGTTTAGATAGTTAGCTAGAGGATGCAGTGCAAAACATGTGTTAGCTGGTCGATGGCTAACCATCTTCTAGATAATTATAACATCAATGATGATTTGAAGAAACATGGTAAGGGGAGCATGGGAATTATGGGGTCATGCATCTAGCAGTTATGATGATGAAACTCTATCTCAATGCTTAGCATGTAGCTTTCACCCTAGGAAAGATGCTCTTGAAGGCCTATATAAAGAGCTTAAGCCAAAGAATGAAAGAGAGGAGAATTATAATGAAGCTCTAGTAGAATGATGTTAGAACCATGTTATGTAAAGTTTGTTATAGTAGACATAAAAGCTTAGATATATAATGGAGGCCACTCTGGATCTAATTTATGTGCCCAATCTTGTCTATGAGCCTTTGGGTTGTTAATAGTATGTTTTTGAAATTAAACTCTTATTTTGGACTTTGAACAACTAGTTATGGTGTTGCTCTGAAATACACTCATGTTTATATTGGTTTGCATGTTTTGTAGTATTTATATGGGATGAAAGTGTTTGGGCTATGTTTTATCTTGGGCATTTATGTGATATGAAGTTCATGTACTTTACTAGTTTTACATTTTAATGAAGTCTCTATATTTTAATTATCTCATCATCATTTTATATGTAAAATGAGTATAGATATGTGCCCATGAACCCAACCCTTATTTAATCTACATATGTTAAGTATAGAGAATAAATTAAGTCAAATTAGTCTTATGACCCACTCAGGGCCTATATGACCCCTGGCTTACCCCAAAATAGGTTTGCACCTATTGGTTTGCCCCTTAATTAAGTTAATGTGGTAATTCTTGAGCCCCCCCCCCCTTTTTTGAAGCCCCAAACCACAACACAACTAGCCCAACATGGGCCCCAATTCCTTCTCATCTACACTTTAGGTGAGTGCATAGGGCCTATGCCTTATGTGAATTGATGTTGACATAGTTGAGTGCTTAAATGTTGAGCACAAAATAAGTTATCCTATGTTTGCATATATACTTTTCCTATTAATTTTATTCCTTTGTGATTTTTCATAGCTATTAAACCTATAGAAAAATTTGTCCCACAATGAGACAAATCACACCCAAATATCATAGCATATCAACAACCTATATGCATGGATATTATTCATACATATATTTTGGGTGAAGGTATTAATACCAATGAGTATAGTAATTCTCATGATTATGATGAATAAGATGATGATTACAAACCTAATAGAGTTGATGAGTAACTATTGAACCTTAAATTTACACCATGTAGTCCTAGATAATATAGAGATGAAATTCATAAATTTGGTATTGGCCAATTATATTTTACTTCAAATATTTTGTAATACATTTCCCATCCTATGTTCATAATGGTATACACTATTCCAATGATAAAGGGAATAAACTAATGATGAACATGTGTTTCAATACTAATAAATGAAAATAGCCTACTATCCCTATCCAAACTACTTAATGAAACAATATTTAAAAAATGATACATGTGTAAATAATATGGGAAACAAAATTAGTGTATTAGGTTTAAATGAACAAGTAATTAAATATCAAAAAATATTGACTCCTCATTAATTAAAACTAGGTCTTGGATATAATGTAAATACTACATCTAAATAGAAAACCTTCCAAGAGGATCACAAGACTCTTAATGCTTATAATCTTGATTTTGATTCAACATATAAACCTTTATGTTCTCACTTATCCAAGTATAACACATCTCCTCAAAATTAAATTTATAATTTTGCATCTTTTATGTAACCACTTTTATAAGCATAGGAAGTCTAAGGTTAAACTTATAAACAAATGGATACCTAAGCAGAAAGTGGATCAAGTTCACATTCAAATTCATATGCTAGTAAATCAAATATCATTCCATCATTTGGTCTCAAGTCAAATTCAACTCAATAATAGACATCATTTCATCAAATACAAATATGTTATTAATGGGGGATTATTAGATTCACCTTATGACAAGACTTATGATTTCAAAAGAATAGCTTATGATGATTCTTCAAGATATTATGAGGCCCATAACATTTACACATTATTGATTATTTCACAAATGTCTCTAAGGTTACTATGGGGAAAATTTAATCTTACATTTATTTGACTTTTACTTTTTAATCAGTCATTTTTATTTCATTTATTTTAACTTCATTGATTCTTGCCAAATGGATTTGAATATTTCTTTTTTAATCTTCCTCCCAAGAGTTTTATTTTTTGAAATTTTATTTTTCATATTTTTCTCTTGGCATGCACATGTTTTATATTGATTTTTATTTTTATTTTTTGGTTGCCACATTTCTTTGGAAGTTTTATCTACCATTATCCATGTGGTATAGACATTTTCCTATATTACCATAATACACACCAAACATCAATAGGTGACATATGACTCAAATAATTACATTATACTATATATTTTTAACTCTATGACATATTATTCTACTCATATTAACCAAATTTTTAGCACATAAAAGATAAGATCCTTTTAGAACATTAAAAAATGAAAAAATATAAAAAAAATTAAAAAAATAGAAATAAATTTTCTTTTATCTTTATTAATTGATACATATCATGTTCATCTAACTATGCTAGAAGTTTATGTATACACATGATTCTCATAGTATCTATCAAGTGGGTGAGATGTAAGATATAAATATGATCATGGAATTACATATTTTATGTATTTATATTTAATCCCACACACGAGGACATGGTCTCATTAGTGGTATGACTTATAATGGATGCATATTGCTATAATGGGCTTATGATACTATTGACACCTAAAAGTCTCACTCTAGGTTAAACAGCCTCTATGGGAAGCTTTATAGACATGAAACTGAGTGCAGTCTATAAATCAACCTCTGGGATTTTAGAAATTGGGTCTTCATTAAAATTTTGGGGGAAAAGAGATAGGAGGAAGGGAAATAAATAACATAAAGAGATAAATCTAAATGGAGGTGATACGCCAAGATAATTGAAACATTTACCTACACTTGTATAAAATAGCACAAATCTTTAACACTATAGACCATAAAACATCCTAAGGCATGAATTAAGATCTATAACACAAGAAAAGATATATACTATAGAAGAAAAATAATAGAAATAACAAACATAAACAACTTTCCACTCCAAATTAACATAGAACATCTCATCCTCTTCATTGTAGACGGGGAACAAAATATATAAGGCCATAAAGGGCACATACAAAGCATCCAAAATGCATCTATGAGGTGTACTTACTAATGTTGTAGAATATAAAACCTAACTATTGTTATAATAGTATATTACAATGGTTTCTCATAAGCTAGCAAGAATTTTAAAAATAAAAACTAACCCCTTACAAAAGAAATAAGCTATAAATAAATAGGTGAGGTAAATGCCTAAAGGAAATGACACCTAGATATTCCCTCACTTGCCCCATGATGATGCCATTACAACTAAAATGAGGTCTCAAGCTCATGAGTAAAATTGGCCTCTAGATCTTGGATATGGTATAGCTACATTATTCTATTAAGGCCACTATGCTTGGGAGAAATGAGGTTACCACCACATGTATACTCCTAGAGTTGTCATGCCTATGCTATGTTCAAATACCTTTGTATTTTGAAAAATAAATATATTACACCTTAGGCTAAGCCTAAAGTGTTTCAAAAGCTTTGCTCAAAAAGGAGGACCCACACCATTGTCCAATGAAACTCCTTTAAACTTTGGTAGACAAACACTATTCCTAGGCAAGCACAGAAGTGACACATGTCAAATTAGTACTTCTCTAGAGAGGCTAAGGTCTTCCTTGGTGAGGTTGAGTATGTAGGTTTCATGTGTTAAATAGACTCTCTTCTAGAGATAGATAGGTGTTCCCCTACCCAAAGTGAGTGTAAGGGTTCCATGTGTCAAAAAATACATTGATATTCCTATTAACCACTTAGTAGGCCCTGTATTTCCTTTCATCAACCAATGGCACTACTTGAAGACCCAACCCAAAAATGAAAATGCTTTGGATAGTGTCAAGGAGCCATGTGTTGATCTCATGCCCCATTTGAGTGAAAATAAAGTCTCCTCAAGCTAGATGAGTATCATTATACTACGTGTTGAAAGTAGATAAAGACTAAAACTTAAGAAACTTTTTGAGAAAGGGGGTCTGAAGAAGAAAGGGATCGAAAGGAGATCTACCAGAAGGTGCCAAGGAATTGTGTATCTGCTAAGCGAGCCTAAAGAAGAAATAAACTTCTCCAAAATAAAAATGTGGATTACTAATCCACAATTCTTGGTAACTCACAGGGGAATCCACCTACATATGGGAGAACTTAAAATCTCTATCACTCAGACTAATCAAAACAAAACTACAAAAATGGGAGGAAGGTATAAAAAACTAAAAACTTTGAAGGGTTGCCTGTAAGGTTGCCCATTCTTCCTCCTTTTGGTAGGTCTTCTTACTGAGAGCCTCGAAGGCTCTATCTAAATCAATTATCTCCTTAAAGGATATGTTTCCCAAGCCTTTAACCACTACCAGTGTCTAGAATTCTAATTGGGTAAGTGGATGAAAATTTTTATCCACCTTGAAGACATCAAATAATTGACTGAGATCCATGAAGATAGTCTAGTTATTCTGCTTCTACTTTAGAAGTACCTTGATTTGGTCCTTGGGGAGGACACTGTTATCAACCAAAAAAGGGAAGGATATTCCCAAATAGATTAATTTTTATATATGTCCCCACCTTTTTTATATTGCCTACTCCAAGGTATTAAATAATGATTTACATTTATTTGTTTCCTTGTTTTAGCCCAATAATTCATTAACCTTCACTATTGTTGTTAATGCTTTGGGAGAAGCATTGTAGATATTTTAAATAAGGTTATACAACTATGAGACCTTTGGGTAAATGAACTAAATCATCTAATCAATAGATGTGCTTACCTAAGAGGACAACTTCTATAAATTTATAGTGAAGGTTAATATTATCTTCAGGTTTGTTGCTACAGTCTTGATCCATTCCCAATAGGATCTAGGATCTATACAACTGCTGGACTATGGGAAGGATTGCAGTGGCCTGTGGTCAAGTAGTGAGGTTGTTTTTTAACTTTTCAATCTCTTGGTCCTTGACCAAGGAGTTTTTTTTTGCTTTGTGTTATAATTTTTGATATGACCAATCTAAATCATGGAGCTTTTCAATAACTTTAGCTAGCTCCTTCTCTTTTTCTTCTAGTTTGAGCTTGGTAGCTAATCACAAGCTAGCTTCCACTTGGAAGTTTTTATTTAGGATGCTACCCTAGAGATCAACCCATTCCTTGGTGAGGTTGGTATCCTTGGCCTTAACCTCAATATTAAGGTGGTCAACCTTAACCTTTACTTTTGAGAGCTCTAACTTGGTCTTTTATAATTGTCGAGCTACTTTTATATAGTCTATAGTTATGGACTTATATGTTTCTTCCATGAGCTCAACCCGGTCAGTGAGCTAAGCCTAACTAAGGTTAAGGCTGATAGATTATATAATGTAGTCTCCCATTTACATTTATTCTTGGGTATTGACTACCTAGGGGGTTATATGGGAAATCATTAGGGATTGTTGTGTATGGTCATAAAATGAGTGCATTTTAGCCTCAACATTGGCCTTCTCTTGATTCCCTCTTTCTATTTGCATGTGGGCTTCTTAGGCCACCCTTATTATGTCCACCTATTATTGGTATCATTATGGTTCTTAGATAATCTCCCCCATAAAGGGGGTTCCCTATGATAGGTGTGATTGGGATAGCTATTTATTACTATGAGGTAGTAGACCTTACTCCTGTGGAGATAAGTGAGTGAATAGTGAGGGTTAAAGGAGAGAAATATGAGATCCCATAGGGTATAGAGAATGGGGATTACATTGTAATGGATGATGAGCTAGATGATGAAGGTGGGGGAGTGAAGAAAGGCATACAGGAGGAGATACATTGAGTTAGCACAGCCATCAGGCTATGCTCACTCCCATAGACATACATGATGAAATCCTTGGAAAGTCAGGGTTAACATGTACAGGTGCAGTAGATATTGTGATTTTTATTTATTTAAATGTTTATCTTCCTTTAGGTGTCCATTTGAAAACTTGGTCCTTCTTCAACATTAGGGTGATTGTCCTAACCAATTCAACAAAGTCTGATATGAATCTATTGATGAAATTGATCTTTTTGAGGAAATATTAGACCCCTTTCTTGTTCACTAGAAAATCCAAGTCTCTAATGAACCTTATTTTTTCTATATAAATAGCACTCCCATCTTTGGATACTATGTGTTCGATCAGTTTACCCTGGGGAAAACCAAAGACACTCTTTTTGGGGTTTAGGGACACTCTAAACTCTTGGTAATTTTGGAAGGCCTTTTCTAAATAGTCAAAGTGGTCTTATTTACTCTTAGAAAAAATAGTGAAATAATCTATGTAGATGAGGATGATCTAATTAATTATCCCTTTGAAGGCCACATCCATCACTCACTAAAATGTTGCACTGACATTAGAAAGGCCAAAAGGCATCTTTGCATATGCAAAGGTTCCTTACTTTATGGTGAAAGTAGTTTTGTGTTGATCATATTCTTTCACCCATTCTTGGTTATACTTGAAGAAACCATCCAACAATGAAAACATCTCTACTCCTGCTACCATTTGGAGGATTTGATCCATGGAGGGGGGAGGGTAATGGTCATTTAAATATTCCTTGTTTAGATCTTAGAAATACACACATAATCAAATTTATATTCTCTTATTTTGTATAGGGACCAAGTTGGATACCCAATTCAAATGCTTGATTGGGTATATGATCTTTGAGTTAATTAGCTTCTTTAGCCCCTAGGCCATCAAGGACTCAATATATGGGTTTACCAAACTTTGTTTTTTTCTAATTGACTTCCATCAAATCTATGGTGTGTTGAATGAGCTCTCAGTCATACCCCTTCAATTCATCATAAGTCTATGCAATGACACATTTGTATTTGTTACAAAATGATAATAACCACTCCTTGTCTCTCTCAGGAACCTCCATTTCAACCTTTTGCTTTCTTTCAGCCCCAATATTAAGCTCATGATAATCACTTTTAGCTGAAACAAACTTGTGTTTGTCCTTCTTTACATCATCAGAATCAAAGAGATTTTCTAAGGTGATGAGACCTTTTGGGAACTTATTAGTTTTCAACTATATAATCTAGTCTCTATAGGATTTATTAATTTTTGGCTAAAGTTGTTCCACAAACTCACATGATTATTGGATGAAAATTACAATTTGAGAATCATTTTTAAACACTTTTTAGTTCTAGTCATTGTCTGGGATAGCAGGTTTGATGATCACCCACACTACTTATTCATTTGTGAATAAGTCCATCACTAGGTCAAATTGGGATCCCACTATTTCCATCCTATCAACCTATGCATTCATGGTTCTTGGGATGATCCAAATATTGAAGGCCTCAAAATCTTCAATTAGGTCCCATATGTGGTGTCAATACTATCTCATATGTATGTTCTTCATGGCCATTAGCCCTCTTACCTATATTACTATTAGTTTAAAATTATCAAATACCCTTAGTTACTTGATGCCCATTAACTTAGTGAGGTTGATACCATGGACCAGGGCCTCATATTTAGCCTCATTATTTATACAAGCAAACTAAGACTGAAAGGCCTAGAGGTTATCTTTTCTATAGGGGGATGTTAGTCAGATATTGGCCCTAGAGTTGGTCTTGCATTTTTCACCATCAAAATGTAGCATCTAGAAATCAGACTCATCCCTCAACATTTTTCTTTGATCTCCATTTTATTTCATGACTTTGGGGATAACTTGTTCTTCATTGTGAATAACATAGGTCTAGGGCCCATTGCATAAAATTTTATGAATGGGTCACTTTCAATAAATTCATTAATTAGGGCCTCTTCTTTAAGGATTCTATTGGCATCTACCCTTTATTCTTTTAGAATTCTAATGTAGTGTGTCTCCATATTTGAGAAGGAAGTGTGAATTACTTCAAATTTCATCATTACTTCATCTAATATATGTTCTAGGTGAAGAGGCTCAGATAGTACCTTTAGATTTGACCTATACTTGGTCCTTAGAATCAAGTGAGACCAGTCCAATGATAGATATATAACAATCTTGGTAGTGAAATATCTTGACAAACATAGCTTGAAAATGGGTGAGATGTTTATCACTACAATGTATTGTGGCATGGTGATGCTTGAACAAGAGTACAATGTGAGGGGAAGGGTCCAAATTATCCCAAGGGTTTGAACCTTCTTCTTGTCTAGTTATATCACCCCTTTATTTAAGGGTTCGTATTCTAATTTTAGTACCTTAGATATCTATTTGGGAATCACTGTGGTTCTTACACTCGAGTCAATCATGGAATTATGCAAAAACCTTTTACCCATAATCAAAGTCAAGTAGAATAGGGTGGGGTTTTTTTGCTAACCCCTTCTTTGGTGTTGATGAATGTAAAGGGTACTTAAGGTTGCATGACTATGCTATATTTTTCCCCTTTTTCTTTTGTAGGTTCTACAACTAGCTTTCTTTGTGTGGGCTTATATTTATCCTCTAAGGCCTCCTGTAGTAGAGTCTTCTATTCAGGGATAGATAAGACATCCCAAAGGGAGACATTAGTTGATACCTTCTTCAACTAATCAACCATGTTATATGACTTTAGAGGTGGGACCTCAGGGTCCTTTGCCTTGTTTTTTACCACCTCACCCTACTGTAGATCGACCATAGGTGGATTTTGTGGCACTTGAGTCTTTTAAAATGTTACTTTGGGCCTTGTAGAAACCTCATGGATTTTAGTCAATCTTTTCATGGAGCATGTATAGTAGTCTAATTGAACCTAAGAAGATTTGTACACATGCACTTCATTATCAAAGACTATATCCTCACCTTCCATCCAAGATAAAATTGAATGATATAAGGCTATTTCTTCTTCTTGCTCTAGGGACATACTTGCATTTGCTCCATCAACATGACATCTTTGAATTTTAAGGATTGGTATGTATAGGCTAAGTCTAGTACATTCCCTTATCACCTTTGCTTGGTGACCTTCTATTGTAAGTTGCCCCTTGGATAATTTTGGGGTCCATGGGGTTCATTGTAGGGAAAACACCATGAGTCAGAATCATCTATCAAGTTACTCTAGCCAACCACTAGCTCTTTGTTCATACTTGGTGATACTATATGCAAAGGTTCTGGGACCTCCACCATCTAATTTGTAGGCTATATTCGATGGTTTGGAAGTTGGTGGTTTAAAGTTTGGTGGTTTAGTATTTTCCTTTATTGGTATTTATTATATTAGTAAGGTGGTCTTCTCTATTGGTAGTTATTATAAGAAGGTTTTAGAGGCACATCTTATTTCCTCTTGAGATTAATTATCTCATTGGAGAAGTTCCTCAAAATACTATTCATATCATTCATTTCAAATGCCAATGAAGATGTAGTAGATGTGCTCACTTGAGTGGGTGGGTACACATACATGGAAGGGGGTAAGGTCCTTGAGGTACTTAGGATATCTTCTTATGAAGGCATAGATATCTCAAAGAACATTAGCATGAATGGCTAAGGAGGTAATATTCCTACATCTATAAAGTTGTTCTTGGCCCTTATCATGATGTCATATGCATCTATCATCATTTGGCCTCTGAGTGATTGGATCATGACCACAATATCTAAATTAAGGGCCTTGAGATAGAACATAATCACCATGCCCATGGGTAGTCGATCCATCAATGGGATCCTTTGCAAGGTCTTTTTGAACATAGTATTATAATTAACCATAGACTCTTATAGGGGCTTCTTGATGGTTATTAATTATTTTAGGAGGAATGATCAGTCTACCTTGTCATTAAAACACTCAAAGAAATTACTACCTAAGTCATCTTAGGTCCTGATCAAGTTGGATAACAAAGATCAATACTATTCAAGAGTCTACCCTTTGAAGGAGGTTGTTAGTAGCCTTAGGGCTACATTCTATGTGTTAATCTAGTGTATGGCACACACATTAGCCACATGTTAGAGGTGTTCAGTCACCATCTTGAAGTCTTCTCCAAAAAACTTTGGAAGCACCTTCAAAGCATTGGTGGGGATAGGATCCCATATGGTTGGGGGTGTTGGAGGGATAAGTGGGCTACCACTATCCCAAGACACAAAGTTCCTTGGTGGGCCTAGATGTGCCATTTGCTATTATTATTTTTGTTGTATAGAAAAATACCTTGAATCTTTTTGGTGAGTAGGAGCTCCCAAAGGTGGAGTTATTAGATTTAGATTATTTGCAGTTTATGATCTTATTATGGGCTTATGGATCATAAACTTGAGCTCCTAGTCAATCATACTAGTGGATAGGGTCCCACTGAGTGTGCTAAAAAAGAAAAATATTGATGCTTAAAACTCTTGATTCAAGTTAAATAGCCTTTATGGGAAGCTTTGTAAATGTGGGACTAAGTGCAGTCCATAAAGTGACCTCTAGTGTTTTAGAATCTATCTCTTCATTCAAATTGTGGGGGAAAAGAGATAAAAGGAAGGGAAATGAATAACATAAAGAGATAAATCTAAATAGAGGGGATGTGCCAAGATATTTGAAGCATTTACTGACACTTGCATAAAATAGCATAAATCCTTAACACTATAGACCATAAAGGAGCCTAAAGCATGAATTAAGATCTATAATTCAAGAAAAGATCTATACTATAGAAGTAAAAGAATAGAAATAGCAAACAAAGACAACTTTCCACTCTAAATCAACATAGAACATTACATCCTCTTCATTATAGATGGGGAAAAAAATATATAAAGCCACAAAGGGAACATACAAAGTATCCAAACTCATCCATGAGGTGTACCTATTAGGGTTTTAGAATATAAAACCTAACTATTGTTATCCTAGTCTATTGTAATGGTTTCTCATAAGCTAGCAAGAATAACAAAAATAATAATCAGCCCCTTAAAAAATAAATGAGCTCCGAATAAATAAGAAAGGTGAATGCTTGAGGGAAATGACACTTGGAGATTCCCTCACTTGCATTCATGATGATGACATTACAACTAAAAGGAGGTCTCAATCTCATGATTGTAATTGGCCTCCACATCCTAGATATGGTGTAACTACATTTTTTTTTAAGGCCACTATGCTTGGGAGAAATGAGGTGGTGTCACATGTATACTCCTAGATCCATCACAACTATGATGCATTTAATGACCTTGGTCCTTTGAAAATATAATAGATTACACCTTAGGCTAATCCTAAAGTGTTTCAAAATTTTTGATTAAAAAGGCAGACCCACACCATTGTCCAATGGTGCTCCTTTAAACTTTGGGATACCAAAATTTCTCCTAGGCAAGAATGGAAGCAACATATATCAAACTAGGACTTCTCTAAAGAGTTTGGGGTCTTCCTTAGTGTGGTTAATAATAGAGGTGCCATGTGTCAAATAGAGGCTCTTCTAGAGAGAGTTGAGTGTTCCCCTACTTGAAGTGCATGTGAGGGTGCCATGTGTCAAACACCACATCGATCTAACTGCTTAGTGGGGCCCATATTTCTTCTCATCATCTAATGACACTACTTCAAGACTTGACCCAAAAAATAAGTCTTTAAAGAGTGAGAGGGAGCCACGTGTTGAGATTGCACTCCACCTGAGTGAAAAGAAAGTCTCCTTGGACTAGATGAGCATCGTGATGCCATGTGTTGAAAGTGGATGAAGACTGGAACTTAGGCAAACTTTTGAGAAAGTGGGTATGAAGAAGAAAGGGACCAAAAGGGGATTTGCTAGAAAGTGCCAAGGAACTACATATCTACTAAGCAAGCCCAAAAAATAAATGAACTATTCCAAAATAAAAATGTGGATTACTGATCCACAGTTCTTATCCTTTTTACTTTACATTTATCATATAGAGATACTCATATTGACTATGCATATATTTATCTTACCCACATATTGCATATAGTGTTAAATGGATATACACATTGTATCAGTACATATGATCATTTCATACTAAAATTATATGTTCTCTTGTTTATATTATGATTACTTGAATAATTTCATGTGTTTTTATGATTATGGGTGATTGTGCATGTTTCCTATCGAGGTTTTTATCCAATGTTGTTTGTTTATGATCCTTTATTCATCATTTCATGTCATTATTACCTGTGAGTCATATTTCCTTACGTGATTATTTATTATTCTATATTTGGCTAAATTATTATATAGGATTCATTTATTGTACTATGTAATATACTATATTTGATTCCATTATGCATGTCATGTAAATTAATTTTAGTGGTATACTATACTTTTTTCATACATTTTTATGGTCATTACCATACATATGTTGGAGAATACTATTTTATTTTTTATGTGCTTCATTTTTGTATTTAGTCCTCATATGTGAAATTTATACATTTGGGCATAATATTTTTCCCTCTCATTATTAAACTCAATTCCCATATCTTTCCATTTTTTATAGTGCATCAACCCTCCTACATTACTCTTTTATATATATATATTTATCATTTTCAACCTTTTCTACTTATAAATTTTCATTTTGGGGTAGCATACTCCTACATTCTCCATGTGCCTTATGGATCCTATCTCACTTATATGGATCTCTCTTACATATGTTCCTTGGGGTCCTACATTTATTATATAAGAATGGGTTCACATGACCCATTTTCTTCTTATATCTTGTCACATTGAGATTATCACACTTGATACATCTACCACCATATCTTATCCATATTGGGGCATATCCTTTTTCCTTGTCCTTTTAAATCCCATAACCTACACGTTTCCATTGGGGGTATAATACCCACACCCATATTGTGAGCTTTATGTATTACATATATACCTATACATTTCCTTTTGGGGAGTTGTACCCATGTATCCTCCATGAGGCTTATTTATAAATCTCTTATACATGTGGATTCGTGTACACTCATGTGTCTATTGATATTATATTACATATATAAGGGCATTACATTATCCTAAATACATGTAGTCACATGTGATTATATATATGATGGGACATAACTTTGTTCCCCATCACATTGATATATCAAGGCATATTGATTGCCCCTCACATGATGTTTCATCTTCCTATCAAGATTATACAATGATATCTATTTTATATGGTTTTGAATGGAAATGTTTTATATATATCATATTTTATACTATGGGGTATATTTTTTCCCTCACTATCAATCATTTTATTCTCCCTTAATTTATATCAAACTATGGGCATTACATGATGATATTTTTCTATAGTTTCCTACATTTGTTATAATAATTTTTAAAATATTATAATATCTTAGGATATATTGCATGATAATACATGATGTCGATAAATCTTTATTTTGAGATGACTTATTTTTAATAACATGCACCAATCCTTGTCTCAAAATGGGGGCATGTATCTAGAAATTATCCATATTTTTCCAAAATTGGAAGACATTTAAAAATAAGTACCAAAGAAGCACTAAAAGATATTGAAAAAAATATATATTTACTTCTTTGATCAAGAAGCAAATTTGAGTTATCAAAACTTACTCTAAAAATTATAACAACCAAGCTAATGACTTGTCATAACTTACTATGAAATTTATAGCATTGGAGTTGATTTAGTTTAGAGTTAGTAGTAGCATGGATCATGTACCATCAATTTTATTCATTCATATGCTTACAATTTTAATTTTTACTTCATATTACTAAAATCTTAGTGGTTTACTAGAACATTGTCTACTTGTTGGCACCAACCAATTTTTTCAAGTACAAAATTTTTTTGGGTATCACATGTGAGTGAATTGTAACCCATACCTTTATAAGTTTCATCCTTACTTCCCTAGTTAAGCATAGGTATTTTATTCAATTGTTATTTTATTTTGATTCATGCACACCCACATCAAAGTGGGGCATTATGTAGACACCTAATTTGGTACAATACTTTTTCCTTTAGATATTTTTCATGTTTTATTACACTTGGTCCATGTGATCATAAATGGATATTTTTCAATACACTTTCCCCTTGTTTTGGGCTCTGTATCATCATATCTAACTTGAGTATTCCTCATAACTTGATTTTTGTTCACTTTTAGATAATGTTAATACATCCATTCAATCTAGAATTTATAAAACCTACATATATACTATTCATTTTTATTTTTACAACCATTGGTGCTCTTTAAATGTCCTAAACATTATTTCACATCCCTTTCCTAAGTCTTAGTCAATCCATATAACTATCCTCTTGACTTGTGGGTCTTTTGTGCCTTGATTGTGAGCTTTCCATATCTTTTTCAGTCAGCCCATGTATACATGCTCCCTTGAGGATCCTATTTATAAAAGTGTACCCTTATTAATTTTACTGCCTACTCCAATCTATTATAATCTGAGTTTCTCATGCACATTTTTTCAGGTCTTATCAAGAGGTCTTCACATCTTATCAAATCATTTTTTACATTAATTTAATTATTTCATCATACATATTGTGCCAATGTATTGTAGTTAAATAAAGTTATAGTGGGATAATTATATTATCTATGAGATAATGTGAAGCTTTATCTCATACTTTGGTTGGTATTTCACTCACATGCATAAGAAAACTACATTGATTATGATTCCAAGTGAGTTAGATATTTAATCAAAACACCTCAAGAGGTTTCATGAGTTAGATAACTTGCACACACTCTTTTTTTTTTAAATTGTTGAGAATTAGGTCAAATATCAAAAGAGAATTTAAATAGTCAATTATTTTACAAAAACCAAGCTACCATTTTATTCATCATTAGTACATGTAATGACCCAAAAAATGGTAGGTATTGAAACTAAAAAAAGTACATAATCAATATATAGGTATCAAATCATTAATAATAGAGTTATAAAATCATTATCATTTTGATTACATCAAATCATAAATTTATGATACATTGATTGTGTCATTTTCAAATCACATAGTAGAATTTTTAGGGTGTCTACACAATCAACTCCATATTCAAATTTCAATATTATAATTCCATAATTCTACCTAGGTGTGTATGTTTCCATCACTCTTTCCATTTTGATATATTTTAATTATTGATTCACTATTATATTATACTTTTCATTATTGTTTAATACACTAGATCAAATCTGATTTGTTGTTTACAAAAGTGTTATCATAGATCTATAGTGTGGCCTAGTTTTGATTAGTTGTTTAACCCTAAATGAATATGGATCCTACCATGGGTATATAGGGTTAAGAATATATAAATGAATAATCATAAGGGTGATAAATAGATCTATAGAAGGACAATTAATTGAAAAACTCATATATAACATATATTAAATTTATTATGCTAAGATATGCTAAAAATGGAAAGTAAAACTATGCTAGATATTGAAATGATAATGAAAACAATATAATTAGTTATGATGTTAATATACATTTAGATCTAGAATAATAAAGAAGCATACTAGAATAATATTATGTAACATTTACCAAATTCTAGATTAAATTCCTCTACGTCCACATACTCTTGTGTTAGCCTAAAATAGTTGCATTGATGTTAGTATATGGATCAAACACATGTGTCTAGTAAAAAATAAATGCTAAAATAGGATGTGACCACCTATATGTTTTTAGGTTAATTATCACCTTCACTCTAGTGAATTAAAATATATATTAATCTTGGAACCAAAAAATTATCTTTTTTCATTATCATTTCAATATCTAGCATAGATGCACTTTCCATTTTTAGCATATCTTAGCATGATAAATCTAGTATATGTTATATTTGAGTTTTTTAGTTAATTGGAATGCTTTATATATGTTTATCACCCTTGTGATTATTCATTTATATATTATTAACCACATATACCCATATTAGGATCCATAACTATTTAGGTTTAAACATTTGGTGAACCCAATTCATGTGAATACAATTTTTTTAGACTCCTAATATTTTTAATCAATTAGGGTTTCAGATTGTTTTACTTTTTTATTTATTTCTTGTATTATTTTACATATAATCTAGGAGTAGACTTAGATTTGGAGGTGTGCCTATTTAACACATTGAGTTCCCATTCCTACGACCTAAGATGTCTCAAACCAATTAGGAACCTAATCCCATGGTCCATGATGATACTCATGTTGAAAAAAGTAGCATATTGATGAGGTTATAATAGAAGAAGATTTTGATAATGAAAATTATGAGCCTAATGAAGCTGATGAACATGCAAAAATAGATCATGATAAATTGCACACAATAAACTTGTCTTTTGATCATATTCATCAAAACCCTGAAGATCTTGATGAAATCCTAAGAACCATATTTGAGATTAAAAATGCAAAAAACATAGATGAACATGCAAGTCTATATATTGATCATGATATTAGAAATATGGGTCATCCCCGTCTATTAAAAACCCTCCCCTTGAACACATTAACATTTAATAATTATAATTGGGGCATGGTATATGTATTTAAACCTTTGTTTCCTATAACTATTATTACCACATCTTGTATGGGAACACTAACTGCTTCAACACAAATACCAATCTCAATGCCTATTACTAATCAAACCATGATCACTTCCCTTTTGGTGACTACTTAACTTACTAATATAAACCCAAATGGGTTTATAATTCAAAACCTCCTTCAAGTTATAAATATCTTGGATTATAAGGTTACAAATATTTAACAAAAGGTTGTAAAGTCTCCTCATGCTATTGATTCCCAAGATATGTTGCATAACCCTTTTTCACTTGAGATATATTTTCACCCTTTTCCAACTAGTTTTATTTCACCTAATTTCCTATTTTATGATGAAAAGGGTGATCATAAATTTCATATTCAATCTTTCTATGTTTCATGCCTTGATTATTCCTCCAATGATAGGCTTTTGACCAAATTATTTCCAAGGAGCCTCAAGGACTATGATTTAAGATGGTTCTATGATTTAACTCTCTAATCCATGAAAGCATTTAAACCTCTTACATATTAGTTTTTGCAACACTTCTCTATTAATATTTTTGAAAAGGTTTCTTATGCATAAGTTATAAAAATCATGAAAGGAACCCTTGAACCTATCAATAAATATGTCTTGAGGTACAAGACAATGTTGGCTAAAATGACCAATCCTATGGCAAATAAATAACTTCAAGACATATTCAAGCAAAGTTTACTTTCTCCTCTGCATGAGTCTATTATTTTTAAAAAAAAATTAAATCTCTTTATCACTTATGACATATTGTTTGAGACCATGAAATGAAGCTTATTTCATTTAATTATATTAAGTATGTAGTAAACACACCATCTACATCTGCATCTAATACCAAGTTTAAAATTAAACCAAACTATAAGGTAAAACCTCCAAAGACTAAAAAGGAAACAACCACCATAGTTGATATAATTTCATTGTATCCTAATTATATTACCTTATCAAATGCATCATAAATATAATTTACATGTTTACTTGAGTCTTTCACTTCATTACCCCCATGAATACCAGAGTGTCATCTTATATATCTCCCTCATCCTATAGAGGTTATTATGAGAAGACCTATACCCAAAGGGTATGATTTAAATTATTATTATGACTATTACCAAGGTCCTAATCATTCTATGAATATATGTTTTACCTTAAAGCATGAGATCTAATACCTCATCAATAACTAGAATATTACATTTGATGGCCCTCTAAAGGAATCAAGGTCACAACTTGATGATCACCAAAAATACAAGATATTTAGAAATTATTTGCAAGACCATTCTAAGAAGTATGTGGAGGTGAAAATGGTATATAATACACACCCTCATCCATCACACTATGGGAACCCTCTATATGGTATTATTAGTACTTATACATGGAATAAACCTCCTATGGTTCAAATACCTTCTATTACTTTTGATGATAGTGAGATTAAAGTTGATGACTCTGATATTCATTCTTTATTCATTTGATCATACCTTGATTAGTAGTGTATGCATAGTGTTATGATTGATAATGTTTCAATAAATAACATTTTCACCATGACATTACATACGCACTTGGGTTATGTTACTCATGATTTAAAACTTTCTATCAAATCCATTAGAGCATTTGATGGGACCTCACATCAGGTTCTTGGTGAAATTGACTTAACTTTATAAGTGGGTCCTACACATGTGGTTACTACTTTTTTAGTTATACTTTCCACAAGTATATTTTATATTTTATTATGATGCTCTTTGATACATACACTTTGAGGGGTACCTTATATAGTGTATGGTGTGTTAAATACATTAATTCTAATATGGTGATTATAGTTTTTGGATTTCTATATGAACATCCTCTTATACAAGATAAATTTATACCCAGGTAGTTAAGTATCAAACTTACCAAGTCTAACCCACTAAAAAAGGGTAATAAAAAAGTAATCCCCTTTACTAAGTAACTGGTACTTGAGAATTCTTTTCATCAAAGACATACAATGGATTCCATGAAAACATCATCTACTACACACCATATTCAAATATCTAGAGCACATACACATATTCCTATCACTATTATTTAAAACAAACCTTAGATCACTCAATTATGGGTTCCATGAACCCTTATTAATCTTATTATTTCTTTATGACCACAAAGTCCCATTATACATATGCATAGCATCACAAATATTATAGTGATAGATATGGCACCTATGCATTATCCTTAGTAGTACCACTAGTTTATGGCACCAGATACTAAGTGGTGAGATATCTATGAGAATATATTATATTATATCATAGGTTAGTCTCTCCACATATTCCAAAAATACAAAAAAAATCAAAAACATTAAAAAATCCAAAAATATTTTTAGCATCTACATATTCTATTGTCTCCTTGACATCTATGTGTTAGTTTCATGTTGATAGGTAACATATAATTTATTTATACATATACATGTGTTTCACACTTATATTTGAATGTGATAAAATCATACACAAATACATGTTCTATGCACTTTTGGATGTTTGGATTTTCTTCTACTCACATCACTAGGACATTAGGGATGTCCACTTCTATTATCATGATACATCCAAGTTATATAAATCTATGGTCACTTTAAATTATCATGTTTAAGATAATATATATTTACAATGCATTTATCCATGCTTATATCTTTCATAGTGTAGTCAATATACTATGTACTTGACATTTTATGCTAACACTTTTGATCTATGGGCTACTATGATATGTTTATGTTGGTTTATTATATTTCCATTTATGCACTACCTTGAGTGTCTTTCTTTTCTATTGCTTTATTTTTTTAGAATTTAAATATGCTCCATTATTTTTGCCTCTCATGCCTTTGTTTTCCCATTTGACATTTGAATATGTTATTCTTTGTTTTATGGACATTTGAATGTGCCATTATTATTTTTTGGAAATTTGACTAATTCATGTCCATTAAATTGTGTAGCAATTGAACATGCCCCTTATTTATGGTCTCTTTGGACCATTATCTTTTGATTTTATTTTGAGTGCCCTTGTGTTTGTGCTTGATTGATTATTGCGATTGTATTATTACTATTTATGTGTTGACATGATCTTTACCATGCATATTAGGCCTTAATGTGATCACATTACATGTGTTTCAATGATACATTTACTTTGACATGTCCTTCTATATGTTACATGGTTCATTCATAGTTATATGTTTATCTTATTCTTTTCAGGTGAGGCAACTACTAGTTTCTATCTTCACTCACCTTAAAGAGGGCATGCCATAGAGGCATGGATTCCACACAATCATAATTTTAGATTAATTGGGGGCATGTCATATACACATGGCTTCAACATGTTCCTAGTCTCAGATTTAGTGGGGGCATGTTTTGGAAACATGATCTTCACACTTACTCACTATTCAACATCTCTAGATTATAGTGGGGGCATGTTTTGGAAACATTTCTCCACATTGGCACTTATAAATATTTTTAGCTTCAAATTATAGTGGGTTAATTCCTTTTAATCATGTCATCCACACTTACATAGGTTTGAATTAGTCAAATTACATAGTTATATGATTTAGATACACATTTATGGTAGAATTCTATACATTGGTACTATTGTTATACATAGTTTTCGAATAAGACTTATCTAATGTGAAAATGATATGCAATGTGTGATTAATATTATAAAATCAAATTATTTTTAGATTCTAAACACTTTCAAGGATTGTCACCACCCACCAAGTTGGACTTTTAAGGGTTATATTGAGCCAATCTACTGCACTAGTTGGTTTGATTTTTAGTATGGTTGAGGTGATTAAATCACTCAATATTACCAATTTTGTATGTTGAACTTGATTTTATCATCCATCCTCGCCATTTTGATAGTGTGAATTTATTTGGTTCACTAACACTCACCAAGTTATAACTATGATTGGGTTATATAATTGAACTAGTCTCAACTACCAAGTGGCAATCAACCTTTGCTCTGAGGTTGAGGGAATGGGCCCTCCTATATCTCTCTATATATCTCCTTAGATATATGCACTTTCTAGATTTATATTTGTCCTAATCTCAATTTAAGTGATTCATGATTATATATATTTCAAATGAAGCTTTCAAAAGTCAAGACGATTATATTAATACACAAGTGTACTCCTAAACCTTTCTCTCTTTCAATTTAAATTATTTCAATTCTTTAAATTTTAGATTACATGCATTTATTATATATTGTAACATGATTTTTTTTATAGTTCAGTCACCAATAAAGCACTCAATATGGACTCAACAAAAGACAAGGTGTGTTATACACACCTAAGTACACATTCCTTTTCCTTTAAAATAATAATTTCATTACTATATTAAAAGGGGGAAATGTATAAAATATTTATGAATTATATAACACTTCAATATTATACACTTTGAAAACTTAGACATTGGTTATTTCTCTCAGTTATAGACCTTTCACACTTTTGCAAGACTCGCATCTTCTCTCTTATGCACCCTAAAATATATCTTAGTCTAACCAATTTATGTTGATAACCTAGGCCTTATATCTTTCCTATAATGATTAAAACTTTCTTATCTTATGCCTCTAAAAATTTTGATCTATACCTATTTTCCTACTCCCTAGACACTTGTATCCCAAATAGACATCTACGTGGACACAATTGTCTTGTTTTTATGCAAGTGTCTAGTTCCCTAAATTCATATAATATTTAAATGAAACATATCCTAATGGTTAGCGTAAGTGATATTATGTGATATATTATCCAAATGTATTGGTATTAATATAATATCAAACCTCATTCATTCCTCACTAGCATAGACCCAACATTCATATGAAAGAGCATTCAAATATCATTCAATTGAGAAAGGGGCTTCCCTATTTTCTCCTATTTACATATAAATCTTAGCAATAACACATATACAAGTCTAAATTACTGAAGGAGCATCCTAAGAACTATATTTTCCAAGTTAAAATCTAGGTCATTATTGTGCTTGCTTATCACACATTGAATGAATCACACATAAAAAAACACATAGGAGAGAACTACATGAGTTTGAGGCCTTATTTAAAGTATTATATATGTAAGTAACACTCATTAATAGATTATTATTTTGGTAACTTGACACTGTGTTCCCACTAACCCATTTTTTCCACAACCACTATAAAGATGAACAACTATGATTTGATCATTTGACAAAGAGTGATATTCCATCACCTAGATCTAAATGTACTAAAGTAAAGGTGATGACAAACACAAATTTATTATTATGGTTGCATATTGTTTCATATGTTATTTAATATTAAACACTTGTGAATGATATAGATACTAGCATCGACACAACCATCCTACGCTAACACAAGTGCTTGAGGCTACAAAGGCACTTAATCTAGAATTTGGTGACTATTATATAATATTGTTTTATTTTTCTTCTTCCTTATTTTAAATATAGATTTGTATTAGCATCGAAACTATATAAATATGTTTTTTTCATTATCATTACAATATCCAACATAGTTCTAGTTTCCATTTTTAGCATATCTTAGCATAATAAATTCAATATATGTTCTATTTGAGTTTTTTAATTAATTGGCTTGTTATAGATCTATTTATCATCCTTGTGCTTATTCGTTTATATATTCTTAACCCTATCTACCCATAGTAGGATCCTTATACAATTTAGGGTTAAAAATTTATGTGTAGATTATTTTACATAAAACTAAAAATAGTTAAAACAACATGTTAATGTTTTGTCAACATCACAAATTAATTAATATCACAATGATTTTTATTTTATTCTCGCATAGATTTTTGATAATCACAAAATTAAATTTTCAAAAAGAAAACAAAATCCTTATAACTCCCTTCAAAAGATACCTAAGGTCCCACTTAACCGATGAGTGGAGGGGCTTCAAATGAGCCACTTCCCAACTCCCTAGACTCTTTTCCCTTAGTAGCTAGCACAACTGCCATTAAGTCAAACTCCCGATCTAGTTTGGCCAAATTCATCGATGGATCTTAAAATATCACCTTTGACTAGGACAATAAATTTTGATAAACTTAGAATGGGACCTCCATATCCACCTTGGCTTTTAACACTTGGTTAATGCTTGTATTGGATTGGGTGGAGTTCCAATACCTCTTAGGCCCTAACCTTGTTGGCCTTAGACACCTTATTTTTCATGACCTATTTGAAGTGACCCAAGTGGACTAAAAACTTTCCCCTATCTAGTAGAGTGCCATCTTGGTTTAATAACACAAAAATATTAAACTCCTTAAATTAATCCAATATATTTTTCTTACCTTCTTCTAGGGGGTGCTATAATCTATTTTAGGCTTAGTTGCTCCTCAATTATGTCCCTCATGCTCTTGATATATGTTTTTTATATTCTCAAGTTTTAAGTGGGTATGAGATTTAATTATAGGAACATAACCCTATGAACTATGACCACCAACTTTATACACTTTCTCTCTACTAGATAAATTATTTCCAAATAAGCTTGGGTCCTTTGAATAGGCATCTTGATGCCTAAATGAGCCTCCACTACTTTTCCCAAATGTAAAAAAAGTTTCAAGTAAGTTTCCTTGACTTGTACAATTAGATCAATATGGAAGGATCTCTTCACCTATGATTCTAAGGCTCAGACTTTCTCCTACATGTCCTCCATTAGTTTCTCTAACATATTATGTGTGGCTCAAAGGATTGAGACTAGGTCTTTAACTACCTTTTACTCTCCCATGGAATTATTCACCTTGGTAAGGGAGAAATTATTTTTTTGGGTCTACTAGACCATAGGGTTCCCCTCCTAGATAAACCTTTTGAGTGAGGATCCTTCACATGTTTCATGTGGTGTATTCTAAGTCCCTCTACACATTAGGGTCACCCTGCATTGTCATCTCAGGTGACTAAGATACCATATCCATTCATAAGGTGGGATAAGATGTTAGTTTGGTGATAAATATGGTGGAGATAGGTGGAGGATGAGGTGGAGGGGGAATGGATGAAACATAAGGGATGAATGAAGAAATTAGTGGAGGAGAAGGCATGGGGGTGTAAGAAGGAAAGATGAATGGGAAGGCCCAAGGGAACATTTGTACTTTCCACTAGCTATGATTTAGGTTAATTTGTGGGGCTATAAATCCAAGAAAAAGGGGAATTTAGTAGAAAGGATAAAATTGGTTGGTTAAAGCCAAATCGCTAGAAAGCTAGGATGATGGAAATAGGGGGTCTAAGAATAATGTAGGGAGACAATGGGATTGGTATAGTAGGGGAATTGGGAGCCTATAGATTAGTTTGAGAGGGATCAATTGGTACTTGGATAAAAGTTTGAGCATGAGTTTCTTTCTACTTATTTCTTGTCTTTTTACCTTTATTAACTCCAGATGTTATAATTAATAGAGCAATGGTGGTAGAGGCCACAAGGATTAATTGCAGAGTTTTTAAGCCATGAAAGTTGTCACTAAAATGGCCTAGGATGACTAATATGTACACATATGTTTATTTATCACTAGTGATATAATTTCACCTATTGAGGTTAAGGCACTTGTAGGTATCTAGACCTATGGAATGACCAACAAAGGCATCGTGGAGGTCCTTGGTTATGGAATGGATGATGCAGATGGGAAAGAGGAGGTGAGGATGTTTTACATGGTCAAATCTAGAGGCACTTAGGTGAATTATGGAGGAGAAAAATGGAGAACATGGGAGGTACCACTGGGGGGACTATTGAGGGTCCAAGAAACTAGGTGGTGCCATGAGAAGTTGTTGGAGAGTGAAGGGAGTATGGGAAGGGATATGTGTCAGTGTCAGCGATTGGTCCCACCTCATAATTATTTTCAAGTTGATACTAGTATTAAAACTTATGGACTATGTAGATTGGGATTGAGATGTTTAGATTCAATCCACTTAAGTTTGGGTTACCTAGGGCTTGAACTACCTCAGGTTGAGTTAATTCAACTAGAGGAGGTGGTAGAAGTAGATTCAAGGGTTGAGGTGTAGGAGCATCTCTAGGAGGAGAAGATATTAGGACTCCATGTATAATTTTCCTTGAAATATAGGGGGAGTCACCAAAACATCCTCACCAAGATGAGTTGATGTGGAAGAGGCAAGGACAACCTAGGTGGAAGGCCTAGGTTGGGCCTGCATTCCTTTATTTTTCTTTTGAGCCTCTATTATAGTGAACACCTCTTGATCATATACTATATTTAGGTAGAAATCTTCACCATCCTCATGTTAATATCCATAATTAAGGTTTAAATAGGTTGATTACTTCTCTAAATGGGCCTTGATGATGTCATGTAGGTCCTAATCTCTGTACTCAGCCTAGCTCAAGGTAAATGAGCCTCTCCCAACCACAATATTCTATAAATAAGGGAAGGTTTTATAAATATGGTGTCAGATGGTGATTGAGATGGGTGGGTAGGCCTTTTATTCATGGTTTATTTAGTTCTTAAAGACACCTTCCATTAGTTGGTATGGAATTTCCTACTTTACTAGGTAGTTTGGGACTTGATAAGGTAGGTGAAGAGGACATTTGAGATCATGTACCACTTAGATGATCATATAATCCTTGCAATACCAATAGTCCCTAATGGCAGTGAGAGATTCATGGATTTCCTTTGATAATCGAGGTGTGGGTTCCTCATTAATGACCATGTAAAACATTGGCTAGAAGGACTCACATATTTCTCATATTTGGTTCTAATAATGGTGGTCATCTATTTTGTATAAAACTACATAGAACATCATGCCCTTGAGAAATCTTGCTATAAAAGCTAAAGGCTTGAATGTGAGCATCCTACATACTATGTCTACCAAGTAGCTCATCTTGTTGAAGTCACCTCCTCCTAGGCATCTACCACCACCTTGATCATGTTGAAATTTATTATCCCTCCTAGGTCTAAGACCTACTCACCTTGGAGGATTATGTGGAGTAAAAAATCCATAAGAGGTTAACATGTAGACAATTTCCCTCTCTAAATATTTAGTCAAACAAGATCATTCTAATGTGGACTCTATCTTTAAAAGTGTGGATGGAATATGTATTTTCATCTATCTTATTGACCCACCTTGTATTAGGGTTCTTGGCCGAATCCTTCAGGATGTCATGAATCTAGTGAGTGTTAGTCTAGTTGGTTATGGTGGCCATGTCGTAGGTGACTATAAACTCTAGGAGGTTATAGTAGGATTTGAAGGTGGATCCCAAGATGTCAATGATTTAGTGTTGGGAATTCATAGAGTATACCATGTCATGGATACTATCCTACACCCACTTTATCATGAGCAATAATTTAATAAATAAGTTAGTGCAGATAAAGACTTCAAGCTTAGCTATTAATTGATTAAACTTGTACTTCTAATATTACCAGAGGGCATATTAAAACTTGGCCTCATATGCATCAATATCATCATAGGATTTGTGTACTATACCAATGTCCTTAAACATGTCATTATAGTTCTTAAAACGTGTCAATCTACCTAGGAATGTAGTGTCTTGATACTCTATCTCAATTTTGGGGTTTGAAGATGAGGGGGTTATTGCATCTAGGAAGGATTTTTGTGATAAGTAATGTTGAGCAAAGGAAGAAACACAGAGGGAAATTGTTAGAGTATAAATCAATTAGTATATTTTAGGAGACTAATAACAATAATAACTAATGGGTTATCCTTGTGGCACTTATATAGGTCCACATACATCTCATGCATTGATGGTATTTGGCATCTCACTTAGTGTGAATTCAAATTTGAGTTGGTGGCTTGATCTTTCCCATTTATTTCTTAATCTAGGCTTGAACTTATAAATCATGATCTCTCACTATATTCTATATTTAGATATCATGATGGGATGCTTTATAATTCATAATTAGGACCTATTTTCCCATCCAATTGATGCCTAGAGTTTGGTAATCATACATCCATATCATCCTCAAGGCTTCCTAGTTGGTTCTTGACTTTTGCTAGATGTCTTATGCTAATTGGTTCATGTTTCAATGTTTAACACCTAGGTACAACATGATGCTCTATATTTATACACTTGGGATAAAAATAATTCCAAATGGAAGATGCATGGAATTTATTGATTAGCCTTCCAACTCTAACTGTGCCTTTTTTCTGATAACCTTGAGGTATTTTGGTTTTTCTTACGAATCTACATGAAAATTCCATGTGGTATGATGTTATAAGTCAGGATCTCCTAGGCTCTAAAATCCCTATCAAATTTAGAAGACTAAAAATCCTAACAATGGGATATGTGGTGCTTCTTCATTTGGTTAGGCTTTCCTAGGGTCTAACATCTCTATCATATATAAGAGACTGACACATCTGAATTTAGGGTGAGCTCATTGTTTAGATCTTAGATACTTTGACCTCTAGGCCATGTGGCATTCCTTCACTCAATTAGGTTCACCTAGAGTCTGACATCTCTATCAGATCTAGGAGACTGGGTAATCTTACTTTAATCAATGTGAAATTATCCCACTAGGTTGAGCTCTCCTGGGCTCTGACATCTTTGATAGGTTTTGACCTCACTATCAAAAATCCACATGGTATTTTTACACTAAATCATGATCCCTATATAGCCACAAATATAAACCAAGTAAAAAATAATAATCATGATAAATTATATCCTCACTTGGCCACCAGCTAGATTTCACATGTTTCCATGTAGGACTCTAGGAGCCTAATGCTCTAAGAGATTCTATAATGAAAATAAACATGTAGACAAGTTAGTGAATTAAATATTCTAAGTAAGAAATCACGTAGATAATTTTGGGATTCCTTGAATACTTGAGTATATTAACTTTAAAGGTCATGATGGCTCTCAACAAAGATCAACAAATCCTTACAAATAAGCCACACATTTACGTAAACTAAGGTAGATTGGAAATTCAGGATCTCTCCTAATGGAGTTTGTCAGAGTGAGATAAAAGGTCTAGGAGATCTGAGTTATATCATTTTAAAGAGGGGTCCCCCATTTATATAAAGGGTGTGTGTTGGCCACAACAAATGGTTATTTATATGAGGAAAGTGGTGGTTAATCACTTACAACCCAAGTTACTAACCTCCATTCCTACACAAAACATAAACTATAAGAAAAAATCCTTGGGCATATTAGAAAATAAGGCATTAGATTCATGTACATCAAGTGACATACTAATCTTTATTCCCATAGAATACCATCATTCTATGTGAGGTGATGCATTTTTAATTGATTCAATTTTGGATTTCACTCAAACATGTTGAGGTCATGTTGGAAATTAGATCTCCTCAAAGGGCATTATTGTTAAATGGCTTGGAAGGGAATGGTATGGGAAACTCTTTACTACCATCTAGGAATCTATATCCCTAATATATATACCTATAGTCCCATTCAAGATCTTGTTCCACTACTATTTAGGCTAGAAAGCTTGTGATGGATGATGCTTGATTAACCCTTTTGAGGAAGACTTAAATTTTAGATTTGTATGTTATTCCAGTCTCCTTTCAAATTTTTCTTATGAATATATTTGTTAGTTTTATCCATTGAGGGTTTAGGACCAAGCCATAGGTGATGAGGCATTTGGAAATATATAATTACCTAGTTGATCTCATATTGGTTTGGTGATCTCACTTTCACCGAGATATTTTTATTAAGTATAACTTAATGGCTTATGTTAAGACATGGGGTTGTTCTAAAATTGACTTGTTTAGTTAATAATTATGGTCCTTTAATATATGAAATGTAAAATAATTTATTACAACCATTAAATTTCTTGAAATGAAATATCACCTTTAGTATCCCAAAGCTTAACTATACCTATTAAGACTTCATCCCCTTTTAGAGTGGTTACTTATAGTGAGTTCTCTAAAAGACCCTTCCAATTTGGTTTACTTTTATTCTATCAATTCCAATTTAAGGCTAGATCTAGGGAAAAATTAGTAGGAAATGAATATGATAGGGACACAACAATGCCAAATCAAAATGAAACAGGAGCAAACAACATAATAGAAATAAACACAAAACTAAAGTAGAGTATCCTAGTATGTACATTACCACCCTTGCCAAGAATAATTTGAGACCACACTAGAAGGGAAAGTTAATAAGTAATGCTTCAAGAACTATCCATTCATCAATTATGGAAGGTTATTGCCTTCAATGTCCTTAAGATGAAAATCATTCTGACCAAGGAGTTCAACTATCTAGTGGGGGCTAATATCAAGGGGGTCAAATTTAGCATGCTGGCCTTTATTTTTGTGAGATTTATCCCATAATAGTACTAGATTAGAGATATTGAAATATTTAAATTTATCCCTTTTGTCAAAACATAGCTTGATAGTACTATGATGTTTGTTAAAGCTGAGTAAGGCCTCATTAAGGACCTAGAGTTAACTTTATCATATTTTTCCATACACTATTTTATGAATTTATATGTAGGTAGCTTGAGTGTAATAAGCAATACTTACTCAAGTCCATAGACTAATAAGAATGGCATCCTTTTAAACACTTGTTTATTCCTGGTGTGGTTAACCCATAGAGTGAATTTCAACAAAGAATGTCATTCCTAGGGTTTCTCTTCTACAAACTTCTTGATGGTATCTATTTTATTCTTTTTGGTTGGTTTTTATAATCCATTCCCTTGTGGGTAGTGATTGGATGAGAATATCAATGTGATTCCATTATCATATGCTTATTCAGTGAACTCTATGGATTAAAATGCATGGATGTTATCTCATACTAATAAAAATGGGTTCACTTACTAGGTGGTTATGTTTTTCTCCATGAATTTGATGACTTTAATAGTAGTTCTTTTTTATTTTTCCATTGCTTCATCCCACCCTACATAATAATATATATGTAAGAACAAAATTATGTCCTATTGAGGAATTGGGGTTGATAACCCCCATGAAATCTATCCCCCATTGGGAAAATGGTATTATTTCTATAACTAGTTGTAATAGAATTATTTCATGGAGTTCCCTTTTGGAAATGGTCTAACACTAATGGAAATATCAGACATGGGCATGGACAAATTTAAATAATGTAGGCTAGTAATATCTTTCATAGAGTATATCATGTGTCATTACATTCACTATAGGGTGACCAGCTACAGCTTCTCATGGAAGTTTGTCATTACTTCCTTGGCTTCTGCTTATGATAGGTATCTAAGGTAGATGACCTCATGATTATTTCTAAAGAGAAATCCATTATTTAGTATGTACTATGTAGCCTTTAATTTGAAGGATCACTTATGCATTTGGTTGAGTTTTGGAGGTTGGTTCCCATTGAGTAGATAATGTATGATTGAGGCAAACTAATAATATTATGGTACCTATTACTTATCCACTTGGTACACAGTGATCCTTGGATTGATCTTGGTTACTATTTGAGTAATTCCCTATCATCTAAATAACTTGGTAGGTTTAATTTCTAAATCATACTCATATATTTTTTTCATCCATCTGCCTTTGCATTGGCTTAGTTCATTCTATAACATCTACTTGATCATTAGGTCTAGGATGATTGCATGTATCTTATTTATAATAATATAGTGCTTAAAATTATTCATATCTTTGACCAATACATAATAATATTTATATAGGGTGTAATATCTCATTTCTATATCTTTGAGATTGGTACTCATAAAAGAAATAGGATGTTCTTCTCCATCTAATCTTTGTATGAGACAGGCAGTGATGGTGTGATCAAAATAAAAAGGGTAAATATATAAATCTTGTGTGTAACATGGGTTGATCATCATAGGGCTTACATGATATCATATTTATATGTCTTATAAATCCATCTTCAATTCAGCATGCCATTCTAATTTTGCATCCTATTTCAACATAGCACATAGGTTTTATAATTTCAACAAATCCATAAATGAATTTTCAAAAAAAAAAAATTCTCATAGAATGATTTTAATTCTTTCTTATGATTAAGAAGAGATAATTTAGAAAATTAGATCAACTCTTCCTCAATTGATAGAAATACCTTCCTATGTGATAATATGACTGATAAACTTACCTTTGGTGATACTGAACAATTTATTCTTTAGGTTTAGATAAATTCCATACCTCCTACATATTTTGAACACCTTTTTTAAGAGGTGTATGTGATTTTATCTATATTTTGAAAACATAGTCAATTCATCCATATAATTATTATGCACTTGCTAATTAAACCTTTGAAAGTAAAATCCATCACCCTCTAAAATGTTTTTCCAACATTAATCAACCCAAACAACATTCATTTATAGGTTAATGCACCCCATTTGGTTGTGAATGTGGTTTTGACTCAGTCTTTCAAATTGACTAAGACTTGGTTGTATACTAAGAATTTATCGAAGAAAGACATCATATGAGATCCACTCACCATTTGGATCACTTCATCAAGAGAAATTAATAGATAGTTATCTTTGTTTGAGGCTCAATTTTGGTTCTAAAATTCCACTTATAAATGGATTTATCCATTCTTATTTCACATGGGCACTAAGTTGGCTACCCAAGTAGAATGGATAACTAGGAAAATTATCCCAATAGAGAGTAACTTATGAACCTCTTTGTGTATTAATGGTTCCATGATTGGGTTCATAGGTCTATGTCTCTACCAAAGCATTTTTTGGTTTTCTTTGAGTGGGATGGTTTGAGCAATCACCCTTAGGTCAAATACTTTGAGGAATTCATAGGCCCATGTATTTACATCCTTATATCTCAATATTAACTTTTGAATTTTCTCAAGTTTGAATTCCATTGAGTCAAGACCCACATTAAAATTTTGAGGTTTATCCATGGAGCTGAGGTTGATGATTCAAATTTTTTGGTTCTCAAACTTGGGTTTATTTAGTTGGGGTGTAGGGTCCAGGGTGTCAAATTTCCTTTCTAAGGCATTCATCCCTTTATATATTTAATTCTCATTAATGTTGAGGATCTCATCCCTATCAATTTTAGTTCTAGGGTTATATCTATCTACTTCATCATTACCTGGGCCTCAAACATCTCAGTATTAAAAAGGAATTAAATAATCTATTAATCATCCTCAAAGAGCTAGAAATTTATCACATTATCTAGGATGGATGTGTAAGGGACTAGTTCCATAGATAACTCCTACAACTTGGTTTCATCTAGGGGAGTTAAGTTTGTTATTTTAGATGCCAATGAGTTGACAACTTGATTCCCTTCCCTAGGGATAGGGATGACATTGAATACACTAAACATATCAATCAAGTCCTAATCCCTATGTTTATACCTCCAAAGGTAATATAACTTGCACTAAAATTTAATCTTAATTGGGTTGACCACCAATTTAGAATCACTAAAACCCCTTAGGTCCTTAGATTTATGCTTTAATTCAAACTATAACCTTAGGATTAAGGCCTCATACTTTATCAAATTATTTTCACATGATAACTATGATCTATGCAAAACTATGTATCTCTTTCCTTGGGGATACATTTATAGAACACCTACTCCACTAATTTGTTTGAAACAAGCCCCATCTACATATAGGGACCATAGGCCCAATAAGTCTAGCTCATTTTCAGATTTGTCTTTAGTAGCTTTAATGTTTAATTTATAAATCCCTAAGTCTGAGCATACTAGATTCACTTTATCATTGATTGTGTTATATTTAATTATCATGTGTTTCATATGGGGTTACATATCCACTCATATTTGATTGGATACACCTCTCCAGGGTAACCACATATGAGAAAACATAGCGACCATATACCTATTTAACATATTAGACTAGTCCATATTAAGGAGCATGCCATAGGTTTTGGGAATCTCTACCACCTATATGTCTAATAACTATTGAATCCTAGGTTTTCATTCTAGTTGCATGTGTACATTCAAAAGCTTACCCACTAATTTTAGAAGCTCACCCACTACTTTGACCTCTGACTTATCTAGTTGAATGATCAATTTATCTAATTTGATAGGAAATAACCTTGGCTTATGACAAATACCTACTAGAATTGCATTTGTTGAGGCTTTCAAGTCTATAAAATAATTATGTAGGTTATTTCCAAATAATCTAACAATTAGGAACAAATGGGTAATGTTAGTCTTGTTCTTATGAATGAGAACATTAGTTTGGGTCATCTTATAATTAGTTTGGGTAGGCTACATTAGCTTTTTAGTTAAGGGTTTAGTAGAAGATCACATTTCTCAATGATTTTAGCAAGATCATGAAGGGTGATATTTGCTTTAATTTTCTTCATATCTTTTACTATGTTATAACCTCCCTTTTTTTTAACTAGTTGGGCCTCTACAAGGGATTTAGGTTCATGGTGTTTTAGAGGTGGAGGTTCATTCCTAGCATTATGATCTAGTGGGGTTGAATTATTATTTGGGGATCAAGGTATTAAGAGGTTTTTATGGTTTTCAATTCCTTAGGGCATAATTACTCTTTTATAATTGTTGTAATGCATGGACCTGATTCATACTCTCCTCCAAGCCATTTTCTTCCTATCTAGGAAACTCCATAATTTTTAGTACCATGGTCATGTTAAGGGTCTACCTGAGTTTTATGATTCTAGGTGATGTAGAACCACCTTGTACTCATCAATTTCTCTATGAAATATCTCAAAGGTGTTACATAATTATATACAATACATCTCCCCATATGTAGTTGTGTTTTGCACTCAACACTAATTAGGTAGATCTATCTCATAGTTGTTAGTTTTAGGTAGCCTATTAGGGGAAGGATCTAGATGATTATGGGGATGACTATAATTTAAGTTTTGTATTTGATAGGAGAAGTTATTGTTTGAAATTTTAGCATTGGATTTTCCCATTTCCCTTTCTAGACCCAATAACTCATTACTTAGCTTTTGCACCATTCATTTGATGGAATCCATCTCAATTTTATTAGACTCCTAAGGTATAGTTGGGGTATTGTTATCTACTTCTAACATCACTTGGTGTTGTAACTAAGGGGAAATTTCATGATTTATTAGGTTAATAAATACCAGGTGTTGGTTTGGTGTGGTGTGACTCAAAAGGATCTAGTTCATTATGGGAAATGACTAAAGTATGGGAATATTCTAGTTGGCATTAAGAAACAACTTTAAGGTAAGTATATGTGACAAGACATTAGGAATGGGATCCATCATTTAACCCTAGGGGTTTAATTGCCTATTAAATTTTATTTATTTAGTGTAAGCTAGGGTAAGTTAACTATCTAGGGGTCTTAGCTTAATAACATGTATATTTATGGTTCTAAGGCATTTTTATATATCTCCAGCACCAATCGAGTGTTTGGTTGGTAAAGAATGATAATTCGGCTATACATTTTATGTAACCTAGTATTAAAGTTTTTAATGGGTTTATTGGGTTCTTATTTAATTTGAGTGAATTATTGGTAGAGGACACTAGGGTCAATGGCTTGCCTAAATTGGGCCAAGAAGGCACTGCTAAACTAGGCCCAGTTCATGATTGAGTTTTCAAAGAGGTTAAGGAACTAGTCATATGCTTATTCCACTAATGTGAAGAGTAAAATTCGACATGCTATATCTTTATGTTACACATTAAGAAGTCTCAGAGCAATATTTATGAGTTTATGTGTTCTTTAGTCATTTATCCTATGTCAAGAGTGAAACAGGGAAGGTATATTTCTAAGTTCCTCTAGGAATGTTAATAGCTAACCAATCCAACTAAAATACTTGAAGAGCCATTATGGGTGGTTTATTTGGGGGAGATTATGAATATGAGCTTATTGGTCTAGGTCTAGGTCTACTAAATATAAGCCTCCTATGGAAATACAAAGGTGAAATAATTAGTTTTTCATGATAGGACCTACATTTGGTAATAGGTGTAGTAGGATCTGGGGTGTTTCATAGAGAAACAATAGTTAAAACATTAACATTAGTAATAATAACCAACATAGACCCAATAGACTATCAAACATGTATGAAAAATAGGGCCCTCCTAGTGCTATCTATTATGTGTGTATTTAGCACATAATAAGGATTAGAATATAGAGATGTATAATTAAATAGATGTAAGTTAAGGGTAGTCTCAGTCAAGTACTCCAAAATAATTACCCTCCTAGGGCTACTTGTTTTCAGGCTTGATATCCTTTCTTCCTCCAAAGGCACTCATGGGATTGAGTGTCCTGAAGAAGAAAGTGGGGAATAATACATGGGATAAAATACCCCCTTATTAATTTTAGGATTGATTCTATTTCAATCTAAGGACTGATAAAGTTAAACTTTTGTACTCAAAGAGTCTTTCTTATTACCACTAAAGGTTTAATATATGTGAAATTACACTTTGGATTAGTTACCAGTTGAAGTAGTTTATACTCATCATTTACTATTGAGTCACACCTCATAGATTTATAAAGTAGGGGATAAAGTTTTGATTCTAAAATAAACATCAAAAGGAGGGTAAGGTAGATAAGAAAAAGTGTTTCCAGGCCTAAAAGTGATAAGGCTTTAATAACTAAGCTAAGTTCCCTACCATAGTTATACTAATGTCTGTTGAGTTTCATCAAGGGTTATAACTTAGTTTTACATAGTAAAAGGAGTATAAGGAAATAGGAAATAATGCTTTATTTAAAAACCCATCACCAAATATCAATATTCAAAATCCCTATAGTAAATAACATAAACTCTTCAAACATAATTTATAGATTAACACCTAGATTATAAATATTGTAAGGGAAAAGAAATGGGTTCATAAATGGGTTGTAATAGTAAATCACATCATAACCATTCTAGTCATTAATTAATAGAGTATTATTCAATTTTATTATCATTAACATTAATTTAAGAAATGGAAATGATTGACAAATTTTAATAAATAAACCATTAATTTTTCAAAAAGCAAAATATTACATTCATTAAAACAAGTTTGTTTACAAAAGTATCAATCATGATATACATTCACAATCAAAAAAGGGTGAAGGAATAAGTAGGTGAAATCATGGCCTAATTTTGATAGTGTTTTGGGCTAAGAATTACTTACCCTTAAATTAAAATATAATATACATTTATATATGAGAATGAGGATCACCTCTAAGTAGCATGTTTTGATAGTGTTTTGGGACTAAGAATTACCTACCCTTAAATTAGAATACAATATAAATTTATAGATGAGAATGGGGATCACCTCTAAGGAGTATCAGATTCCCATCTTAGGCCATGATGGCCACTCTAGGTTGTTACAACTATATCAATTTCAAAAAGAGAAAAAAAATCCTTATGATTCCCTTACAAATATCCTTAAGGGAACACCTAATTGATGTGTGGAGGTGCCCTAAATGAACCAATTATAAAATTTTGAGACTCTACTCCCTTAGTGGCCAACACAAATTCCACTAAGTCAAACTCTTGATCCATTTTAGCCAAATTCTTTGATGGATCTTAAAATATCACATCTAATTAGGCCACTAACCTATGATAAACTTGGAGTGGGGCCTCCATATCCACCTTGACTTATAACACCTAGCTATTACTCATATTAGATTGGGTGGAGAGTTTTAAGACCACCTAAGCCTCAGCCTTTTTGGCATTAGCAACCTTCTTTCTCATGACCTAGTCAAAGTGACTCAAGTGGACTCTAAAATTTCCCCTATCTAGTATAGTGTCACATTGGTGGAATAACATAGAGATATTGACTTCCTTAAAGTAACCAATATATTTTTATTTATTTATTCCATGGGGGTACTACAATCTATGCTAGGCTCAACCACTCCTTAATTACATCCCTCGTGATCCTAGCATATGTTTATTACAGTCTTAGGTCTAAATTGGTCTTGATAATCAATTTTAGGAACATGCCCTTATGAACTATAACTATAATATTCTTACACTTACTCTCTACTAGAGAATTTTTTTTAAATAAGCTTGGGTCCTCTAAATATGCATCTTACTACCTACTAGAGTCTCCATTATTTTTCCTAGAGTTGAGAAAAGTTGAAAGAGGGCATCCTTAACTTGTCTAATTATCTCAAAAAGGAAGGATCTAGTTTCCTATGCTTCCAAGTCTCGAACTTGATCCTACAAGTCCTCTATTAGTTTCTATAACATGTTGTGTATAGATTAGAGGATTGATATTGGATCTTCAACTACTTTTTCATCTCCTTTGGAAGTCCTCATCTTATTGATAGATAAAATATCATGTTGGGTTTACCAAACCATAAGGTTCCCCTCCTATATGATCTTTTGATTAAATATCCTTCACATGTTTCCTCTAGTGTGATCAAAGTCCCACTACACATCAAGGTCACCCTACATTACCATCTCAAGTACTTGTGGCACTATATCCATTCTTAAGGTGGGAAGAGGTTTTGGTGGGGTGATGAAGAAGGTGGTGAGGTGATGTATATGGTGGTGATAGGTAGAGGATAAAGTAGAGGGGGCATGGATAAAGTGGAAGGGATGAACAAGGAAATAAGTGGAGGAGGAGGAGGCATGGGGGATGAATAGGAAAGATTAATGGGGATACATAAGGGAACATTTGTGCTTGCCACTTACTTTGATTTAGGTTAACATGTGGGGTTATGACTCTAGGGAGAGGGACATTCAATAAAAATGAGGAAATTGGTTGGTTAAAGCCAAATCCCTGGGAACCTAAGATGATGGAAATGTGGGGTCTGAGAATGATGCAAGGATCCATCAAGCCTAGTTTCTTAGGGGTAATGGGAGAATATGGAGGAGTATAAGAGGGATAAATTGGTACCTGGATATAAGTTTGAGCATGAGGTGTCTTTTGCTTCTTTCTTAGCCTTTTACCTAGATCAGCTTTAGATGTTATAATAAAGGGAAAGGGGTGGTAAAGGCCATGGTAATTGAGTGAGGAGTCTATTGAGATGTATAAGGTGTCACCATGATGGTTCAACATGATTTATATGTTCATTTACACATATCACTAGTGATACAACCATGACTTTTGAGGTTGAGGCACCTACAACTTTTTAGACCTATGGAATGCCAAACCTTAGTTACTATGTGTCTTTGGATCAAGATATTTAGAGTGGAGCCACTCAAGGTCATGTCACCTAGGGATGAACTATCTAAGTTTGAGTTGCTTAAACTAGAAGAGGTGGTGGAAGTAGAATCAAGGGTTGAGGTGAAGGGGGATATATAGGAGGAGAAGCTATTGGGACTCCATATATAATTTTATTCAAATATATGGGGAATTCACCTAAACATGCTCATCAAGTTAGGCTAATGTAGAAGAGGAAAGGATAGCCTAGGTGGAAGGCCCAAGCTGGGCCTACTTTCATTTCTTCTTATTTTAAGGCTAAAATCTAGTGAAAACCTCTTGATCATCTACTAGATTAAGTTGTATCTCATCATAATCCTAAAATTGGTGTCCATAGTTAAGGTTGATATGGGTTAAGTATTTCTCTAAATGGGCCTTGATGATTTCATTTAGATCCCATTATTTATGCTTAGCCCAGCCTAGGGAAACTAATTCTCTCCCAACTAGCATCTTTTATAGAGGAGGGAAGGATCTATAAACATGGTGTCAGATGGTGATCAAGAGTGGTGGGAAGGCCCTATAATGGTAGTTAATATAATGCCCAAATATGTCTTCCACTAGATATACATTATTTCCTATTATACTAGATGGTCTAGGACTTGATAAGGTAGGTGAAGAAGAGCCTTGAGAACACCTACCACCTAAATGATCATATCATCCTTGAAATAATAATAGTCCCTAATGGGCATGAGATATTCATGAATTTACTTCAATAGTGAGGGCATGGGTGCCTCATTTATGGCCATGTAGACCACTAATTAGGACTCATATATTTCTTAGATGTGAATCTGATAATGGTGGCCACTTAGTTTGTATAAAATTACATGGACCACTATACCCATAAGAACCCATGTTGTAAATGTAGAAGGCTTGAATGTGAGAATCTTGTAGACTATGTTTACTAGGTAAATCATCATGTATAAGTTACCTCCTCTCCAATCATCTACCACTACATTGATCTTATTTAAATTGATTATCCCTCCTAGGTCATGAATCTACTCACTTTAGAGGATTATGTGGAGTAGGTGAATCCATAAGAGCCTGACATGCAAACAGTCACCCTCTATAAACATTCAATCAAATAGGATCATTCCAATTTTTAATCCCTCTTTGAAATTATAGATAATCTATGTATTCATGTCTATCTTGTTGACCCATTTTATATCAGGGTTTTCAGCCTAATCCTTCAGGTTATCATGAATCTAGTGAGTGATAGTCTAGATTATCATAGTGGCTAATTTATAGGTGAATATAAACTCTAAGAGGTTATAGTAATATTTGAAGGTGTCTTTTGATATGTCTATGATTTTATGCTAATAATTCATAGATCATACCATGTCATGGATACCATCTTATGTTCACTTTTCCATGAGTAATAGTTTGTTGAATAATTCATTATAGGGAAAGACTTCAAGTTTAGTTATGGCTTAGCATAGCTCATACTTCTCATATGCCTAGAAGGTATCTTTTAACTCAGCCTTATCTTCATCATCACTTATATAGTATTTGGCTACTAGATCAATGGCCTTAAACATTTCATTGTATTGAATGAAACATGTTAATCCATTTGGGAATGTAGTGTCTTGGTACTTTGGTTTAGTTTTGGAATTTAAGGATGATATGGCCATTACTACCAGGAAAGATTTATGTGATAAGAAACATTAAGAAAAGGTGGAAACATAAAGGGCACTGGTTAAATTAAAAATCAATGAGTAGGTCTTAGGATACTAGGATAAATAATGGCTAATGGGTTCTCCTCGGTAAACTTATATAGGTCCACATACATCTCCTACATTGATTGTGTTTGGTATCTTACTCAGTTTGAATTTAAATTTGATTTGGTGGCCCAATCTTTCCCATTTATTTCCTAATCTAGACATAAATTTAGAAATCATGATACCTCATCACCTACTAGATTTAGTGATCATGACATGACACTTTATAATGTCCAAATAGGTCCTAATTTCCTATCTAATTAATGCTTAGAGTATGATAAGCACATGAACATATCATCTTCAAGGCTTCTCAATTAGCACCTAATTTGTGCCATGTGTCCTCTACTAATTAGTTCATGTTTCAATGGTTAACACCTAGGCACAACTTGATGCTCTATCTTTATATGCTTTGGTTAAAAGTAATGCCAATTTGATGATGCATGGCATATTTTGATTATACTTCTAACTCTAATATTACCTTATGCTAACATCCCTGGGGTATTTTGGGCTCTTCCTACCAATTTTTATGGAAATTCTACATGGCATGATGTTATAAGTTATACTATGGCATCCCTATCATATCCAAAATATTGACAAGCTAAGAATAGGTTGTATATCACTTGCTCATTTGGTCAAGCTCTACCTAGGTTTGACATCTTTGTCATATCTAAGAGACTAACATTTTTGACTTTAGGGCAAGCTCATTAGTCAAATCTTAGCTACTCTAACCTTTAAGCCACATCTTGTTCCTTTAATTGATCAATATCTCCTATGGTTTAACATCTTTGTTATATCCAAGATACTAACCAATATGACTTTGATCAATATGGCATTCTCTAATTGGTTTGGGCTCTTTTAGGCTCTAACATATCTAATAGGTTATGACCTTTCTATCAATGATCCATGTGATGTTAATTCATTAAAACATGATCCTTGCATAAATCTACCAAAAGTGACTAAGTAAAAGGATAACAAATGAATTATATGCTCACATGTCTACTAGCTAGATTACATAATGTGACACATAGAACTTTGAGAGCTTAATGCTCTAGGAGACTTTACAATGAAAATAAACCTACATAAAAGTTGTCACAATAAGTATTCTAATTAAGAAAACACCTAGTTTATTTAAGGATGTTGTCATGACTCAACTACATTAATTTATAGGTCATTAAGGCTCTCAACAAGGATGAATAATCCATTACAAACAAGCCACACATTCATGAAAACTAGGGTAAAATCGGAATTTGAGGATTCTCTATTGATAGAGTTGGTTGAATTAAGATAAAAGGTTATGGAGATTTGAGTTATATAATTTTAAATATGGGTCCCCAATTTATGTATAAAAAGGGGTGTGTTGTCCACAATGTTTTCCAAGTTAGTTGGTCATAATATCTTTAAGGTGCATTTTGTGCAAATATAACCACACACTATCCCATAAAACTTAGTATAATTCAAATGGTAGCCCATTAATACTTGGGGCTTTGTCAACAACCATTTTCATAGTTTCCTTTTGGATCTCCTCAATGGATAATACGTGATCATAAGCCACGTATTTTCCTTTTGTAATTTTATAGGAAACCAGTTAAACTCAAGAAGGTGTGGAGGGTTGAGCATAAATAAAACCCCTTCATAATGATCATAAAAAAATTATGAAAAATGTGTCAAGGCATTTTCATGCTCAATTGTGGAGGTTTAACTATCCAAAATACCATGGTAATGAGAAACAAAATCTTTCAAGATATTAAGAAGCTGTGTGAGATGAGAATTAGCACTTTTGATAGCTTTGACACAATCAAAAAATTCCTAGAGTGGAAGAGAGTGAATAACTCCTTCGAATCTCTATTTATAATTTTAATGACTAGATATGTTCTATAATTTGAGATCATTGAGCTTGATAGTGTTCCACCAATTTAAGATTTTACCTCCTTAACATAGATTTTATTCCAAATCTTCATTAAAAAGAGACTGTTCCAATTCCTAGGAAACCTAAATTAATTCACAAGGATAAACATCATGAGTATTGTGGTGGAACACAATTATTTGCCTTAAATAGAAGAGTAAAAAATAAGTTGTCCATTTGGTGCCATTATCCCACCACTCTATCCATTTTAAAGTTTATAGAATGCCTAGGTTAGATATTCTATATTTTAATGTTATGATTTTTGGTTCAGGAGTGATGAAGGTGACTAGTATTGAGGTAAAACTAAAAAATACATTCCTAGTTTGGGGGGTAATCAAATCCACTTAAGACATGATAGCAAGGTGATTTGAAAGTAATGTATTTTTATGACTAAAACATGTCAATCAAAATTATTTCCAAACTTAAAAAAACTCCTACTCTATAAATACATATTTATCCAACCATTGTACTTCATTATTAGAATTCAGACCATGTAAACCATGGTGAGGTCGTAGGGAGATGATGATGGTGATTGGGATCTAATAAAGTGAGCTTATTACTTATGTAAAACCATTACTCTCTTTTTTTTGTGCACCACCACATGGGGATAATCCCTTATTTATTTATTTTAAATTTAACCATGTTAAAATTACCACATATGATCCATTTGGTGTGAGGGAGTAAGTCAACAAGCCACTACCAAAACATCATCCTTTAAAAAATGATATTGGAAGCATAAATATTGGAAATGCTAAGGTAAGTACCATTAAAATTAAATATGTTTCACACAACATTATGTGTGGAGTCTAAACCCTAAATGACAATATTTTGTGATAGTGAAGGTTAAATTAATGTAACTATGCCTCCATGACCAATCTCATGCTATAGCATCTGGAACTCATCTTCTAGCCAAATTGATCTAATCATATTTTTGAGTGTATATTTAAAAATCTTAAATTATTTTAAATAGATAACTTTCATATTAATAAACAACTAACATGTACCCCTTATAATATACTTTCAGGTCATTTCAGTAAGGCCATGGACATTCTAAGAGTACACAATCATATAATAACATATGTTTTCATAGTGGTTTCCTCATCAACCTCTACTAAAGTTGAACATTTTTTATCTAGATAATATTTATGGTTACCCTTCATAAAATCACTTAGATGAAAACCTTATCCTTTATATTGATCATACTCACCATCCTCAGGTGGTTGCGAGGGTACACTGATTTACGATTAAAAACCACTAAAACATCTACTATTTCTAATTTGTTTTCCTATAAAATGGGTTATGCCAATTGAGAAACTCTTATTTGGATTTGAGGACATAAAAAAATCCATAGCTTGTATATTTTGAATGATAGGCATCACCATCTTTTAGGTGGCATAAGCTAGTTGTTTACTAGCCACCATTGAACCATGTGTGGGTTTGTATATAGTGAATGGAGCTTTTCCCACCATGTGCGATTTCTAGGTAATATTATTGTTTACCATAGTAGTCCATCCATTAGATGATGTTTTCACACCTTTATTCATCTCAAGAAAGGTTTTTGGGGGTGGAATAATCCATGAGTTTTTTTATTAAAGGGAATTCACATAAATTATGATATGTGGCTTGGAAATGGGAGTAAGTATTATGTATATGGATCTATAACACACACTACATGATATTTTTGTCACATATTTGTTTATCAATCATTTTTTTGAGGTATTTATACAAAATAACTTCCACATAGACACATTTTTTTAGTTTAACTACATAATATGTTTATTTTTAAACACTATAAATCACACTGGTGGTATGATTAACTAGTGAACAAAAATCCAAAATGGAAATAATAGGCCGGGGAACTCCATCCAAATGGGTTTTTCATCTATACTTATTTAGGAACAAAAGATTCATATGTTCAATATGGAAACACCACTAGAGTGTTATGAATAAACCAAGGACCATGAGCTACAATGGTTCAAAATTATTTAACATTGTTAATCTTAAACAAAAACAAATTCCTCGGTCATATTTTGCATATGTTCAAGTATAAATCATGGGGGTCAGTCCAAGTATTATGAACCCATGATTTTATGGTGCTTTCAAAGGTGAATTATGAAAAAAAAATCAACTAATGTAAATTGTTATAAATAGTTTCATACCTTATTATATTTGGTACAATCTAAAATAATATTAGACAAATTTTCATAGGTATGTTTATTACCTCATGGAATAGTCCTGGAAGAAAATTTCATGCTCACTTTAGTACCATTAGAATCCACACCTCCATCTATAACTCTTATATTAACTATCTTAAGATCTAAGGAGGATGGCATTTAAATATATGGAATTACTACGTGAATAGAATGTATTGGGTAGGTATAGCATAATTAAAGTGCAACCCTTTTAAATAAATAATATAATGGTGGTGTGGCGATAGAATGCAAAAAATCCTATTAGATTTTTAACCTTCCATTCACACCTCCTCAAAATATTTATAAAAATAGATGGATCACAATCCTCCTTTTTCAACATGCAAAAGGGTCACTTTACAAAATAATGAAAAAAAATAGGTTTGATCACCTAAGAAGGAAGAGTTGATTTTTTTACCTTTACTTCCATCAATGCCCTCTTAAACAAGAATGTGCACCTAAATAACTTCCCCACTTTCCACTATCCTCTATGATGTCATCTCCTCCATGATGTTCCACATCAACCAAACCATCAAGGTGGTCCTAACAAACACATTTACGAAGGCCAAATAATTATTCTAAATTATTTATATAAAGAAAATGTGAATCTTTAAATATAATTGAATATTAATTTTTCATAACAATGTGAAAACATTAATCACATCAATAAATGCATTATCTATTACTACATAAAATTAAGTGTGTAATAATAATTTGTCATTGGTACTAACAACCATGTAGCAATGAATATATATAAACATAAAATATAATTAAAATAGATTTGAATGTTCATTATTATAGTTTATTTAATAATAATAATAAGTGTCATAAAATATAATATGACACAATATAGATTAAAATAGATGGGAAAAATTCTAAAATGGAGATTCTAAATAATCTAACTTCAAATCAAAATTAAATGATAACAATACATTAATATACCCCTAAAAATATAGAGATAAGTAATACAATATTTTGTTTATATATGATTAATTCAATTTGGAATGTAATGGATTTGATCATTCAATAATATGGATTTATTTTTCTTTTAGAATATAAATTTATTTGGTCATGTTAACCTATAAATTTTTATTAATAATAGTTTTCTATTAATAATATAAGTCATGCATCTCTAGTTGATGAGTGTTGGCAATCTCCTCATTTAGATCAACTCAAAATGGTTGATGTCATATCAAACTAGGGTTGGTGTTCAACCATAGTCAACAATAAGGTGTCAAAATAGTAACTAATGATTTTTTATTTGGGGGGAGTTGTAGATCATTCATCCTAAAAGATTTATTATATTAAACTTGAATTTAAATCTATCTAATTACTTGGAAAGGAAACACTCTATGAAAAATATAAATCCTAACAATAAAAGTGAACATCCTTGATGATAAAGGAAATTACACATTAATATATTTGTTGAATTAAAATGGTGCTTAGAAATGAACTCATTTGTTGATAAAGGAAAACACACATTAATTTATTTACCAAATTACAATGGTGCTTGGGAATAATTAATTAGAAAGGAAATGATGTAATTTAAAATAGATAAAGTATCTTAAAATAGAAACACACACACACAGACTTGCATATTAAATCAAATCACACATTTAACATAAAAATGTAGAAGATTAAATAATACTAATATAAAACATAAAATAACACAAAATAATGCATATTCCTTGGTTGAGTGGTCCCTTTCTCTTCCTTGAAATAGGATGTAGATCTCACTAAGTATTTTAGGAACATAAAATCTTCTTTAACTTGAGAAAATGCTTACAATCTGGAAAAAACTTGAATATCTCTCTTCAACATTAATGTCTCTAAATTTTTTATTGATTATCTAACTCCTAATTAACTAAAATATATTGGTTATATTTCCCAATGATTCTATAACAACTAACCAAAATATTTAATCCCTAACATGATTACTAACTACATCTAATTTATTTCAAAACAAAAAATAATTTACAACTTCCTTCCACATTTCAAGGTAAAACAATGGAAGGGATGCGTAGGTATGCATGTATAGCTCTTAGCTATTGGTAGTTACAATATATTTAGTTTCAAATCACGAATGATCTAGTAACTAACTCTCACAATATTCATAGTGATGTATTTACAAAACATTACCATAAATATTATTTTTATAATCAAGAATACTATATCTGGTAAGTTTCCTCATGAATTTGTAATTGACTCAAAGTGGTTTTAAAATTTTTCTAATAAGCATGCAATGATGTATTCATTAGTGGACAAATGCCAAAACATTATTCAATGATCTTTATACCTAGACTAAGTGACTTTGGATCTAGATTAGCACACTTTAGAACTAGACCAGCACACTCTAGATCTAGATTGGTAGAATCTAGATCTAGACTAATAGACTCTAGATCTAGATTGATAGACTTTACATCTGGTCTGAGATACCCCATAGTGCTCTTCACTAATCTTCAATGGTCTGATTGTTCACCAAAATCATAGTATTTGATCATAGTATGTTTATGCAATATTTACATACAAAACTAATGAATTTTCCATGCAAATGGTAAGATAATAGTGGTAATAATAAGTAACATTGACTCACACATACTAACCAAGGTAAATGTATTCATTTTATACTTTAGATTAGAAACAAGTTATAAAATGCACATTGAAATCCATTAAATTGGAGATTAATAGGGTCGATATTTGGATATAATGAGCCATTATATAAACTTATCATTCCCCCACACTTTATTTTTTACAATTCTTATTGTAAACTAATACCATCCCTTCTCATGATTGAGTACTTTCTTTTCCAATTTTTAGCTAAGTGGGTTGATAAACCCTTTATATCTTTGAAACAATGCTCTCTATTTTTGAAACTACTCAAAAAATTATGTGCCATATTCTGCCATGGATACATAGGGTTAAGAATGAGTGGAGGTATGAATTTCATACCTATCCACTAATAGTCATACATCTAATTGAATTGTTGAATTATCTTAACAACCCTAGTTATTCTGAAACTCTATCTAAGGTTGGTGGGAGAATGCCTCTCTTTGTTTCAATAGGATATTCAATATATCCCATATTATAATATAGGTATTCAATGTTTCATTAAAATGGTGCTACACATATTCTTTAAACTCTTTTCTACTTTGTTACAAGACTCTTGGATAATGTTCCTTGAATGTTGGTTGGTATATAAAGCTTTTAAAATTCATAATTTATTCCTTTTCATCATGAAATTGAGATCTCATGCAAAGGCCAAGAATATTTTATTGATCAAAATATTAATAAATTTGTTTACTCCATGAAATTTGATTTTTTAAGGTATAAGTGTAAGATCTAAGTTGGGACTCTTTCATAAATAGATTGATTAGGAAAGTAGACATATGACCCAAGATAAAGATACATTTATAAAATTCACACAATAAATTCTAATACCCTAAGGTACTATTTTGAAAATATTTTGTTAATTAATTTTCATCCTCCAAGTCATGAGTTATTCCATATGAAATCTTTAGCAATTTCCATTTGAGGAACTACTCATAGAGAAAAAGACTATAAGCTGAGACAGGTCTCCTACAGAGTAAAAATTTCTCCCCTAGCTCACAAGCTACTTGGAGGGTAGACTCTAATTTTTATTTCTTATTCAAGATATATCCTTAATTTCCTATTTTCTATCTTGAACCTTTTTAATTATTGACAAATATCATTCCAATTTGTCATGATGTTATGATAAGACAAATGTGTCTAAATTACTCGGTCTTCTTTTGTTTTTAGCCCAACTACTTTTTATTTTAAGATACAATCTCATTATCATTATTCAAAGATGGAATCTTAGTTTATGTTGTATTCAACATGCCCCCACTCTAGATTTTTATTTGAAAAGTGGAGACCCCTTTTATTTTTAGAGGACTTATTTATTATTTGGGTATGTGTGTGTTTAGGCATTATCTATAAAAATTTGATGTTTTGGACATTGAATCATGTTTGGAGCACATAATTTCCATTTGAAAGTACTTAATGAAACTAATATATTAATGGAAATCTAGTATGAATTACTATGTATGACAGATATTTAGGTTTGCTTATTCAAGTTATTTTATTCAAAGTTGCCTATTCAGGTTCTTTTTATTTGGCATTTTAGATACTTTTGGTCTTCGGTATTTTAGTCTTAAAAAAAATTCATTTGAAAACTATTTAGTTGGCAACTTTATTTCTAATTTTTTTCTAATTGGTAACTTAGTCTCTAGTAAGTTTTCTTCGAAGCATTTTATTTGACACTTTTTATGTGGTAACTTTACTTCAAAAATTTTGATCTTCAGAAGGTTTTAGTCTTCAAGAAATTTATCTTCAACAAATTTCATTCAAAAGGTTATCCTTTAGGGAATTTTTCTATGGTAAATTCCTCCTGAATGATAATCTCCTTGAAGAGCACTTGGTCCTTGGTAATTATTCCTTTGGTGAATTTCATTTAGAGCCTTTCATTTAGGAACTTTCCCTTCGATGACTTTCAAACAAATCTTCTTGAATGAATCTCTCCAAAGATAATATTGATTTCAAGGTATTTTGCCTATAATACTAGGCTCACCATATCATACCATTAATCCTAAAGGTAAAGTTTGACCCTGACTAAACCATTCAGTGATAAGTTTTAAAAGGAAGAACCAACACTGTGGCACCCCAAATGAGTAAGCATCCTACATGGCATGACCACTAGGCCTAAGTGGTTAAGTTTGAATTAAATGAAGTTGATGATATTTTAGACATTGGAATTAATGGCACACAAACTAAAATGAATTAGAAAGCTATAACATTGAGCCCCCAACCAAGTTCACCTCATTTTATTTTTGAGATCTCGAGTGGACATAGTTAACTATAATTTTAATAGCCCTAGTTGTATTTAAAATGACTTGTAATTTGTGTAATAGATTTTTTAGACCGCCATTTTCAAAATATTATATCAAACCAATAGAAATGGCACCCTTATCTATGGAATACAATGGAACTCCACTACCATTTAGGTTTTCCATTAAAGACTCCACATAATACCTAGATATAGTCTTTAATGCAACTATGTTTGATGACCTCCATGCCAATTACTTGACTCTATGAAAGGTCATAGAGAAAATTGATACATTCACATTAGAGGAGGACATATTAGTAGAGAATAAATAACTTGTAGCTGAATTTCTACCATTCAAATGCTAGGTACTTCCCTATGCATCTACCAAACTAGAAGTCATGACATGCATTGACTTACTGTGAGAATTATTTTTTGAAGGTAGAATTATAGACAGTGTCTATCTACACTACATCAACAACAATATAGTCATTTCCTAAATATATAGAGATGCATTTATGAGGTATTTAATTCTACCCATTCCAAATGCTATCTTAATTTTACATAGTGTAGTCACTTATGTGGAGTGAGAATTAGGGAAGTGGCTTTTCCCAGGAAAAACTTTCACTTTCAAGGAACATACCAATAATCCCATCCCTATCAACCACTTCATAATGGGAATTTGTATAGGCATGGCATTATTAAATTGACTCTCTAGCCACCTGAGCATTCATTTCCTACATATAGAATGGGTACTCCTACTATACCTACTCATTACTTTAGAGTGCACCTATGCATTAGGGGAGGTCATCAGTGCCTACTTACATGAACATATTCTATAAAAGGATAAGAGGCCCCAAGGGGAAAATTTATAAATGATGTAATACCTCTTAGGTGTAGTCATGGGGACTATTTACCACCATAATGGATTTATATGGATTCCCAACCCTGAGTATATCAATAATAAAATATGTGACTTATATTCCTTCATCCACATATATGCATATGTAAATAACATTTATAGAATATCAAAGGACCTCTATCCTCAGGTTTGGATTTCCATTCATGGACAACCTCTAACTAGGATTTCAAATAGCATTACCAATACACTCACAAATCTAGGTGACTATTGGATCTACCTATATTATACAGTCATCACAGTTGTTGGGCATAGGGTTGACCCTCTTTAGCTCCCCAAGTTTATCCCTAAAAAAGATTTTGATCAAGAGATTACCTTACAAATATGGAATTGTATAGATTAATATTTGATAAAGAGTAAGAAAGGCACATTCCATGGCTCCCATATCACTATTGTTAGGATGCAATATACATTTAGGAGACATTTCAAAGAAGTTGGGAGTGTAATGAGGGATTATGTATTGGATACTCTACCCCATAGGGATTAGGACCCCCATGAGATAATACAAGAAAATATCCATAACTTTGACATCCCATACAAACATGATCCATTTGACTATGACTTCCTATTCCTAAACAATAAAGATGATGAGGAAGTAGAGGAAAAGGATCAAAATGTGAGCTTAAGCAAATAATTTTTTAGGGTGATATAAGTAGACCCCTCCCTTATACTCATTCAAGATAAATTTTGGATCCCACCACTAGAGGGATGGATATACTTTGACTTCTAGAGTGGCAAGCCTTACTAACAGCCAATAGACCAAGATCAAGACCCGCAACATCCACCTATTGCTATGACATCTCAAAAATATAAAGGGTAAGTGTTATGGGAAACATAATCTATTGTATAACATGAGGAAGATCAAGAGCTAGAAGAGACACTAGCTACTACACATATAGAAGAAGAATAGACTCCTCTAGTTCAAGCATCTATTATGGAACTAAGGAGAGTCAAACAAGAACTAGTAGAGTAGATAACATAGCATAAGGATAGAAGAAATGAGGAAGAGGTGGATATCATTTTCTTAGACTCCTCTAATGAGGAAGATATGGAACCTACTATGGTGGCTTTAGCATCCATAACATTTAGTATGACTCTCCCCTCTCTTACCGAATAAGTGACTACTTCAAAAGTCAAGAAGGAAACACTATGTTATCAAATAAATACCAAGGCAAAGAGACCTTAGACCCCATCCATTAAGGTAACTAGTGGAGAGGCACAACCTTTAGTTGAATGTGAACCAATTTAAGATTTGGATGAGGAATAGCTACAACAAGCCAAGGTATTGAGCTTACAAGGATTAAAAGCAAAATCACCCATCAACAGTGATCATTATGGTAAGGGTTCTCTCTTCACTACTCCCCTAGTCCTTTCTTCTCTAATGTCATTACCAGTTGATTCTAGTATGCCTTATCTAGTTGTTTTTAATTTCACTCATGTGTAATCACTCTTTATTGGGATTATTTTCATTTCTCCAACCACTAGTCCCCTAATTTCCATTTCTACTTCTCTAATCACCACCCCTGTAGTCTCCACACCTACAGTCTCCATTCCTCCAACCATTTTTCCTTCAATCCCAACCACCTTTGATCACATGTTTTTAATATCCAACTCTATTTCCATATTCATCAACTAACCTATCATCCAAATGGTTGCCTCATCTACTCAACTAGGTTCACCACTACCTTCTTTAGGACCAATTCAAACAACATCAATGGTGGAAATAAAAAGGGCCCCTAAGAAGAAAAATATCTATGTTGTGCACCCCATGCCACAATTTAGGAACATAAATTGGTCTACGATAATTTGGCCCTCAATGCATAATCCATCCACTAAGCTTAAACTTGAGCCTAAAGAGGATGCATAAATAGAAGCTCAACCATTGGGTCCATCAAATACACCTATTCTAGATTTGGCTAAGGAGTTAGGAGTGTCAACTTATAAGAGGCCCAATATGAAACTCACTAATCTTCCAACTATAATCTCACTCTTTGATAAAGGCACAACCTCAATCTAAAGGGTTAGGAAGAGAAATATTGAACACAACAGTGGCAGAGGATTAATCTTGGAAGAAAGAGAAGAGATTTACTCTATTTCAAAGAGGTAAAATAGATAGAAGGGTCAATCCCATTACATTTAGGACCTCAAGTCTTACATGGAGACCCATACTAAAGTAGTATTAGCCATCAATGTGGGAATGGAGGCTGCCAAAAAATAACTAGAAGAAGAGATGGAGACTCTCAGAGAGCACTGGAAAGTGATACAATTTCCTTCTAGCATAAAGTAAGATATATAGACTATGACACTTGGGTTATATAAAATTTTGGATACAATTCATTATTTGAGAGTCCAATTGGCTCCACATGTAAATTCAACAACAAAATTATTTAAACTTATCAAAGAGATGAAAATGAATTAAAATTTCTTGGTGTTGTACACTCTTAATAAGGCATTTATCCACTTAAATCTTATGACCCTTTTGGAGGTAGATAATGCATTGAATTTATCTATCATCATAACTTATAAGGCCCAAAATTGGGTGAATGTTGTTGAAGCTTTAGTGAATAAGTTTGCATAATAGGAAAAGAAAACAACACAAATTTTGGATGAGATAGAACTAATAAGAGCTCAAGATAACATTGGAAAATTGGTATCCCAAACTATTTTTGATCAGATGATTCAAAAAGCTTCAGATAGTTTCAAACAAAGACTACAACGACTAATTCTAGAGGACATTGAAGTGAAGTTGAGTATAATGAGGAAGAAGGAAACAAAAGTGGAGGTCTTTTAGGTTGGTTTTCAAGCCACAAAGATAGAGAATGTGATGTTGATGGAAGAGATAGATAGGGCAACTATTGACTTTTTGAGTCACCCCCTTGGTTGGCGTAAGGCCTCCCAAGCCCCTACACAATATCAATACACCTATGAAGTCCCTAACACTTCAAAGAGAAGAAGCATAGGCACTCTTCTTTTACACCCAAGCCCATGATTAAAATGTAGGTTTGCACAATAAGGAAATAATGATTCATGTCAGCTTAAACAACTCAACACATATCTTTACATAGAAATGGGTGGTACGTATGGTAAAAGGCATAAAAGATTTAGAATGTGGGGCTTGTGTCTTGAAATGGATAAGTAAATAATGGTGTAGGAAGTGATTATATAATACTCTAGTGCACTCAAATCCTCCATCTTGGTGCATGATTTACCTCAATAACTTTCTTGCATATATACAATATAGTTTCATACCCGCATATAGATTTATACTTCTTTGCCTCCATATTGCATAGCATACAACATTCTTCCATGCTCACCATAGGTTGGCCTTACATTCACTCAAAACAAGAATATTCATGGCCTTTTAGGGAAAGTGCCAACCTTCCATGTGTTGTGTCTACATTTTTCTTATCTAATAAATCCAAAGGAGTTCTCCCAAGAGCTCGTTAAAGCACCATGTGTCAACTAGTTACTAGACATAGAGGGATACTAGAGGTAGTTAAGTGAAGTTTAAGGCACTATCAAATAATTTAATGCAAAAGTGGCTATTTGACCTTCGAGCTTGATTACATGCCATCCTTTGATATTGATAATAAAATCTTCCATTCCCCAATTCACGTGTAACCAAAAGTGATCCCTCAATCAACTCAAGTACAATCATCGAATAAACTTCAATAATGATGGTTGTGGCACTATAAATACATTAAATATTTCACCCATCATCCAAGTGGCACATTTATTATAAAACTAGCTAGATCTTCTATAAAAGTTTGGTTCTTCTATTGTAAAGGGGTTGACATATTTTTAGTAGCCTCACACTATATAAATTTACCCTCCATGAGAACTTGTATTGGATAATACCTTACATGATAATGAGAATTAAGTTCATCTATTTTCATTATTTTTATGATTTGTGTGCTCTTTGTGTTTGTTGATTATTTTTTGTGGGTAATGTTTGCCCCTCTCTTTAATCATTCATTCCCTACACCTCCTCATTGAGCTGGAGCTCACTTGCTGGTCACATTCTATGTGCACTCAAGTCTATGTTAATGTTATTTGTGGACCATTTTTCATCCCTCTCATTGTATCATTGTGTTTTCATGCCTCTGTGTGAAGTACTCATGCACGTAGAATAACTTGATAAAAACTTTATGATATTGTCTTGCTCTTAAGTGCTTACATTATGGTTATGGTAGTAGGAGTGATCCCTCTATTCTAGGTGTATCAACCTTTTTCTTTTATGCATTCTTACCTTCTCTCTCCATTTTCCTCAACAAATAATTAGTTTTAGACTAGAGATAGATTACCTTTCTACTTTTTAGGTTTGTGCACTGGTCTTAAACCTAGTACATTTAGAATAAAAGGAATCTAACCTAATCCAAAGACTCATCCCAAGGAGCATAAGAGTCCCATGCCTTGGGTATGTGTCCATCATTGTGGTGAGATGACAAATGCTCTCATGCATAGTTGTGCAATAATATTTTCACACCCAACACCAAGTCATCTCATGCCCTACGTAGGACCTATGCACCTAGCACCCCACTACAAAGCTTCCCTATGTCACCAAGCATCTATGGGTGTAAATTTCAAAAAATGATAGTAACCAGACCTCATCTCCTTGATATGAGAATTATTTGGCCATAGCTTACCAAAGCATACAAATATTATCAAGATTCACAAGCCAAAAAGAAAGCAACCTTAGTACCACCTGCTAGTTCTACTACTCAAACCCCACCAATAATGTCAGTTACAACACCATCATCAACTTTGCTTCATCCTATATTAGTTACTGATTCAACACCACCTCTTAGTTTAGATCCAATTGTAACTCTAGTCCAAGCTATGAGTACATCCTTGGCCACAACTCTAGTCACCATAGCTACAATAATAAGTTCAACTCCAATTGCCAACACAACTCCAATTCCAACTATAGTTCTAACAATAACTTTGAACATTGTTAAGGAGAAACCAAGTTAGCCTTACTCAAAGGCTATTTAAAAAAAAATTCATGTAACATTTATAAATGGATAGTTAAGTCTTGTTACATCCATGTTGTAGTTAAACAAATAAAAAAAATTCCAGCATGCACATGTTGCATGTATGTGGTTATCTATAAGTTATAATATACATTTTTATACCACACTAGAACTTGAGTTATAGTTATTGATGTAATCAATGTTTTTCTATAGTTGGAGGTTGAGGTGACCCCTTCCCTAAGTCCTTTATATACATGTAGAACCCTCTTTTTAAAGGGTCAAAGTTTTGGATCAATATATAATAAGAGATAAAGAGATTAATTATCATTTAACTGTATTTGTTCTTTAATCTTCTTTTTCTATGTTAATGAAATTTAAGTTTCTTTATCTATTTTAATTCAATAATTCTAAAGTGTGATAATGTTGTAGATGAATCTATTTTTTTATTTAATTAATATTAATCTTAGATGTGCAACAACAATTGAAGATTAATAGGTTTAATTGGTTTAAGAAGTTAGTGCATGTTGAATTGATAATCTGAGGTGTGCAAAGCTATCTCTTTTGGTATAGTCATCTAAGCATAAGTCATAACTACCCTAGATGACTTTTTGGTCTGAGCTATAATCTCTTAGATAAGGGTGTGTAATGGTAACCCTAAGGAGAGCAACCTTAAGTTGAGATCATTGAGCATCCTATATTTTTTATTCTAGAATGTTAACTATTTTTATTCATGAGTGTGCAATAGCTTCAAGTGATAAACACTAGTTTTGGAGATACCTATCCACTAAATAAATATTCTTAGAAGTGACCTTTTAGAAACATAGAGCCTTCTTTTCTACCTTACCCTTCTTTTCCCTTTTTAAGTTTCTTTGAGATATACCCACCTTAGAATAATTCTCCACCCATTCAACTCACCTAGTGATTACTTTCTATTAGATTACATGCATCTACCCATAAAACCTAGTTAAATAACCCATAAAATCAATCTAATATTCCATCACATGATTATTTTAACCACATACCTATAACTCGTGCCCTAGAGTGGAACCCTATTCTATAAATATCCAATAATGTTAGAGGCTACTTCGTTTAGCCTTATATGGTGTGTATAAAACCCACATTAACAAATAAAAATATGGTGATATAAGTAAGGCACACTTGTGTGTTTTTTAATATTATATGTTAATTACTATGTAGATTTTCACTTGAGACACTTGGGAGATTAACAAGGTCTAGGGCCTAAGCTGTCTTTTTGGTTTCACCCTTGTCAAATCCTAGGAATCCTAGGCTGATACATGTTATCCCTAAGATATATTTATGACACCTTCCCCTATCATAAAAATCCCACATATCAATCCTCCTATGGCCCAACATTAGTTATTTAGATTGGTTATTGCCATCCCTAGGGACCAACATGATCTGCCAAGGAATTTGGAAAAGTATTTTTCTACTTTCTCTCTCTCAAATGGGAGGATAGTAGAAGAGTGCATCAAATCTTTCAAGGCTACCCTAATATTAATTAATTTCACCCATGAGGATGTTTCATGTAGGGTTTCCCATTTACTCTACAAAATTATTTTTATTATTGGTATCACAATTTGTAGGAAAATTATATCACCTTATGGAATGAGTGTCAAAATATATTACTTACACAATTTGTACAATGACTAATCCAAGTCTAGTGTATCATCATTTCACCATCATGAAGAGGGAACCTAATGATTCAATCGAGACCTTAAATTAAAGGTTTTAAAATATGTACACTCGATTAAATATCATGTAAAATCTAGATGTAGATTTGATGCTTGAAATATACAAGAATGCTCTGAATCCCATTACTATAGTGTTCTTACAAAGAGAGGCCATCATTAATAATTTAGTTTTAACATTTCAAGAAGATATTAATATCAATCCATATCTCAATCCTTATAATTTAGGATGCCAAATGTTTAATAATGGAATCATATCTTTGAATTCAATTCCATACGTTCATTAGAATACCCCTGCATTCAACCAAAATCAGTTTTATATTCTACCTCCTATAATGCAACAAACTACAACTTAGAATTATAGGTTCTTGAATAATCAAGCATAAAGGAATGGCCATTAGCAAAACCAATAGATCCAACATCAGGATCACACCAAGACAATAATTACTTAGGGTTCTGACTCTACTAAAGCTAAATTGGATTCTCTACAAAGAGTGGTCTAGAAGTTAAATAATAATTTCTTAAATATACAAAAAAGGATGGGTAACATCACTAATAAAAAATACAACCAAAATTATGGATTTCCAACATATGATAGGCCTTTCAATAGGCTGACCAACAATATATAACAATAATAGCCTAATAAACTACCAAAAATCAATATCATGGAGACAATTTTGTCAAATTGGTATAGGTTTCACAACACATTACATCATGGGTAATTGGACTATGTATATTTTTATGCAGCCTTTGAAATCTTTCAGATGGAAATGACTAGAAAAGATCAAATTATGAATCCTCCATATCTCGAGACCTCATGAATCTAGCCCTTCAATTTTACTTATGGTTTTTGAAACCTATGAGTCTCCCTTTCCCAATGAGGATGACAATGTTCTAGAGAATAATTATGATTAGGTACAAGCATTCCAATAGTTAAATAGTAATATCTATAATCCAAAAAATAAACAACCTCTTACCACTTCTACTCCTGCCAATAATATAGTTAAACCCCAAATCCTAAAGCTGATAGTTATTCTCCTCCCCTAAAAGGGAATGATCAGCCTCAGCCTAGAGAGGAACAAAATATGGGAGGATATAACATTGTTGAGGATATGAAGAATATCAAGGCCAATATTACTCTTCATGAACTAGCCCAAAACATAGAATAAATGAGTTCTTATGGAAGTCTATCATAGGTAAATCTATTGTAGAAAAGTCCAAAATAGCCAACACAAATGTTATATATAAAAACAAGCCTGAGGTTCCCCCTTTCTTGCTAACCATTTAGTCATTTGGAAAGAACATACATAATTATTTGGTATATTTCAAATCTTCAGTAATGGTAATGCCAAATTTCCTTTTTAAGAAGCTTGGTTTGACTCTGAATTCATCCAAGAGGACTGTGTCATAGCTACATAAGATACTAGTGCCTATTTTGGGAGAACTTAATGATGTAAGAGTTCAAGCTACTTTAGAACCTCGAGTACAGATGACTATTGACATATTGGTAGTGGATATTCTATAAGGATATGGATTATATTTGAATAGAGATTGGTTAAAGATGTCAAATGGATATTTTTCTAAGGACTTCTCTCATGTTTGGCTACCATGAGGAGGCATTGCCAACTAGATCAAGATCGATCGAGAGCCTAGGATGAAACATCTTATTACAGATTAAAACACATCCAATGAATAAGTGAGCTATAATTATCCTAGTCTTATAATGTATACATTTACTATGAGGCATGATACGTAGGAATAAATTGATAGCCCTTCCTAATTATGGACCCTCCATTTAAATAGAGTAAGATTCAAGAAAGGAACAAGTGTTGGTAGCAAGATGGTCTATCCAAAAGGAAATAAATACTTATCAGTATACAATATACAATTTCCATGCACCAATAATAGAGTACAATATGAAGCTTTGATTCTAGAATTATAGTTTACTCTCAAGAATAATGTCAAGGAACTGCTTGTATACAGAGACTCTAAACTCATGATCAACTAGTTTAGAAACAAATATCAATTTAAATTTTCATATTTAAATAAATACAAGCATAAAGTCTAGTATTTAATTAAGTCATTTGAAGCATTTAATATAGTGGCTATCCTAAGATAACAAAACTAGGCTATTGATTCACTGTCCACTTCAACAATAAATTTGGCCCTTCTCCAAGATTCAAAATTATAAAATTTCTCTATTGAATTGTTAACTTATCCCTCAGTACCAAACAATGTTGAAATTTTTCAAGTATTTGATGATGATCATTAGATCATCCAATTTTTGATAAATTCAACACAATTTAAGTCTCAGATAATTGATGGTGAGGAAAGAACCCATAGGTGCCATAAAGAATTGTGTGAAGAGGAGGTCATCTAACTAAGGATAATCATCTCCCACTAGGAATTATCACCTTGGAAGGAAGCTTTTATATAAATCCTCAAATCACAATAATAGAGGTAGCTCAAGGTTAATGAATCTAAATTCAACTCAAAAAATGTGGGTGATGAGAAGAATGCACACCTCATTAATATTGGCTTAAGTTGCATTCTAGACAAATTTAGAAGGTTAAGGAACTAATTAATAGATATAAAGATGTAATTTCATCGACATATGATGATTTAAGGATATTCAATCCTAAGGTCATCACCCATATAATTCTACTTAAGCCTGATCATAAACCATTTAGACAGAGGCAAAGTCCAGTTAAACCTATCCTAGAACCATTGATCCAAAAGGAAGTAGATAAACTAATAAGTGATTGAATAGTTTTTCCTATCAAGCATTCAACTTGGGTGGCCAATCTAATTCTGATCAAGAAAAAGAGTGACAAAATTAGACTATGTGTCAATCTTAGGAACCTAAATAAAGTTTTTGAGAAAGACAATTATCCTTTTCCTTCCTTAGATGAGGTGATATAAATTGTGAGTGTTTATGGAATGATGTCTTTATTAGATAGATTTTTAGGATATAATCAAGTACTAGTCAAATCGTAGGATAGGATGAAAACCACATTTACTACAAAATGGGGAACATGTGCATATAAATGAACACCATTTGGGTTGATCAATGTTAGAGATAATTTTTATAGAATTATGGATCACGCATTTCAAATATTGATAGGCAAGATCATACAATATATACATTGATGATCTCATTATTTTATCTAAAAATAGAGCTGATCATATCAACCATCTTCAGTCCATTTTTGAAAGGTGTAGGAAGCTTTTTATATCACTAAACCCCAATCAAAGTATATTTGGCATTACTTAAGGAAAGTTGTTGGGACACATTATCACTAAATATCATACCACTATTGACCCAAATAGAATTTAGGGGATTTCAAAAATAATGTTTCCAACTAACAAAAAGGAGCTCAACAAGTCCTTTAGAAGATTAATTTCATGAGTAAATTCATATCAAGATTTGTAGAGATTATTAGACACCTGACCATAATGATCAATCAAGATGCCAAAGTGGAGTGGAAACTTTAAGCTAAGAAGTCTTTCCAAGACATAAATAAGTTTATTTTTCAAGCCCCAATGCTGGTTAATCCAGATTTAGCTAAAGGCTTTTTTATATATTCATTAACTTCAGAGCGTATCATTGCTTCCATACCTAAATAGAAGAGGAAATAAATTGAACACCCTATCACTTTTATGAGCACCCAATTGAAATATGCATATCTCAAATACTCCTTGATTGAGAAACAAATATTCACCCTTGCCAAATTAGTTAAGAAGTTTAGGTACTACATCCTATGGAACAAGACCATCACCATTATACCAGACCTTGCTATTAAGATTACGCTAGGATATAATAAATTGGAAAAATGTAGGGGAAAATGGATGAAAAATTATAGGATTTTTATATTGAAATTAAACCTAGCAAGATCATTAGAAGACAAGGCATTATTCAATTAATAACTGAGCTAGACCTACATATCACCATTGATTAAATATACCAAACACAAGTTTCTGAAGAGGATTGGTATTTGGGTATTATGTAATTCTTACTAGATCACACCCCCAAGAACTCAAGAGGGAGAAAAAGAGAGCCTTAAGGCTCAAATTTGCTCATTATATGATTAGAAAAGACATCCTTTATAGGAAAAACTATGATGGCATATATTTAAGATGTGTGTCATGTGTAAAAGCCCAAGATATTTTAGATAATATGCATCAAAAGATTGGTAGTGACCATCTATATAGAAATACCATAGCCCATAAAATACTTAAAATGAGTTATTATTGGCTAATGGTCTTTAAGGATGCTCACTTCCACATAAGGACATGTCATGAATACCAGGTCTTGGCAAAAATAGAGGTACATGCAGTGAGGCCACTACAACTTGTGATTTAAGGTAAGTCATTTAACCAATGGGGCTTGGATTTCATTGGTGTCATAAACCTAAATTCTTTAGCTGGGCACAAATTTATGCTCACTGCTACAGATTATTATACTAGATGGACTGAGGTAGAATCACCAAAAACTTAAGAGCTCAAGATTTGATTAATTTCCTTGAAGATCATATCACAACCAAGTTTGACACACCTATCTCTTTATTTTTTGACAATGGACCATCATTTTAATCATCTAAGTTTACTAAATGGACCCATAATAATCAGATCATCTTACAATCACTACCCACATGAGAATAGATTGGTTGATTTAACTAATAAGAACCTCATAGATGTTATCAAGAAGTCAGTTGGAGGGAAGCCTAGGGAGTGGCATCTCTTACTGAAATATGCACTTTAGGTAGACCAAACTTAGTATAAGCAAGCCCTTAAAGCTTTACCATATCTACTATTTTATGGGAAATAATCAGTGTTCCCAATTATGTTGAAGCTACCAACATATCAATTTATGCAAAAATACATGGATCCCAATGATAAGACAAAGTCTAGATTATTAGATATCACTGAAATGGAAGATTCTAGGAATGAAGCATTGTAAAAATTTAGCAGACATCAAGACGTAGTCAAAATATGGTTTGATAAGAGATAAAAATCTAAAGCATTCAAAAAATTTAACCTGGTGCTACTATGCGACAAATCCCATGAGAAGAAAGGAATACATGACAAGTTTACCCTACTATGGATAGGACCTTATCAGATCTCTAAGATCTTGGGTGATAATGCATTTTGTTTAAAGGACTTCCAAGGTAATGATTTGACATATATAATTTTTGAAGCATTACTTCATGGTTTTTCCATTTAGAGAGGTATCTAAGTAAAAATAGATGTCTTGGTAGAGGTAGGATTAGGTTATATTTTCTTTATTATTTAGCTTCTTGATTTCAATCATTATTTTCATTAGATTAGTTCTTGTTTTCTATATTAGCTATTTTTTCTTTTGATAGTTTGCTTTAATTAGTCTTATGTATTTATTTTAAGTAGTTTTCTTACTTTCTAGGATAGTTTTATTTTGATTTCATGTCTATCTAGTTGATTAATCCTGGTATAATCAAAAAATAGTTTGTGTTTTGAATCCAACTCGAATTGGTAGGTGTTGCATATTGTAGTTTAGGACTCTTAATCTAGGTAATCAATGAGAGAGTTATCCATGATTATGTCACAAAGATAATGATTCCATCAGGTATGTAAAATTTACTCCCATAGTTTTGTGAAAATTTAGAAATCTCTCCTTATCCCCTTGGGATAAATGCACATAAAATTCTAATACTTGTTTGAGGTAATAACCATTGACATGAGTAAAAGTTGACAGGGACATTTTGATTAACCAAATTTTACTAAGACCAGCTCATGGTGGTCACCTTCTTCCCTCTTTCATTTAGAAAAAAAAAAAGAGATAAAATAAAAATAAAAGGCATAATCCAAAGGGTCCAAAATAAAATCAAGGAGGATTAAAAGCGTACATGATAAAATAAGATCAATGTATCATGCATCATAGAAAATATGAAGGAAGAGAGAAAAGGTGATCAAAGGTATCACTATTGGGGATATGGATGCCTGAATGGCAAAAAATCAATGCTTGACCTCACCAATGTCTATGCATCTAACCCCTATTCAGAATGAAACCTATAGCTCACCCCATGTCTTTGCCTAAAACCATTTGACAAGGAATTAATAATACCACTTTCCAAAAAATAGGTCCAAGGTATAAGTGAAGTTATTATATTGCTTGGAATTATTACGAGACTCTTTTTCATTCCTAATTTAGTCATTTATTTTAATATGGTTCATAGTTGATATTGGGATCGTAAAACTAGAGATTATACGTTCTTGAAAACTTGAGAGTGTTCACCCATATGAGTCACCATTTATTGTATTTAACACACCCCTAACTTGGATTTTTCTTTGAAAAGTGGGAACTCCCTTTATTTTTAGAGGACTTATTTATTATTTGGGTGTGTGTGTTTGGGTTAGTTCTTATTATCTATAAAAACTTTATTTTTTGGACATTGAATCATGTTTGGTGCATCTATTTTCCATTTAAAAGGACTTATTGAATTTAATTTATTAATAAAAAATTGAGAAGAATTACTATGTATGATAGGTATTCAAGTTTGCTTATTTGGGTTCTTTAATTAAGAGTTGCCTATTCAAGTTCTTTTTATTTGGTATTTCAGATACTTTTAGTCTTCGATATTTTGGTCTTCATAAAAATTTTAGTCAAAAGCTATCTAGTTGGGAACTTTATTTTGAATTTTGTTTTGATCAGTAACTTATCTTTGGATCATTTTGTTTGAGACTTCTTATGTGGCAACTTTACTTCAAAAACATTGATCTTCAGAAGGTTTTGGTCTTCGATAACTTTCTCTTTTGCATCTTTCATTTGAAAGGTTTTCTTTAGGGGAATTTTTCTATCATGACTTCCTCCCAGAGTATAATCTCCCTAAGGATCACTTGGTCTTTGGTAACTATTACTTTGATGACTTTCATTTAAATCCTTTCATTTATTAACTTCCCCTTTAATGACTTTTAGAAAAATCTTCCCAAATGAATCTCTCTAAAGAGAATTTTTATTTTAGGGTCTTTTACTCAGAATACTAGGATCATCATATCATAATATTATCCCCTAAGGCAAAGGTCAACCCATACTAAACCATACAGTGACAAGTGTCTAAAAGAAGAAGTAACATCGTGGCACCCTGAATGAATAAACATCCTACATGGCATGCCCACTAGGCCTAGGTGGTCATGTTTGAATTGAATGAAGGTGATGAGCTTGTAAACATTGGAGATTAATAGTGCTTGAACTAATATTAATGAAAAAATATATAACATCAAGTACCCAAATGATTTTACCTCATTTTATTTTCAAAAGATTGAGTGTATATAGCTAACTACAATTTTAAAAACCATAGCTACATTTAAAATGACTTGATTTTTGTGAAAAAAATTATTAGACCACCATTTTTAAAATATTTCATCACACCAACATCAACCAATATCAATGGTGTCTTCATCCATAGTGTATAAGGGAACTCCACCACTATATAGGTTTTCCATCAAAGACTCTATAGAGTACCTAGATATAGTATTTGATGTAATTATGTTCGATGGCCTCCATGCCAATTAACAAGCTCTATGGGAGGACATAGAGAACATTGATCCATTTGTATTGGATGAATACATCTTAATAGAGGTGAAATAACTTACAAATGACTTATTGTCATTAAAATGCCATGCACTTCACTATGTAGACACTAAACCAAAAGTCATGCCATGCATCAACTTGTTACGAGACTTATTTTTCAAAAGAAAAATTGTAGATGGTGGATATCTACACTACGCTAATAATAATAAAATCATTTCTTACATCTCTAGAGACATATTTATGAGGTATATAAGTCTACCCATTCTAGATTCTAGCTTCTAGAATGGACAAAACATAAATGTGGAGAAAACAAAAATGTGGAGAAAACATTAGGGAAGTAGCTTCTCCCATGTGAGATTTTCACTATCAAAGAACATACCAAGAATCCTATCCCTATCACCCACTTCAAAATGGGAATTAATATAGGCATGGAATTATTGAATCGACTCTTTAGCCACCCCAGCATTCATTTCTTACATCTAGAATGGGTACCCCTACTAGACATACTCATAACTTTAGAGTGTACCTATGCATTGGGGGATGTCATCAATGCCCACTTTCATGAATATATTCTACACAAGGACAAGAGGCCCCAATGGGTAAATTTCTATATGATGTCATACCTCATGGATGTAGTCATGGGTACTATTTATTGGCATAATGGATTTTTTTTAGAATCCCAACCCTGATTATATCAAGAATAGAATATGCGACTTCTATTCCTTCTTCTACATATATGCATATGTAAGGAACATTGATAAAATATTAGAGGACTTCTATCCTCAGGTTTGTATGACCATTCATGGCCAACCTCTATCCAATATTTCAAATAGCATTGTCAATACACTCATAAATTTAGGTGACTCTTTGTTCTACCCAGATTATATAATCATCATGGTTGTTATACATAGGATAGACCCTCTTTGGCTCCCCAAGTTTTTTGCTAACAAGGTTATCAAGAAAGAGATTGCATTCTAAATATGGAATAGTATAGATGAATATTTGACAAATAGTAATAAAGTAACTTTACATGGCTCCCATCTCACCATTAAGAGGAATTTAAGGGCTTATGCATTGGTTACTCTACCCCATAAGGATTGGGACCCCCATAGAAGAGTACAACAAAAGATACAAAACCTTATCATCCCATATAAACATGAACTATTCAACCATGAATTTATGTTCTTTAATGCCAAAGATGAAGAATAAATAAAGAAAAGGGATTAGACTATAGGCTTAAGCACAGACTTGTTGAGGGTGATACAAGTAAACCCTTATCTTACACTCAATCAAGCTAAATTAAGGATCCCACCACCAGGGGAGATAGAAATCCTCTAACTTATAGAGTGGTAGGCCTTACCAATAGCTAGTAGATTAAGGTTAAGACCCCCAATAGCCATCTATTATGATGATAGCTCAATAATAGCAAGAGTAAGTGGTAGGGGAAACATCAACTACTAGAGAACATGAGGAAGATCAAAATATAGAAGAGATACTAGTTACTACCAAAAAAAAAGAAGAATAGACTCCTCTAGTTCAAGCATCTACTATTGAACTAATGAGAGTCAAAAAAGAACTAGTAGAAGAGATAATGTAGTAAAAAGATAACATAATTGAGTAATATTTGGAGATAATTTGTCTAGACTCCTCTGATGAGGAAGAGATGACACCTACTATGGTAGATTCATCAGCCATAACATCTAGTATGACTCTCCCCCTTTTACCCAACAAGTGACTTCTCCACAAGCCAAGAAGACAACACCTTGTCAAAAAAATCCCAAAATAGATAGACATTAGACCCCATCCATATAGGTAACAAATAGAGAGGTGCAACCTTCAATTTAAGCTAATCCAATTCAAGAGGTGGATGAAGAAGAGCTATAGCAAGCCAAGGTATTCAACTTACAAGGATTAAAAGAAAAAGCACCCATCATCAGTGATAAATTTGGTAAGGGTTCTCTCTTCACTACTCTGCTAGGCATTTTTTTCTAATGTCATTAATGGTTGATTCTACTATGCCTTATCTAGTTATTTCTACTTTCACTCCTTTACGATCACTCTCTACTGGGTATTTTTTCATTTTTCTAACCATTACTCCCCTAATTACCATTTTTACTTCTCCAATCACCACCGTTGTAGTCTCCACCCCTTCAGTCTTCATCCCTTAAACCATTGTTCCTTAAATATAAACCACCTCTACTCTCATGCTTTTAGTCTCTACCTTTGTTTACATAACCATCAACCAACCCATCATCAAATGGTTGCCTCCTCTACTCAACTAGGTTCACTACTACCTTATTCAGGACCAATTCAAACCATAGTAATGGTGGAAATAAAAAGGGACCCTAAGAAGAAACCTGACTATGTTGTGTACCCCATGCCATAATCCAACAACATAAACTAATCTAAGATAATCTGGCCCTCAATGCCCAAGCCATACATTGAGTCTAAACCTAAGCTTGAGGAAGATGCTAAAATAGAAGCCCAACCATTGGTTTTTTCAAAACATAACTCTTTTATATTGGGCCAAGGAGTTAAGATCATTATCTTCTAAGAGGCCAAATATAAATATCTCTGAGCTTCCCACTATAAGCTCACTCTTTGACAAAGCCACAGCCTCAGTGTAAAGGTTCAAGAAGAGAAAGATTGAAGATAACAAGGGTAGAGGCTTAATCTTGGAATAAAAACAAGAGATTTAATCTCTTTCAAATAGGTACAATATATATAAGGGTTATTCCCCTTACATTGAGGACCTCAAGTCATACATGGAAACCCATATCAAAGTATTATTAGCTATCCATGAGGAAATAGAGCTGGAGACTCTTAGAGAGCATTAGGAGGTGATACGAGTTCCCTCTAGAATAGATCAATATGTACAGACTATGGTACTCAGGATATACTAAATTTTGGATACAATTCATTATTTAAGATTCCAATTAGATAAATTCATTAACAAAATTATTTAAACTTCTTAGAAAATATGAAAATAAATTAAATTCCTTGGTGTTGTACACTCTTAATAAGTCATTTAGACACTTAAATTTGATGACCCCTTTAGAAGAAACTAATGAAATAAATTGATCTATCATTAGAACCCAGGAGACCTGATATTAGGTGAATGTTGTCGAAGCTTTAGTGCATAAGTTTTTAGAACAATAAAAGCAAGTAACACAAATTTTGGATGAGCTAGAACTAATAAGAGATCAAGATAACACTAGAAAATTGGTATCCCAGGATATTTTTGATTAGATGATTTAATAAGCTTTAGATAGTTTCAAAAAAAATCTATAATGACTGAGTCTACAAGACCTTAAAGCTAAGATGAGTATAATGAGGAAGAAGGCAATAGAAGTAGAGGTCATTTAGGTTAGATTTCAAGCCACCAAGATAAAGTATGCAAGTTAATGGCATGGACAAATAGGGTAACCAGACCTCATCTCCTTGATATGAGAATAATTTGGGCACATCATTCCAAAGCATACAAATATTATCAATATTCACAAGCCAAGAAGAAAGTAGCCTATACACCTCCTACTAGTTCCGCTACTTGGATCCCACTAGAAATGCCAGTTATAACACTATCATCAACTTCAGTTCTTCCCAGCTTAGTGATTGACTCAATGAAACCTCTTAGTTCATATAAATTTTTAAATCCATTCCAATATATTAGTTTATCCTTGTACATAACTCCAATCAACACATCTATAACAAAAAAATTCAACTCCAGTTGCTAGCATAGCTCCAATTATAACTACAGTTCTAACAACAAATTTGAAAAGTGTTGAGCAAGAACTGAGTTAACCTTAGTCAAAGGATATTTTTATATAAATTTTACATGTAAATTTTATAAATGGATAGTTAAGTCTTGTCACATCCATGTTATAATTAAACAAATTATTTTTTGCTAGTATGCACACATTGCATATTTGAGGTTATCTATAAGTTATAACATGCATTTTTTTACCACACTAGAACTTAATTTCTATTTAATGATGTAATCAATGTTTTTATATAATTGGAGGATGAAGATACCCCTTCCCCAAGTCCTTTATATATGTGTATAACCCTCTTTTCAAAGGGTCAAAATTTTAGATCAATATATAGGAAGATATCAAGATATTGATTGTCATGCTAATGTGTTTGTTCTTTCTTCTTCCTTTTTTATGTTAATGAAATTTAAGTTTATTTTTCTATATCAATTCAATAATTTTGAAGTGTGTTAATACTATGGATGAATCTGATTATTTTAATTAATGAATATTAATCTTAGATGTGTAATAACAATTAAGGATTGGTTAGTTTCATTGGTTTAATTAGTTAGTATAGGTTGAATTGATAATTGGAGGTGTGCATAGGCATCTCTTTTGGTATATTTATCTAGGTGTGATTCATAACTACCCTAGATAACTTTTTATTCTAAGTTGTAATATATCAGATAGGGGTGTGAAACAATAAGCCTAAGGAGAGCAACCTTCAATTGAAATAATTTATCATCTTATATTTTTTATCCCTGGCTACTAATCATGATTTTTCATGAGTGTGTAATAATTGCAAGCAAAAAACATTGGTCTTAGAGATACTTTTCCACCAAATAAATAGTTTTATAAGTGACCTTTTAGAAATATAGAGCCTTCTTTTCTACCTTACCCTTTTTTCCCCTTTTTGAGTTTATTTGATATCTACCCACCTTAGAATAATTATCCACCCATCCAACTCACATAGTGATTACCTTCTATTAGATTCCATGCATCCATACATAAAAATTAGTTAAACAACCCACAAGCTCAACATATTATTCCATCACCTTATGGTTTTAAATTCATACTTACAACTCATGCCATGGAGTGGAAACCCATTCCATAAATATACCAAAATTTTATAGGATACCTCATTTAACCTTTTGTGGTGTGTATAAAACCAACATCAACAGTTTATCCCATTCCTTTTGTAAATATAAGATAGTGTCTTCCTTACCTTGTATCTTCATTTTAAAGAAAGCAATATCTTCCTCTTGTTGCCTTATAGTAGCTTCAACTTTGGATAGGATCAAAGATTGGTGTAATTTTTCCTCCTCATCATGGTAAGAGGAGTGATTCTATTATCTTTCTATGATTGGGGATTTTCCTTTAACATTTAGTTGAGATGAATAATATGGAGGGAGTTCTCTCACATCTTCATCAAATGATTTTTCCATGGTTTCTAATTATTTAATATTGAATTAGGGTTTATCTCTTATTTATTATTCTATATATCTTTATTTAATTCCTATATTTTTAATAGGATGTGATTGATTTAAGATACCGAATATCTATATGGCATCCCTTTATTGATCATCATCTTTCTACAATATAAGTCTCTTTATCTTTGGTAGAGGTATTAACATAGACTCCTCTCTTTAAGTCTTTCTTCTTGAACTTATCCTCAAAATCCTAGATGGTGATACTTATGGGGATAGTCTCTCTTCATCAAATATTTAAAAGAAAGGAGCTTGGGAAATTATTGATTCCAACATTTTCCCAAAACTAGGTTAAGATACACCTATTTTCAACTTATTTTCCTTCCTTGCCTTTGGAGTTGGATCTTCACTATAATTTATTTATTTTAAACTAGACATTGGTTTAAGGGAATAATAGAGATGTCTTATTTTTTAATTAGATTTTATTTTTAGTTATTTTATAGGAATTCTTCTTAGGTTTCCTCTCCATCTTGTGTATTCATGAAATGATGTTTTTAAATGAGATAAATAATGCCATGATGTCTAATGGAAGTAATTCCTTGCACTTAGTTTTTTGCCATGACCTGATTGACTCCATGTAGAAATTAAAGAAATTTTACTTTCCATTCTAGTTTATGATGTCCTTATCTAAAGTGAGTAAGATTTATCATTGCATCAAAATTGAGAGAACTATATTTTCCATCACAATTAAAATATGTTATAACCTAAAATGTAGTTTTACTCTAGGGTTCTAGCAAAATCTCTCTCTTGATTCCTTTATCAACTCCTTTAGGGCTGATAATTTTTTTATGAATAGGTTCCCCTTATTCATTAAATATTTTAATCAATTTATTGAATGTTGACCTAAATTCAATCTTAATTCCTTCACTTGGAATACTTAAAATCACACTAATAACCTAGTTGCTCACTATAATTTTGACCCCTCTCACCTTGGTGTGATCACTATTGATATTGATGATAAATTATTTAACAATTTTCTCATCGTGCCCTTGAATTTTATTCAAAAACTCCAATCATAGTACTTCTTAAAAAATGGTAGTCACTAGTTCATCCTTAAGTAATAAATGTATAGATTCTGACTCATATTTCTTATTTTAACCTATATTCCTTAGCTTTTGTTTTTGAATAGGTTTATGGCACTTGAACAAGATTGTGAAGAGCTATTTACAAAAATGGATTCATTTTTTTAGGTAGAGTAGGAAGTCTCTTATTATAAACATATATTTAAATGAATCATGTAACACTTAAGACAACTCTATAATTAATTTCCCTTGGCTTCAGGCATATCCTAAAGCTCCAAGTAATCATTAGATATGACCACTTTGGGGATGAAAACACAATCATTGGTTCATGTCGGGATATTAAAAATCACATCAAATTCTAATTTTTCATTTTCTTTATGTGATATTATGTCGTCAACCTTTTCAAGTAACTTTCTTATCATTTATTATCATGACATATGTGGAAAATACTTTTTTCTCATTATTTTATTTATTATGTCATCCCAATGACATAATACCACCCTTTTGAAAAAGATTTTTTCAAATAATAGATCATTTTTTCCTTAGAAAAGGCATGTTCAATTTTTAAACTGGCCTATTAATGATCCCTATTTTATGACACATTCTAATTTTGGAAAAATATCCTTTTAAAAAGGGGTGAATATGACATTTCAATAACTTAAAATTAATCTTATACATAGAAAATAAAATAAAAAATACATCAACTCAGTTGTGATGTTGTCTCTGTCCACTTAGGCTACCACCTATCCTTTGAAAAAGATCACATCATTTATTTGAAAGATCACATAAACCATACTTATAGGCATGAATTTTATTGTTTAATTCCCTGAAAATTTTCCATTTTTAGTTTTCAACTTTTCATCCTCTTATATATATATATATATATATACTACTTTTCTATTTTCTTTTTAGGAGGATTGTCATTTAGTAAATTTTAATATTATTCTTTTATTAAGCTTAAAATCTCATTTTTTTATAATGGAAGAAAAAAGTTCTCCCATGTAGCCAAATTCATCTTGAGACTGAAGTTTCTTGAATAATTTCTCTTTGCTTAGAGGTTTATGATAAATCCTTAGCCTATATCCATTTACTAAGAGTTTTATTTTGTTCTCATTAATTGGTAGAATTTGAATTGATCTATATTCAAACATATTCTCCACTTGATAGGGTCTCAACCATATAGTAAGAAGTTTTCCTTTAAAATGTTGACACTTTGAATAAAATAGCAAAGCCCAATATCCTTCCTTGAATTTCCTTTCTTTGATGTGAGTGTCATGCAATTGTTTCCTTTAATGTTTCAAAGCTTAATTTTCTATAAATCTTCCAATCTAATCTAATCAATTTCATTAAGATAAATAATCTTATCTCTTTGTTCTTCATCCAAATTTATGCCCACTTTTATTATTGTTCTCAAGGATTTTAATTCAAACTTAATTGGAAGCAAAGGCTTCTTTCCAAACACAAACTCATATGGTGATAAATTTGTGGTGGTTTTCCATGTGGTATTATAATCCCATAATTCTTTAGGTAAATTTTTTGCTAATCCTTTCTACTGATGCTGACTATCTTGGTCTAGATGTTCTCTAGCTCCCTAATAGTGACATCAATTTAACCATTGGCTTGTGGATGGTATGGTGATTATTTCCTATGGATGATCTAATAGTTATTTATAAAAGATTTAATAATAATGGATATGAATTGAGGGCCTTGAGAAAATATTATGGCTCTTGATGATCCAAATAGTTACATGATCATGTAGTACAAGAATTCAAGGACTAATTATTCCCTTGCAAAGGATAGATATTGGACTTCTACCCATTTAGTGGAATAGTTTGTTCATAAAAGGAGGTACTCATTTCCTTAAGATGGTAGATAAACTAGACCAATAAAATCCAACCCCTATTTTTAAAAATATACTAGAACTACTTGAGGATGAAAAAAAATTTATTAGACATGGTAGGTTTTTCCATTATTTGGCAAGTATCACACTACCATACATATCTTTTCACATTTATGTGAAGTGAAGGCCAATAGTATCCAACCCTAATAATCTTATTAAAATTTATTTTATATGAATAGTGTCCTCCTCTTGGTTCATCATGACAAGTTCTTATAATGTCATAAATCTCATCCTCTCTTATGCTCATGTGAATTACTGAATCAAGACCACATTTAAATAAATCACCATTAATCTATTTAAAGTGATACTATCCTAACCAAACATTTTATTTTATTTATTAAAAAAATCACAAGTAAACTTTCATGTGGGTAGATATTTTTCATACTAATAAACCATGGTGATTGTGATAAAACTTTTAATATCTAGTCATTTAGAGAGTTATCTTCAACTAGTTCATCTTCACCTGGAAAATTTAACCTTAACAAAAAATCAGCAACCACATTAGACTTTTTGGCTTATCAATAATTGTAATGTAAAATTATTGCAAGAGGAGTATCTATCTGGTGATCTTATCCCTACCAGTATTTTATTCATTAATTATCTTATGGTTGAATGGTCTTTGTAAACAAAGATTTTATATCTATTTATGTATTGATGGAACTTATTCATGGCATATATGATAGCTAATAATTCTTTTTTAGTGGTGGTATAGTTTATTTCAATGGGATTTAGATTTTTTATAATATAATAAATGGCATACATCTTTCACTCCTCATCTTTTTATCCAAGTATTATCCCCATAGCATTGTTAGAGGCATCTATATGTATGTGGAAGGGCTTCTCCCAATTATGACATCTCAAAACTGGAGTAGAGATTATTTTTTATTTTATTGACTCAAAAGATTGTTGACACTTGTCAGTCCATAAAAAATCACTATCCTTAGTAAGCAAAAAAACATAGGTGCAAAATTTTTACTACATTCCTTTATAAAATGTCTATAGTACCATGCATGTCCTATAAATTTTTTGATATTATTTTGATTTTTAGGTGAATTTAGGTTAGAGATGACTTCAATTTTTTTGAGATCAACTTGTATTTTTTGGGCTAAGATGTGATGGCCTAGGACAATTTCTTGATCAACCATGATCAATCATTTATCATGGCTCAAGGATAATTGATTCTACTCACATCTAGTTAATAATTTATATAAATTATCTAAGGCTTCATCCAAGGAATTACCATGTATTCTAAAATTATCCATATAAACTTCTACATAGTCATTGGTTAAATTATCAAGAATAACTAAAAATTCCCTTTTAAATGTAGCTAGTGAATTACATAAACCAAAGGGTAACACTCTATATGCAAATTTCCCCAAGGACATTTAAAAATTGAATTATCTTGATCTTATAGATATACTCTTATCTAATTATAACCATTAAACATGTTTAAGAAGGAGAAGTAATTATTTCCCTCTAATTTATGTATAACTTGGTATATTAAGGGAAAAGGGAAATAATCTTTCATGGTGGCCTTATTAAGTTCTCTATAATCTATGCATATTATCCACCTACCATTTTTATTTAGTACTATCATGAGTGGTGAGACCCATTGACTATATAATATTGGATAAATGAATCCCACCTGTAATAGTGTTTCTATCTATGTTTTAACCATGACTATTAATATTGGGTTGATTCTCCTTTATGGTTGTCTAACTAGTTTGGTATTTTCTATGTAGATATGATGGGTGAATATAATTGGATAAATTTATTTCATGTCATTATATTCCCATTCAAATTATTTTGTATGTTTCCTTAAGATATCAAATACCTTTGTTTCTTGATCATTGTTTAACCACCTATTTATAATTAGCATTTTTCCTAATTAGACAGTTATTTGTTTAGTCTTAGGACAAATGGAACTAACCTTCCTATATTCATTCATCATATATTTTAAAGGGAATTGATGTTGAAATGTCATATGGAAAGTGGTTGTGTATTTTAAAAAAGACTCACCTTTTGAAATTACCCATAATAATGGGCAATGGAAGGCTATTAGAAATGCATCCTAACTATCTTGTGCCAACTTAAAAATGCTTCATTAGAAATGTGTGTGATATTACCTCTCATTAGGATTGGATTATAAATTTATTGGGTGATCTTAATAAGGTGGTATAATATTCTCTAAATCTAAACTAATAGACTCTAGAGCCAAACTGGTAGACTCTGAACCCATATTGGTGGACTCTGAAGCCAGACTAGGCTCTTTAATATCTCTTGTTAGTTCTTCCCCTATCTCATTTACATGGTTTCTAAATTTTATCATGGCCAATGAGGAAAAGTTATTTATATTTGTTTTTGTTCATCTACCCATACATGGTCTGAAGAGTCTAGAGATAGCTTGGTAGGTGGGTACAAGGAAACTCATTTTGATTTTATTTCATTTGAAATGGTCATGTGTCTTGACCTATAGTCTATAAGGGCTGATATTGTGGCTATCCATGGTCTTCCTAAGATTAATGCATATCCTATTTTTTTAATCTTAGGTTGGATTATCACAAAATCTGAAGGGTATTCCCAAGATTTCACTATTATGGAGACATCCTCTATGGTTCCTTCTAGTTTGTTAATAGACTAGTTTACCATCTACAGACTATAGAAGTAGGTTGTACTCCTTAAAGAATAATTATTTTAAAGTGTATATTATCATTAAATTTATGGAAGATCCAAGGTCCACTAATACATTAGGTTTTTATTGTTTTCATATAGTCATAGTGATGACTAGACTTCTAGGGTCTCAATTTCCTTGCTAATAAATCAAAAAGTTTACCATCCACATGTATAGTTTTATGGTATTATCTTCTTCTCCTTGGAGTTTTTATACACAATCCTTTTATATCTTTATTTGTTTTTGGGATGTATCTTATGTCTTGTAATAATGTTATTTCAATATTTAGTTTTCTTGATTCTTGGATTAAATCAGATTCACTTTTGTTTCCAAGCTCCTAATGTCATTCTATAAAAGGAATGGTTAAATTAATTTTACTATTTTATTTAGACATTTCTTTTTATTCATTAGGTTTTTATTTGATTATATCAATAAGGAGGTCTAATTTTTGCTTAGGACTTTAGTTATGGTAATTTGGGGTTATTTAGTGTCTTATCTGATCTTAACTAGACATTCTTACATTCAATGGCACCATCCCCTAAGGTTCCTTCTTGCACAATCCCATAGACAAGATTTACATGTCTATTTTTAATATTTTCCATTGGTTTTGTAGGTAGTTGGGTTTGAGTTACTTGTTTGATTTTTGGAGGATGATTGGTAAGGGGAGGCATCAATACTTTTTGTGGAAACCTCATTTACTAATTAAAGTCTTGTTGGGGTACCCATTGTTGGCTTTCCCATAGCTTATAATTGGATTGGGGTATCCTTGATTATTTATGAGGTTGAGATATCTATGATTGTGGCATCTATCTTTGTGGATCCCATGTTGGTGGTCCCCATGTCTATGGAGGTATTTATTTAGCCTGGGGCATCATCCATGGTTTAGAAGGAGCTCTTAGAATGAAATGATTCTGATTTTGATTATGGAAAAAATTATTTCCCTATATTTATATATAGTTGATCTCTTTTGTTTGTTGGGTAACCTATTTCAATTAGTTTTTAGAGAAGGTAAGAGAGCACAATTTTTAGTATCATGATCATTTGTATCACAAATACCACACATGTCTATCCTATCAAGATGATAATATTAGAGTGTATGTTTCAATCTACATTTGAGATAATACATATCTAGTGGTTTAGTAGTGGTATTAGACTTTGATTTTAAGCCATTTAGTGTGGTATTTAATTAGACCAATTTTTTTATTTTGAGATTTGCAAATTCTTCCATGAATTATCCTACATCATTTCTTCCCTTTCTTGTTTTCATTTTCTTAACACTAGCCCTTGTTATTAAAAATTCCTACTGATTTTAGTTATATCATTGAGACTAAGTTTATTTATGTCTCATTTTCCTATTAGGTTCAAATGTTCCCTAGAATCATCATCCAATACCTTTAAGAAAATTATTTTACTCAAATCTTCCTTTAACTCATACCCACATCTTCTATGTGCAAATAAGAAATAGTCCAGATATTCTTCCATATTCTCATCTTCTTTTTGTTTTATATAGAAGAATTATTATTTTCTATACCTTAATCTAAAATAATCATAATATTTATCCAAGAATCCATTTTATATTTCATCCCATGTGCAAATGGAGTTTGGTTGTAAACCCATAAACCATCTCATGGTTGAATCTTTGAGTATATAAAGGAACAATTTCAATTTTTGATTATTAGTTTTATAGTCATAGGTTTGACACAAGACCTTAAATCCAAATATAATTTTATCAAGGTCTTATATATATAATCCTATTAAATTAATCAATATGATTGGGGATATGTTATTTATTACATCTTTTTCATCTTGATCTACAATAATAGGATAAGTGAACATTCTACTTAATAGTTGAGCTCTACCTCAAGTAGCCTTATTTAGTGGATTATTTTATAGATTATCTCCCATGGTTTCCCAAAATATATTGTAGAGAGTTCTCATGGAAGGTTTTGAATCATCATAATTGGTTGGAAGGCTACTTGATTGAGATTCAAAATTATAGTATTTACTATGTTTAACCTTAATTAATTCATTTGAAAGGACACACCTACCTTTGGGGAATGATCTCAAAGTTAAGGTGAAGATACAAAATATTCCTCATCAATAGTCTGAAGTTATTTTCCTAAAAGGTATTTTAGGGAACTTTCTTCTTGTGACATAATAGTATTTGTGTATTGTTGAGAGATATTTGAAATGTATCTTCCCTTTGAATCTCTTTGTCTATTCATATATTTATTTTATTTAAGGGAAGTTTTTCTTAATAAATTATTAGTTTTAATATTTATACCCTAATGACTCCTAAAAATCCCCAGTAATGGCACCAAAAATTATGAGTGTCGTCAATCTTCTCATTTAGATAAAATCAACTTGTTTGATGTCATACCAAACCAATGATAGTGTCCAATAGAAGTGAACAATAAAGTGTCAAAATAGTAATTAAATTTTTTTTATTTGGAGGGAGTTATGGATCATTTATACCTAAATTTTTATTCTAGTCAATGTGAATTAAAATCTATCTAATTAATTGGAAAGGAAAAACTCTATGAAAAATTAAAATGTTGAAAAGAAAAGTAAATACACTTGCTAATAAAGGAAAATACACATTAATGTATTTGTTGAATAGAAATGGTGCTTGGAAATGAACACATTTGTTAATAAAGGAAAATACACATTAATATATTTACTAAATTGTAATGGTTCTTGGGAAGAATTTATTAGAAAGGAAACACTAGAATTCAAAATACAGAAAGTATCTTAAAATAGAAACACACAGAGAGACCTGCAAGTTAGATCAAATCACACATTTAACATAAAAACATAGAAAATTAAATAAAAATAATACAAGACATAAAATATAAAAAAATAATTCTAGTTCTTTTCTTGAATGGGCCTTTGATCTTCATTGGAATAGGATGTAGATCTCACTTAGTTTTTTAAGAACATCAAATCTTTATTAACTTGAGAAAATGCTTACAATCTAGAAAAAACTTCAACATCTTTTCTTAAACTTAATGTCTCTATATTTCTTATTGAATGTCTAACTTCTAATAAACTGGAAGACATTAGTTGTATTTCCTAATGATTTTATAATAGCTGACCAGAATAGTTAATCCCTAACAAAATTTCTAACAAAATCTAGTTTATTTCAAAATAGAAAATAAGTTACAACATCCTTCCATGTTTCAAGGTGAAATGGTGGAAAGGATGTGTAGGTATGCATGCAGAGATATTAAATATTATTATTTACAATATCTTCAATTTTATTCATGCATGATCTATTAACCAACTCTCACAATATTCATAGTGATGTCTTTACAAAATGTTACTATAGATATTATGTCTATAAACATGAATACTATATCTAGTAAGTTTCCTCACGAATCTAGAATTGACTCAAAGTGGTTTTATAAGTTTTTTTAATAAGTGTTCATGATTTATTCAATAGTGTAAAAATTCTAAAACATTCTTCAACAATATTTTTTCCTAGCTTGAGTGATTCTAGATCTAGATTGACACACCCTAGAGTTACACTGGCACACTCCAAAGGCAAACTAACAAACTCTAGAGCCAGATTTATAGACTCCAAAGTTGGTCTAATATGTTCCATAGTGTTTTTCACTAGTATTCATTGGTCTTATTGTTCAACAAAATCATAACATTCAAGCATAGTGTGTTTATATAATCTATACATACAAAATTGATGTATTTTCCATACAAATGGTTATAACATAGTGGTAACAATAAGCAAAATTGACTCACACATACTAACCAAGGTAAAATTATTCATTTTATACTAAGAAAGAGATTAATAAGGTTATTACTTGGATATAATGAGCCATTTTATGGACTCATCACTAGTCATACCAAAAAATGAGTGAAATGGAATCACATTTAAATGTAACATATCAATGCCATGGATTGAGACATAGAAATTGACTTAAATAAAAATTTAGTTAAAATAACTAATTTAACAATTTTTTATTCAAAAAAATTTGAAAATATCAAAATAACATGATAAATAGTCCATTGGGCACAAATACACTAAGGCACAAAAATTAAGCCACATGAGAAATTAATGATGTTAGAAGAGGTGGAGGATCATTTGACTTGTCACCCTATTCTCATGCATTGAAATTAGGTAGATATATCATATCAAGTATTAGAACCATCATTAGTTTTATTTTAATTACCATTATACTTTGGCTCTTGTATAGATAGAGAATTGGATGAGGCCAACCAAAAAAATTATGTAACATACCCAAAAAACCATCCTAATTTTTTTGGTACACTTCCCTTAAATAATAATTTACTTCAAACTATTTATAAGTAATATTGATCTTAATAAATTAAATATCCATGTGACATAATTGCTTCAAATCATAAAGTATCAAATTAATTTTTATTAACACCACCAATCTCTTTAGAATCTACTTGACTCTAATTGGACAATGATTAAACAATTAGGTTTATAATGTCCTCTAAAAATACATTATAATGTGTTGTAACAATGTAAATATATTTTTCACCATCCTTAAAATAGATAATGGTAATCTAAATCCTCATGGATACTTCACTTCTTGGGTTTATAATCTTAGTTTTGAACATCACTTAATGTTTATAAGGAAATAATTAATCTTTTACCTAACTACTCCTAATCCTTAGGCTTGTAATCCCATTTCCTTTTATTTCATTTAATCCACACGACTCATTATAAAATGGATAAAAAATCTTCAAATTGTTACCAATAAAACATTTTAATCAAATCACTAAGTATGGACTTCAGACATGTTAATTGGGCATAAACTAATTCACAAGGATTAGTCAATAGATTCTTAAAGGTTCACATTATTGACTAATATTCTAGTTACGTCCAGTCTCTAATATTGTTTTATCAAACCTTAATTCACTTATCAAGTCTTTAATCTTTGAAGGTCATTTATCAAGTAATAAATTTTAGACATTCTTAAATTCCTCACAAGGAAAATTCAAAAAAACATTCAATATGTAATGCTATATTTAAAATATCCAATTTATTACAAATTACGCTAGCATATATTTTCACAACCAATTTTTAAATTCATGGAAATGAACTAATAAATATCTTTACTATAGTATTATTGACTTACATGCAAGTGATGATTCCACTTAAAAACATTTAAATATATCCACATACTATAAAATATAATCAAAATTTAGATTGATTAATTATTATAATGTTCCCACAATCAACATTTATTGTATTAGTAAATTTTAGTATGATTTTTTTTTATTATATTAATATATGTAATATGTAAATAAAACTCTTAAGATATCTTATAGAATAGGGTCTTAAGGAGAAGTGAGAGACTCCTAAAAGAGGTTGAGAGATATGAGGGATGAGGATTAGTGTTAACTCCTTGTATAAAGGAGACCATTCTCCTATATATTTTAGTCATGTTTGCTGAATAAATTATTTGAATGAAATATGATATATATATTATTTGTGTTCAACTCTTCTAAACATACACTTTGATCAAAATTAATATCTGGTATCAAAGTAGTGTTTTATTAGGGATGGGATTATGAGAATTTATGAGGGGTAGGCATTATTTTTTTATTACCCCATCAAATAAAAACCTCATATTTTGGTTATTAAGTAGTAGTTTTATCTTTGTGAGTTGTGTGTAGTTTATTTTTGTACTAGCAAGTTTAATTATGTTGTAGTCTTTTGTGTACTTGAAATTGCCCTCCAAAATTATTTCTCTTAAAATGGCATTAGTTTATGTTTATTTTGGATAGGGACATCATAATTATTAGAACATCTACAAATATATACACCACTACTCAAGCATTATTTTACTATTAAAAATTGACTATTGTGTCACTAGTTTCATGATGCCAATTAATTGGTTTTGAATTTTTGTACATACAAGAATTTGAAAGTTAGATGTGAACAATTTTTTTTTAGCATAATGAGTCAATTATTTCTTTGATTCATTGATGTCACAACTATGACACTCATATATCATCTTTGACAAGATTTATAAATAGTCATAGAAGCTTGTGTCACTGAATCCTTCATGCCAACCTGGCACTTGGTATTTCCCTAGTGAAAATATCCATGTTCATACAATTGTCTACATACATTTGACATTGTTTCCATCATGCCAACACAACTAAATGTGTGACATTTTTCCACCCACTATCATGCATTGTAAACTGGTTCCATTTAAAATTTGTCTTTTATAATCCATATCAAGCTTGCCCTCCATCTTGTATTCTCCATCATCATTATTCAAATCAATTAATGGTTTTAGTCCTATAATTTTTCATGTCCTTCTGTTTAAAAGTTAAGTCAATTTGTATTTAGTTATGTCATCTTATATTGTTTTGAAAATTTTGACTATTTAATGCTTGAATAAGCCTAAAATATAGGTTATAGTTTACTTGTAGTTTTTTAGTTGATAGTCATTAATTATGATTTAATGTTTTAGGTTATTAGGTTCAATTTATATCGAGTCAAGAAATAAATTAGTCTATAGTGGTTTTATAAGAGTCAAAAGTGTCTTATGAGTCCTTTATTTTCAAAAATTAAAAAAAAAAAACTTTTGAGTCATTATAGTTAATTATTTGTGTCTTTTATTTAATAAAGTTAATATATAGTCTTTATTATTATCAAATTCAAAAATTCATCAAAATATCAAAATTTTCAAAATCAAATTCAAAAGTGTTCAAATGTACAAGGACCCATTATCGCTTATATGTGACATCTTAAGTTAAATGTTGAATGTGTCAATCTTTTGGCGGGGGGGGGGGGGGGCTATTCTATTTAGAATGAAAAGCATATGAGCTCATCTGCTAAGTAAGCAGCTTCCAACATTAGAGGCTAGAAGAAAAGGAGGATGAAGGAAAATTATACCTCTCATTAGCCACTAATGATGGGGTATCATTTTGTAGTAGTGGCACTTTGCTTCCTATTTTTAGCTTGTTTTCTATAGTGTCAAATAATAATAGAAGTGTATCCCTATTCATGTAATAAGTGATAATTTCTAGATGTAATCCCCTAAAAATAAGATAGTACAGGAGATCTAGACCATCAATACTAAAGCAGAAGATGTTCTTGATAAAGTTAGTTGGTATGTGTGTTCCCACTACTTTTTGATTGGTTCAGTTGATGTTCCCATTTTTAGTTGATATAGTTCCCTTTTCATGGTTGGTATGTTCCCAAGTGGTTGATAAATGTTCCCACCTTGGATGAGGTTCCCATGATTGGCTGATAGTGTTCCCATTTCTTGGTTGATTTGTTCCCACAACCAAAGTGCAAGGAAGTAGCATAAAGGAAGGTCAAGACATGTGTATGCTACTTAAATAGAGGATGGTGTTTCTCCCCATGTTCATACTAAGTTAGGGTGGGGGGGGGGAATATTAGGAAATTTTAGTATGATTTTTTTTATAATATTAATATATGTAATGTGTCAATATATCTCATAGAAGAGACTCTTAAGGAGAAGTGGGAGATTCCTAGAAGAGGTTGAGAGATATGAGGGATGAGGATTAGTGTTGACTCCTTGTATAAAGGAGACCACTCTCTTATATAGTGTAGTCTTATCTATTGAATAGATTATTTGAATGAGATATGATATTTGTGTTTTAAGATTATCATTTTGTTTATGTGTTTAGCTCTTCTGAACATACACTCTAATAAAAATTAATTTATTGTTATTTCAATAATGTAGAAAGATACAAATTCAATATTGAGTTGGCACCTATTATACCAAATTTATTATTTTGTTTTCAATTCAATCTATAAATAATTATAACCAATCAACTATTAGGTTTAAGAAGTTTTTTTTGAACTATTCAAAACTCACATAAGTAATCATTTACTTACCAATTTTAAATAAATAAATCTTAGTCAACCAAGGGAATCAAACTTCATTTTTTATTTGATCTTATCAAAATAAAAACATACAACCAAATGTAAAAATTATCTTTGCATTCAAACACTTATAATACTTTCCAAATGAATAAGACATATTTTGTATTAAAGACTAAAAAAGGTATTTTGATAGGGATCCAACCATATTACAAAGTGGAACAAAAAAAGAGGAACAAGAAATAAGGTTAGGAAAAACACTTGTAGACTAAAATTGATTAAAAAAATTAAACAAGACCAACTGGAAGCAAAACTGCATCAAACCCTCCATAAAACTAAATAGATCATATCTTAGGGGTTTTCATATTCTCCATGTCCAAGGAAATATTTCACCCATATTTCATAATCTTGAGGTGGTAAATCACGGAATCTAATTCTTATATCTTTCATTTTATGATTAGATTGTTGCTTATAGTTTATTTTCTCATACCTTCTTGCCTAGAACCTAAAAACTCAACTTTCCTATTAATCAAAGAATCCTAAAAATTATCTAAATCCTTAACATAATTATCAAGATCTACCAATCTTAGATTCTTTAATTTTGATGTTGAATTTGAATGGCCCAACTCTACTTCCACACTATCTACTCTTCCTTTAGAGATGGCAACCTCCTCCCTTAGCCTATCAACTTTTCTCTTAAATTCAATGATATTATTTCTAGGATGGATCTTAAAAACATATAAACTCATCTAATTTTTTCTATTACCACATTTCTCATTATTAAAAAATTACAAGTCTTGGATCACCCAACTAAGCATTCACTTGTGAATAATCACATCTTCCTAAAAAATGTCAACTTTGGACTGAAATCACATCCCTTATAGCTTATGACGAGGATAAATTATTCATGGATATTTCTATTTGAACCTTAATATATGGATCAATAACTGGCCCATCATCCTCTTTTTTTAATACTTCACTTTCTCCCTTTTTAATTTATTTAACTACTAGTTCTTGCATTAGTCTAACTACCTCTTCATCAATAATATCTACAATAACAGCCTCATCAACACTTGAATCTTATTGATACCTTTTCCCTTGATCTTCAGGAATTTAGGCCTTGAATAAACTCTACCCTTACATTTCCCCTTGACTTCAAGTTTAACTTGTTAGAGTTATGCAAGGTTTTTCTCAATCTTGGGAGGAATGATGCTTCTGACCAACTTAGCTTTAAAATTAATTTATTTCATAACACTAATGGTGTCATTTTATTTCCTATCCTCTTCTTTATCACCCTGGATGGCCAACCTAGTCTCAACTAAATAAATAGATAGAAGGGCACCTTGGACTAAATTTAAATTTAACCCATGATGAAGTAACTCACCCTTCTTTCCACTTTGAATTTCCATAATAGATCTCTTTATCAATATTACTAATAAAAATGGAATTCTCATAGTAATATCATGCCTAAAATGGTTGATAATGTTGAAATAGTAGGAGTATAGCCTATAAAATACACCTTCCAAAGTATACCTCTACCCATGGCTAGGGGAGATAA
>JARHVA010004800.1:600000-832500 GCA_037957365.1 Torreya grandis | reverse complement strand
CTTCCAAGCCCAACTGAAATGGTTTTTTACCTCTCTATCTCAAGTCATAACTTTCCCTATGAACCCACAACTTCAATCTTAGTAGGTAATGTATACAAGGGGAAATACAATTGATCTATTAATCACTCCTAACTCAAAGAAGATAAATCTTACTTACACTTCTATTTTTTAATACATTAGATATTTAAGGTCATGACCAAGATAGATCCACTAAACCTAACCAAGGGATATAATACCATAATAAAAACACTAGAGAGGGTTCTAAAGCCTCTATTCAAGTAACACCATGCAATAACCTTAGCTAGGTCCTATGTTTTCACAATCACAAAGTATATGTAAACTAAATTAAAGTCTAATCTAGTGCTTACCAAAGATTTTTGGCACAAAGTGGGGGTAATAAACATAAAAAATAAGCATGCACAGAAGATCTATACTCACGTCAATGTATAAGAAATCCTAATACATGTGAGAGAAGTACAAATTCAAATCTATATACTCTTAAAAAGGAGAAACAAAGTTAGGAATACTTACCTTTCAAGATGAACCTTTTGAGCCTCAATCTCTACCTTGGCCAAGGTATTTCCCAAGAGGTTTTTGTGGTATGTAAGGATAACAAGGACAAGTTAGCTCTAGGATACACAACTTCTCTATGCATCCAAAAGACAAGATTTGTCTCTTCAAAGAAAGTATTTAAACCCTAAGTTGTGTTCATCAAGTAGAATGGTGGATAAGTAGATGAATAATATAATAATCTTCTTCTTATCTTCTTATCTAAATGATAGAAATAGATGTGTATATATAGTTGGATCTAACCCTAAACCTTTATAAAAGTTTAGCCAACAAGGTCAGACCAATTGACTCTATATCATTATTTTATAAAAATAAGTTAGGTCATGGTCTAGGTCAAACAAGAGTTGACCTAGACCTTTAATGTGTTTTATCAATTTGAATAAAGGGTCAATAGGGCCAACCATGTTATGTAAATCATCAAAAAGGGTTTTAGGCTTAGGAAGGGGTTAATTAAGGTGGTGAATCCTTGGATGAGTGTGAAAGAGAGGAGATAAGGCTTATGGATGTACATAGGATAAGGTTGTGTACATATCAAGTGGTGGTATAGGGGACAACAATCTTATGAATCACTAATGGTCTATCCACCCCTTTCTTAGTACACCATTTAAGTCATGTACTCAAATAGATTTAGACTCGAAAGGTTCTTTTAAGAAATAAATCATTAGTAATTGATAAAGTTTTAAAATATTATGTGTATACATATGCCCTACTCGAAGCTCATCACATGTCACATAGGTATAATAGGGGATGGTGTTTTAGGAAAAGAACATAACATATAATGCTAAAGCTAAATAAATTGTAGTAAGAAGCAATTAAGATAAATGAAAGGATAGAATTGAAAAACACATACATTTACTTACCTTAGTTTGTAGATAAGAAATGATGAGAAAAAATGTGAAGATGTCTAATGTAGGGAACATAAGACAAACTTGTAAAAATTAGCAAAAAAGAGAAAAAAATTTAAAAAATACAAAATGTACTATAATTTGTGAAAATATTCTCTAAAATGTTAAGATTATAGAACATTTTACGGTTCAAAAAAAATCTAATAGAAACAAAGATATGATCAAAAAAGTGAATTTGGTGGTAAATATTTGATAAGTAAATAATTTTAAATAGTAAATATAAATAGGGTGACAAATAATTAATTTTTTATTTTTACTATTCTAAGAAAATAGAGCTCTAAAAGACCCAATGTGAGACTAGAGAGCAATAATGGTGAAGATATGATAATTGAGATAGGGAGGATGCCTGACAGCTGCAACAAGTAAGACATAAGTAAGCAATCATGAATTTTAAATTTATTGAATAATTTTATTTGAAATTGAATTAGATATATAAAAATGACTAGTAGGAAAAATCTAGCCACCAAAACTTACCCTAAGAAATTTTTTAGGTAGACTAGGGGTAGAATGAGGTACTAGGTGGGAAGAAGTCAGACCAAAAATGAAAAATAGTCAAAAAGTCACCATAGTTAAAGAATAAAGTTGAATTGGTTGACTAAGTTTGTAAGGTGAGTAGAATCTAAGGGTTTGACTGCATAATAGTGGGTTAACATAGTATTACTAAAGGTGGTCAACTACAGAGTAGTAGGTCGATGTAGTCTAAAATGAAAAAATGGTTGATTATGTACCATAGGCTGATGTAGTATGTTAGAGCTAAGAAAGGGTTGATTTAGTATTAAACATGATGATTTAATTGGAAAGAAAAAGGGATAATTTAGTATAAAATGGGTTATTTTGTATAATAAGATGGGTACAAGGTTGATTTAGTATCAAATGGGCTGATTATGTATAAAAATTAGAAAACATAAGAAACTAAATCAAACTAGCTGATGAAGTAGTTAATTTGTAAATTTTGAAGAATGTATTTTAATTATTTATGACATGGAGATATGATACATCTTTTATTATTTAATATTTGGTGTAGACACTAGATATATTGGTGCCTAGTAGATGCATCGTGGCTACTATATTTAATGGATAATTTGATGGATATGGATAGATCTTGACTAGTCACCCTAAGTTTTGACAATATTATGGAGATAAGACGGATCCATTTGAGTGTTGATCTCATTATCATGTTCCTAGTAACATGGGAATGGTTTACCAAAAATTTATGATGGGAGGTATATGGGGACACCATTGAGGTGGGTATCACTTTGGATGACATCCATGCATTGCTTAGACTTTTGATAGGTGGGATGCTAGTGATTACTAATATACTAGAGTATGAGGATGAGATGTGAGCATTAACCTAATGGGATACATGCTCAAATAGTATTCACCCTAAGTTTAGGGTGATCTTTTTTTATGTTTATATTACATCCAGTCTGTATATCCATCAAGTGGTGATAGGACTTGTGATAGCATGAGTGTTGTGTCACAAGTCAGATGGTAAGGTATCATTATATGTGATAACTTTATGCCAGTTCATATTAGATCGAGGAGTAATCTATGATTTTGGAGTTTTCATCTAGGTATATCTCATGCATGATATGTATGGGATGTTTTATATAGGGTAGAAGACCATGGGACATGTGATTTTATTGAGCACATGAATATATGAGAGGTTCTCCATGTATTGATCAGTTGGGTTGTCCTATGCAATTGATGATAAGTTGCCTCAAGTCTTATGATGGATATAGGACCATGTATCATGAGTCATGTCCCATGTGTTATCATTATATACTATCACACAAGGGTATATCATGTGGCATCCCTATACACACATAGTTATTATATGGCCTAGTTGGTTAACCATTGTAGCAAGGTTGGCATGGGTGTAAATCATGAGCCACTACATGTCATCAGTGGAACTACATCTATTGGTATGCATATGTGGATATTTTATACTCACCCATCTATCAAACCCTATGGTATTACCTACTTATTAGGCACAACATGCTAGAAATACAAGATGGAATGGAAGTAGATGGGTACCTATGGAGATACCAGTGATTGGGCCTTAGCATGTTCAACCATGGACTAGTGGAGCATGATAGTAGGTAGTAGTGGAGCTAGTAAGGGGAGGGGAAATGGATTTTTATGTAAGGGAATAATAGGCACAATATCAAAGTTAATAGTGACCACTACATCCTCATTGGATATGGAGCACCATCAGTGTAAGGAGACATGGGTATGAGTTGTTGTATAGGGAGACCCAACAGCTACTCCAGGACATAGTTGGTCTATAGAGACACCCCTAAGGATAGTATTATGGCATTATTGAGTGGTGATTATTGGGTTTTCACTAGTGTGAAGGCAATCAAAAAATGAGGTGTTTAACAGGCAAGTGGATGGAGAGATTGTGATCAGTGACACCAATATTGGTGAAAAATGTTATAATTTTGATTTAAGTTTTTGATATAGGATACTAGTTACATTGTGATTATCATATATAGATAATTTTTTAGATATATGTGATCTAATACCTATTTGGGTTTATATATATATATATATATATATATATATATATAAGTGCACTATCATAACTAGGGCTTCCCATCTAATATTCTCTATCATAGGATATATATATATATATATATATATATATATCCTATGATAGAGAATATTAGATGGGAAGCCCTAGTTATGATAGTGCACTATGACATTTTGGATGGTGTGTTAGCACCATATAACCCCACCACATTAGATGATCATGTGGTTCCATCTTCCCTAACCTAGGTGGGCTAGTTTAGATGTATGGGAGAGGTCTTGACATAGCTATATACATGTAGGGATGGGCTATAGCCACTGGCATGTGTTGGATCAAGAGAGGCACATGTCTGGCAAGCCCTGGCATAAGAGAGAGTCATGCACATGGTGACTACCATACAACTTAAATAGGCGCAGGCCTCGGTGTCCAATATACAAGGATATTTTGTTGGATTGATAGCTCATACTACCTCTTTACATCACACTATTTAGAGTGCATAGTTGTAGACATATATGGATAGTGTGGCTAGGCCATAGGATAGACACGATGGAACCCAACTTTAGAGTTGTATCTATTATATTTTATATTTTTTATAAAACACATGATATACATACATACATACATGCATATATAATTTCATTAATATTATGAGTTGTACTTGGATTTAGATGTGGATGCATGGATATATTTATTTCTACCACATTTATTTATATTTTTTTGTATATGTTATGGTAAATATATGATGACTATCTTCCTTTCTATAAATATGTGATACACATGCATGGTTAAAAATAAAAAGTCAAAAATGACTTAAGTAAGTATAAGTAATCACAAAAAAATGTACTACACACTATATCATGATGATAAATATGTAATAACAAAAGATGACTAAATATAATAAACCAAAGATGGTAAAAAGAATAACAAATGTTTTTAAACCATGTAAAATATTTGCACCAAGTTAAAACAAATAAAAATCACATTATATCACATTGAGAAGTATGAAATTTTTTGTAATAAAATGGAAGGAACATGAAAAACTAATGGTATAAAAATAACATAATTAAGTCAATCAATCATACTAAATCACATTGGGAAGTATTAAAAAGAAAGACAAATTGTAAAATGGAATGAAATTGTTCACACTAATTCAAGCTGGAAAGTATGAAAAATTTAAGAAAATGATTATAAGCATGCATGCAATTAGAAAATCATAAGATAAAAGTGAAAGATTAATGAAGTAAGCATAAAACATACTAAATCAATATGAGAATAATTACAATGATTTGTAACTCATAATGATGTGTAACTCATAATCAAACACTACTTATCTCAAATTTGACACATGTAATTCACTGTGACTTGGTTATAGTAGGAATATTAGATATTGGAATATTTTATGAGAAGGGTCTGGTCCTATTCATGCTCTTACACTAAAACTCACAAAATTAATGCCAATGAGGTGTAAATAATGGTCGGAATGATTTTTAAAATTTGGTTTTAATGAGGTAATTTGTGAGGAAGGCCTGGTCCTATCCATGGTCTTACACTACAACTCACAAATGGAAACCCTAGGGGGAATGATTAGTTTAAAAAATATGATTTCTCAAGGGGAAATATTAAGAATGTTGTAAATTAAAGAGGGAATGTAAAAATCATGACATAGGTGTCTATGATAATACCTTAGGAAACATGAGGCAGAATAGGTACATAAGAAAGACACTAAGAGTCTAGTGACTATCAAAATACAAAGGATACCCATTCAAAATAAACATAAAGTTGTATAAGAAAATAAGTGAGATACTAACATCAATTCATGTTGGTTATATGAAAAATAAAATTAAAATGGACCTACCTTCCCATATCATGTTCACCATTCCTCAAGGACCTCTTACAGAGCCATTGATCTACTATGAAGATTGGGTACTTGTGTGAGAAAGTAGGTAGCACAAAAAGATTTTTTATTCTCTTTTCCTAATCTATTGGCCTACCTCACCCCAATATATCTCAAATATATTATGAGGATAAATATGTATTTTGAGATTTGATTATAAAAGGAGATGTGATATGAATCATGTCTTTTAGTGTGATTTGTCTTTTGACATTTTTATGTTGCCTTTTATATCATTTCATTTTTTTAAATGATTTAGATTTTAAATTTTATGGATTTTATGATTCCTCCTCCATAGTTTGGAATAACCAACATGAGTGATAGGAGTGATACACATGAATTAGCTTTATACTTTTGATAAAAGAAGCTGAATATCCAAAAATATGACTGACTAAACACTTAGGCTTACCTATGAACTATTATGTTATCTAAAGTTTCAACTATATGTATGCTTAGTATGTGAAAGGAGATAAGGGAATAAAGGGAGATCTAATGTAGATTGGTAAGATAGGATTGCAATGATATGTATTGTTTTCTAACCAATCACATGGTAAATAAAGATTACTAAAGGGACTTGGGTTTGTATAACCAAGTCACAATAACAATTATCTGAATTGTTGAGATAAGGTAGAAAATAATCATTAGTAAAGACAAAGACATCCATGAAAATTAAGGAAATCATAAATATAAGCATGAAATTATGGAAATAATAAAAATATATCATAATAAAATATAAAATAAAATGAAACCATATACAACACATAATTAATAATATAGAGATCCATATGTAATAGATAAGTGAAACTAGATTTGACACATAGTCAAATGGCATAAGATATATAAAATTGGATCAAATTTCCAATCCAAAATCATAATGAAGGATAAAGTGAAATAACACTGTGATTTTTTCACAAATATTGATAAATTTGTCCACAAATACTATCCTTGACATTTGAAATATATCTGTGAAGTTGGATCTTAATGGTAACAAGATTCTCATATATCCTTATGGAAAGCTATGAAAAGACTTCTCTAAATATTCTCAATAGAAAATGTAGACATAGTTAAATGATCATTTTCATGAGGGATCTTATGTGTAGAATACCCAAAGAAGGGAATAGATGCTAGAATAGGAATGGTATTTGTAGGACAATAAGGTGGTACCATTAGTGGATAAGGATCCATAGGTGGGGATGAAGTCACAAGTGAAGAAGGAACCATAGGGGAAGGAGGAGGAGCATTCTTATGTGGGAAACCTATGGAAGGAGGAATAGTGGGTGCAAGAATTATCATAAGGTGATCATGAAAATGTTGTTGGAGAATGTATAAATGATTGGTATGATGGGTACCACACTAATGCCAAGACAATATACCTCCCCATATTTTGGGATATACTTAGGTAAAAAATTGGGAGGAGGTATATCCTTGTCTTTGGGATGGGGAAGGGTAGGATGAAATGTGTCAATATATTGCCAAAACTTTCAAAAATGGGTGTAAGAATGATTATCTATGCCATAAAATTAATAGATACGCTTGTTAATAGATGTTGGGGGTATAGTAACTAAAGAGGTAGAGGTGAAAGTTAAGGAAGGCTAATATAGCTAGAAGTCTTTGGTTTAATGACTAGAAACTTTGTGAATATCACAATAAATTTGATTGACCCATTAGGTGGGAATGGGATCAAGTTGTGACAAAGGAAGAAGGCCATTGCCAAGGGAAGGTAGGGCTGGTGTAGAGACTAGGCTAAGCTTATCTAAAGGTAAAGCTAGATTAGATATAGGATGAGGCTCAACTAAAGATAAAGCTTGATCAAATACAATATGAGGCTCATCTGAAGGTAAATTTGGAGTAAGAACTAGACTAGGCTCAGCAAAGGGTGAGGTAGGATATGCAAAAGGCTTAAGAGCAGTAGCTAACATCTTTGGGGAAAATAAACTAGAATTACCCTGGTATCTAGAAATATGATAAGGACCAGTCATGACATGATTCATGAGCATACTTCTAAGGGGCTCTACTAAAAATGGATGTGTACCGTGTGATCACTCCATCTCTACCCTATAAAAAATAGGAATAATACTATAATAGACACTATTAAATAAGGAACATAATAAGATGAATAGACAAAATGAAATAAATAAGTATGATATCAAAGAATCTCAGCATTTCAATCCTAGATAAGTCCTAGAAATAGATCATCTCAAGTAAAACCATCATCATAATTGGATGTATGTAGGTCACTAGTACAGGTAGGTATAATATTTATGTTGAAAGTCATGATGAATAGAATATCTAGTCTTGGTTAATACCATAGGTATATCATCGATAAGAGGTTGATGGGAACATAGATTCAAAGATGGTAGAAGTTGAGTGATGAGCTGAAGGGATAGATTTGAGGTTTTGATCTTGATGTTGATCTCATCTAGCTCATCATCATCAAAATCTATGAGGTTAGGTGGTATGTTCCCAATTATTTTGAGGTGACCATGGTAACCTTAGGTATAATTGATAGGATAATTAAAACATTGAGATTCTCAAAATGGGATACTAGGTAAGGGTTTAAGGGTTGGAATTTTAAATACACCATATTCTTAGAATTATTCACAATTCCAAGGTTGTGTGTGTCTTTGAATATTTTAGATAGCACCATTATAGGATAATTTGACACATTGGCAGATAGATGAGGTAATATCCTTCATATGATGAGTCTAAGTTTCTACCAAGTAAGATTTTATAAGAAAGGGTAAAGTTAAATATCATAACTTTCATGTAAATGGTGACAGGAAGGACAATAATAAGAAGCCACCACATGCAATCTAAAGGATACATTTTCCTTATATTTTAATATTGACATGTACTACATGTAGACTTCATATTTCAATCAAAATATCAAAGATTTTTAATGAAATTGAGGGAGGCAACACGAGTACCAGAACCCTCATCAATCAAAGTATGCTTAACTTGGATATCAATGATTTGGGCACTAATAAATAGTAGATGATCATCTATGCAAAGTATAATCTCATTTAGAATCATGGAAGTGATAGGAAAGTTAAAGGAAATAAAAGTTTCCATTGTTTCATCAACATGTATGGACATTTCTTTGCATTGTTTTAATATACTATATTCATACCCAATTAAGGTAGCTTCATATCCTACTAGGGTAGGACAAGGGATGTTCATTTCAAATAATAAATTCGTTAGATGGTTGCAATGATGCGAGAAAGTTTGCATTATTTCTAGGAAAGGTATTTGAGATGGGAGATGAGAAAGTTATGCTATGGGCTCCATTTCATCATAACCCATGGGGGGTCACTAGATAAAGGTACATAATATTGTAGAATCTCTTGAGAAGGAGGATTGGAAATGTAGTCAAACTTATGTTAGTAAGATGTAGTTGATTTAGTTTGAGGAAAAATAGGTTGAATATCTTTAGATGGTGGGATAATTGATTTAGGTATTATTGTGACATGATATTTCACCCTTGTGGAGGAGTTATTTAGGCTCCCCCACTCCCAATCACAATATGTAAAACAACCCTAGGTTATGGGTATCCTATAATAGGGTTGACCCTCTAGAGAAGGCCATATTACTCTTGATGGATCACTTAAACCAATGTTGTCATAGGTAAAAGGGTTAAAAAGGGGGAAAAGGCTCCTAATAAATTTAACTAGGTGATGTGTCAAATAAAAGGGGAGACTCCCATAAGCTTTAACCCATACTAGATTTACACAAGACAATACTAACTCACACACCCTCATATACTAGCTAATTGGATAAGTGTTTCATGGACAAGGTTTAAGTAGAACACTAATCTAGAGCTGTAATAGCTTGAAAACACCCTAAAAGAGGTTAGAAAGGAGGACAATCGATGAAGAAGATTCTCCTTCACTATGCCATCATGAACACCTCACTCAACATAGATCTAAGGTAAGAGATAGGTAAACAAAGTCTATTATTGTATCAAGAGGTAGTTCTTACAAATGCTTGATAGTTCTTTCAATATCTTAGAGAGTCCCTTGTTATTCAAGATCAAAGAGTCCTTTTGAGAGTCTATAATCCCAAAGAGAGAGAATAAGAGATATAGGAGAAGGGGAGGAGAGAGAAAGAACATGCCATCCAAGATCATTAAATGAGCTACCACCACCTTTTCATCAAATCATCACCAATTCTCTATTGATAAGTAACCTTGTTACAAAGAGAAACCCTTATTCACCCTAAAAATCTATTAAATGTTCTAGTTTCTTACTCTAATTACCAGATCTCCATCTTAGAACTTGACTCCACCTTCCACTTTTCATGTTCATGAGAATAAAATATCTATATCTTTAATTTTGATAGAGTCATGATTATATCTATTTTGAGCAGCTATAGGTACCTATTTTTTGATTATGTGACCATTTTTTAGTGTAAGACACTCTTCCATATCTTGTTTATATCTACACATACTCCATATTGAACATACTCCATCTTGAATATAAATTTACTATAGATTGAAAACCAATCTCATTTATTGATTTTCCTATAGCTATAATGCCAATGAGAACCTATAAGCTATATAGTCTTGATTTTTAACCATATTAGGTTTAAATAAACCTAATTTTCCTTTAAACCTTGAGGGAATCGATAACTCATGGTGTACACAGATCTTTAAAGAAAAAGTGAACACAGTCATAGAATAATATTGCAACCCCAAAAGATATACCTCACATGTTAAAAATATTTGAACCAGAGGTTCATACTAAGCTTCAATGTCATCAAAACTTTATTCTTGACAACCCTTGACTATATGACTGTATTTTTATGACATTTGACTGAGATTAATGGTGACATAGTTATTTGAAGAATTTTCTCTTAGTTCAACCTAAACCATATTTGACCTCTACTTGAAGCCTCCTCACTTCAAATTTTGATATCAATCATTGATCTTGATCTGGGCCTTCAATATTAAGACATTTAGAAATGACACATCCCTTCTCTATATCTTTCTATTAGTCTATCTACTTCCATGCTTGTGCCACATGGTGGACTTATATGTAATTTGAGATTATTGACCCTTTGACCCTATATGCACCATTGATCTCATTTTTCATGGCTTGAATTCATACCATTGATTTACTTAGTAGTTATTATATTTATGATGCTTGGTAATTGCATATTAGCTTTCAAGACTTGCTAACTCACTCATCATCGATCTACTTTGGTATGATTAAATGTACTCCATTTATCTATTTGGGACCATTGGCCTTGTTAATCAACATGCACCATTAGATATTCATTAAATCACCTTAGATATTGACATTTGTTATCTCTACATTCATCCTTGTGAACTTTTGAATCCAAATGGCTATTTTATAAGGCTTAAACTTGGTGTCCCCATGCACATCCCACTATGCTAGTTCATCTTTTAAGACCTATATCTTGGGATAAAAATCTCATCAAGATATGAAATTTGTAAAGAATGATTTAGGCATGAATAAATTCATGTCCATTCATTCCTTTGGCTTTGAGAGGCCTCCTAAGTGAACTTTTGAAGTGTGTAACCAAATTAACCTATCCATTTTTGCATGATGTTTAATAATGTTTTGGTCCATCTTATCACTTACTCAAGTCATTTGATCATTTGGTCAATCAAAAACTCTTCTCGACTAATCTCTCCAAGAAAAATCTTTGTATGTGGGCTAAATTTGGCCAACATCTTTGGTGACTCATAGGGAAGCATGTCTATTATGCTTGATAAACCAAACTAGTTGCCTTGTCTAATCTACTGGGAATAGAGTCTCTAGTCTTTATTCCCATCTGATCTAAATTAATACAATTCTGCCCCTTTCAAAAAATCTCTCCTAAAGAAACAAGAAAAATAGGAATAAAAAAAACAAAGGCAAGTGCTCACAGGCACTTGGAGAAAATAAAAAACAACTAACCTACTAAACAAATGTGCACATAAGCACTTACAAAAAATAATGAAATCTATTCTAATATATACAATATTATATAATAATTTACAAGAACATCCATCCTAGGTTAAATGGAAAATTTTGAGTATCATTCACTTGCAACAGACCAAGATGAAAAATACTATTCTTTAGAGGTACTAAAATTGGTGAACTAAGCAGCTTTATGGCCAATGTAGACATAGTGGTCCAAATCTTCCAAGATTAGTTCATGTTGGACTATAATAACACTTGCTTGATGTTACTCATCACACTTTAGAAAGCCTTACATGAAGATTTCATTTAAGCTCTTGGGAGAAACTGCACTTGGTTCACTTGGTGGTTCAAAAAGACCATGTTATTCCACCTTGTCCTTCTATGAATTAAGATTGATCATTCTTAGATCAACATGCTCATAATGTTTTAGAGGAATGACATGTCTCTTAGCCTCTTCAAAATATTTGGTTATGGTATTGAACTGCTACCATAACTCTTCAGGATCTTCACTAGTATGCTTCTCAAACTATATCACTTGATCACTTGAGATGTCTCCTTCATTAACCTCACTCAAGATTTCATATTGATCTTCAATTGTAAATGAGGGTTAACTTAACCATTCAAGGTCAAAAATCTCACATTTTTCTTGCTCAAGGTTTGATCTACTTTCCTCTTCTTCATTTATGCAAAATGGACCTTTAGTAGTCCAATCAAAGTTTACTTTACTCTCAGCTACTTCACAAATACATGTCCCTTCAAATATGAAGGCATTAATACTAATTTTAGGCTCTAATTCATCAAATCTATTCCAAGAATTTTGATCCAAACCTGATTTCTCCTCCTCTGAATGAAGTGGGTTGCCTTTGACCTCCATAATAGGTTCATGAAGGTTATTCTTATTCATGTATAGGGGTAGAGAAAATCCTATTGATCAAAAGATAGTTGATTGTACATACCAAATTATGATGATTAGGTACTTATTTAGGCTACTTAAACTAGTTAATATATGCTTAAATTCACCATTGATGTTTGAACACTTGCTTTTAAAGGTTGAGTGGATGAAGAGAACACAAAAACTATTCACCAGTGAACAACATAGTAAGTCTTAACAGGCATGCCATAAATTATTGTGACATGAGATTACACCCTTATGGGGGAGTTATTCAATCTCCCACACTCCTAGTCACAATATGGGAATAAATTTAGGCTATGGGTATCCTATAATAGCATTGAACCTTTAGAGAAGGTGGGCTTCCTCTTGATGGATCATCTAAACTAATGTTATCACAAGTAAAAGGGTTAGAAAGGGGGAAAGGTCTCCTAAGAAATTTAACCATGTGATACACTAAATAAAATGGGAGACTCTCATAATCTTGAACCCACACTATATCTAGACAAGACAATACTAGCTCACACAACCTCATAGACTAGCCAATTGCATAAGTGTTTCATGGACTAGGTTTAGGTAGAACACTAATCTAGACTTGCAATAGCTTGAAAACACCCTAAAGGAGGTCAAAAATGAGGATAATGGATGAGGAAGACTCTCTTTCACTATGCCATCATGAAAAACTCACTCAACATATATCCAAGGGAAGAGACAGGTAAATAAAGTCTATTATTGCATCAAGAGGTAGTTCTTAAAAATGCTTGATAGGGTTTAGCCTAATCAAGAGGAGAATATCTTGTAATATCTTATAGATTCCCTTGTTCTTCAAGATCAAACAGTCCTTATGAGAGTCTATAATCCCTATGAGAGAATAAGAGATATAGGAGAAGTAGAGGAGAGAGAAGGAGCATGCCATCCAAAATCATTAAATGAGCTACCACCACCTTTTCATCAAATTAGCATCAATTTTCTATTGATAAGCAATCTTTATTTTGTCCTAATAGCCTTTGAATCACTTCATTGATTGAGAAACACACTAGAGTACAAGATTTTGTTGAAGGTGATGAGTCATGATCTTTTTATGAAGAGAAACCCTTAGGCACCTTAACAATATATGAGATGTTTCAGTTGCTTTTTCTAACTACCAAATCTCCATCTTAGAACTTGACACCATCTTCCACTTGACCTATTCATGAGAACAAAGTATCCATATATTAAATTCTGATAGAGCCATGCTTATGTCTATTCTAATCATCTATAGGTACTTTTTTGTCAAGGATGTGACCATTTTTTAAGATGATACACTCTTCCATATCTTTTTATATCTTCACATACTCCATCTTGAATATAGATTTATTATAGATTGAAAACCAATCTCATTTATTGGTTTTCGTATAGCTATCATGTCAATGAGAACGTATAGTCTGTATAGTCTTAATTTTAAACCATATTAGGTTTAAACAAACCTATTCTACCTCTAAACCTTGAGGTAATTGAGAAATCATTATATTCACATATCTTCTTTAAAGAAAAAGTGAACATAGTCATAGAATAATATTATGACCTTAGAATATGGACCCTGCATGTTACAAATATTCGAACCAGAGGTTCATACTGAGATTCAATGGCATCAAAACTTTATCATTAACAACCCTTGATTGTATGACTATTTTTTTATGACATTTAACTGAGCTCTAATGATGACATAGCTATTTGAAGTATTTTCTCTTAGTTTGACCTGAACCATATTTGACCTCTACTCAAAGTCTTTAAGCTTTGACTTTTGATATCAACCATCAATATTGATCTAGGCCTTCAAGATTAAGACATGTGGTAATGATGCATCCCTTCTTAGTTTCTTGATGTCAATATATCTACTTTCATTCATGTGTCATGTAATGTCCTCACATTTAATCTAAGTTTATTGACCCTTTTCCCCTTTATGCACCATCAATCTCATTTTTCATAGTTCAAGCATGTACCATTAATTTACCTAATAGTTATCATGGTTATAACATTTGGTAACTATGAATTATATTTCAAGATTCACTAACTCACTGACTTCTTGTTTTCCATTGATTCATTTTTGTATGATTAAATGTGCTCCATTTATCCATTTGGGCTTTGGCCTTTTCAATTGATGTGCACTATTAGATCTTCATTCGTGCACCTAATATTTTGAAACTTTTTGGCTCCATGTTCATCCTTCAGAACTTTTGAATCCAAATGGCTATTTTATGAGTCATAAACTTGATATCCCCATACACATCCCACTTTGATAGTTCATCTTTGAAGACCTATATCTTGAGATAGTAAGCTCATCAAGATACAAAAATTTTAGAGTATGATTTAGGCATGAAGAAATTCATGTCCATGCATTCCTTTGGCTTTAAGAGGCCTCCTAAGTGAACTTATGAAGTGTACAACTAGACTGACCCGTCTATTTTTGAATGAATTTTGATGATGGTTTAGTCCATCTTCTTCACTCTGTCTAGTCATTTGATCATTCGGTCAATCAAGAAATATAATTAGCTCATCTATCCAAGTAGAAGCTTTATATGTAGGCCAAATTTATCTAACATGTATTTCTTGTGATTGAGTTGAATGAATATTATTGGAAAGTTGAGGAATGTCATTGATAGGTGTAGTTGTTGAAGTAATAATATATATAGTGTGAGAGGTATTATCTAGTTGAGATATTGGAAGTGGTTCTTGGAAAGAGATAAGGTCCTTTTGCCCCAAATCCATGATATGAGATGGGGAAAAGTCATAATTAACACAAAATGTGTGGAAGGTTTTGTGTGTGTGGGTTGGATTATAATTAATAAAATCAACTAACCTTTGTATGTTAGTCATATTTACCACATTTTCATCATTAGTAGTGATTTATATAAAACTTTCCAAATTTTTAATAGGAGTTGATTTTTCATTGCTATCTTAATGATTAGGAAGAGGATCTTTGTGTATAGCAAGATGAGAATTATCTTGTTTTAAAGCTTGATTTGTATTTTATGTTTTATAAGATTTAAAGGATATGTTGCATGCTTGTTGGCTCTTGAGAATGAGTTATTCAAGATCAAATTTTGTTCTAAGAAGAAAATCCATAGCTAGATTATGTAATTGTCTACAAGTCTTGTGAGAGTGGCCCCAACTTGCATTAAACCAACAAAATTTGTTTGGGTCATACCATGATTTCATAGGATGATTAGGGTCAATATCTTGTGATAGAAGCATGGGAATATGCTTTTAAATCTCAGCTAAGGATAATTATATGTGGACATTAATGTTATTTGGTTGGTAAAATGTAGGATTAAAAGTTTTATTTGGAGGGGAAGTATGATCCACAACTTCATTAGGAGTGATGGATTGAATGTTGTGAATAGTGTCATAAGTATCATTGATACTATCATTGGTAGCATGATGGTTTTTATTTTTAATGAGTATGTGAGTGCCCATTGGAGATTTTGATGGTTCAAAAAATTGATGCATGATAAAATATTGGTGCTTTTCTTGGTTAAGGGCTTATTCTAAAGTTTGTAAAGAGAGAGTTTTGGCTTGATATTACAAATTAGAGTTAACTAGACATTCTAAGGTAGTGATAGAATTATATTTGAGTTGATTGGACCAATATAAAACATCTTCTAAGAATGTTTTAGCCAATATCTTGGTAGAAACAAAGGGATTAAGTTTGACCCAATCTTTATAGAGATTACCAAATGCTTTTAAATGTAATATGGGTCAGTGGACCCATTATAACTGATGGTGGGTGTGATACCTCCTATGTCATTATTGGTAATTTTAGGTATAAGAGGTTCATTTTGGAGATGTGTGATCATTTTATCAATAAGGGGTGGTCAAAGAATTAATTTATCATGGGAATCCCTAAGGGGGGTGGGGGTATTTGGGTTTTGTGCTCCCCATGAAACCTGTTGGGGTTGATTTTTTAGGTGAATGAGATGATTTTGCATCTTAATCATCTTATTGGCATTGTTAGTTTGAAAAATGTTCATTTGATTGAGATTTTCTAATAATATTTGATGATTTTGGGTAGAATTTTTAATAGTGTGTGGTATGTGAAGCATTGGTATTGGAATTAGTGGCTTGGGTTGCACTATGAGTAGTGGCATGAGAATCATTTGTGAAAAAGGAAGAACTAGTGGCATGATTGTTATGTATAGAAAAAGAGGCACTAGTGGAATGGTCAACATTGGAATAAAAATAATAATTAGTAGCATGATTAGAATTGGTATCAAATGATGCATTAGTGGAAAATTGAGGAGAAGGGTATTTGGAAAAGGCCCACTAGATGTTGAACTTGCCATGTTAGTGGAGATACTTGGCATAGAGGTTGAATAGATCATATAATAATAGGTCATGGTGTGGGAAGGAGTAAAAATATAAAGGAATAATTGAGAATCAAAGAAAATTTCACCCTCAAATATATGAGGGAATATAGGGGAGGGTGAAAGAGGTTCTTCTTTTTTATCACCTATCATTAGACTATAGAAAGTTCAAGGGTCATTTCCTCTATGTTGAGGAAATTCATTAATGAATAATAGAATTTTAGGTTTGTAATCTAATTCAAGATCATATTATAAAGATAAAAGAGGATTATGAACTGATGATAAATTAGGAGGAATCCCATAATTAGTATTCCAAGTGGTAACGTGCATAATGCTTTCATTTAAAGTGAAATCCATAAGCTATTTTAGGGGAAACCTATTAGGATGGGTAAGGATCATCATGTTTGTTGGATTAAACTCTTTATTATCCTCAAATAGTAAATTTATTATGATAAAATGAGGCTAAAGAGGTGATGAAAATAAAATTCAAAAAATAGGAGACATAATCAAACTAGTCAACTATGTTTTATAAATCAGGAAACAAAATAGAGAAAAAGAAACCACAGTCATACAGGTATATTATGTGATACTAAATAGGGAATAGACCAAGAAATAATAATACATAGTTAAATATATTGACTATGTAGTGCCTAGACAAAGGACTAAACAAGAAGATAAAGAGACATAAGTAGATAGGTTGACTATGTACTACAAGCAGATATGTTGAGCAGTCTATAGGAGACTATGTCAATAGAAATGATAGTATTCTAAAATAGAGAAAGGTTTTTCAAGATAATATATAATCAAATGAATTGAATCACTTAAGTAATTTAATCAATTTAATTTATCCAATTGGAACCCATAACACAAATCTTCTACCAATGCTAGCTAACACAAGTTTTAAAATACAATATACAATAATCAAAGAGAAAATAGTAAATGAAAAGTAAATGCTAACTAATTGGTCATTTATAAGTGCTATTAAGTTATAATGAAGTGTAATTTTGATGTTATTGGGAAGTTGGTTGTAATGAGAAATTACAAAGCAATTAAGGTTGGTTTCAAGAAGTTTGGGTTGAAAGGGATCTGTATTGGTGATGGTATTGTCTTAGTATTAGGGTCTACCCCCTCACTTCATAATCCCATGATGATAAGGGTTTTAGGTGAATTTACAATATATATCATCAACTACATGTTTATACTAGGCCAAAAAACCAAGCTGGCTTCTCCCTTGGTGATGAAATCCAAGTAGGTAGACCTTGGGAAGAAAAATGTTTAATGATTTTTATGTGTAAAGTGATTTGGAAGTGCGTGTAAAATAAGAAAAATATTATGACTAACTTGGTAATTTGAAAACCCACCTAACTAATATATGTTTTTTAATCTAAGAATTTAATCAATTGAAAGGAAAAGTGAATTAATTACTAGAAAAAAGGTTAATTATTTCATTATAAAGAGTACATAATCGATTTAGGCAATATTATATGATAATAGTATTAAACATAGTCAATTGGGCCATTTTTATTTATACAAAAGCAAGATTTGGAATAACATAGTTGAATAGGTTTATTATGTCTTCTAGAGAGAATATGGGTTACAGAACTATGTCAAGCTAGCCGACAACTATGTCGAGGTGGCCGACCTAGTTGGCTACAAAGCTAAAGTTTTATAGATTCTAAACTTGTGAAAAATAGTACTGAAAGGGAAAAATTAAAATGATAGATTAATAATGAACCTTGGTAAGTTGGAAGATGTTTAAATTGAAAAATTTTATGTTATGATGTTCAAATGATGATTCAAAAATTCTACTGATAGAGTCAACTGGCTTGAAAAAGTTTGCAAAACCTGTGTGCTGAAATGAAGTTACAAATAGAGTTGATTAGCTCGACTATGTTTGTAGACCTATATGATAAAAGAAGATAACTATGAACAAAGTTAATTGGTATGATTATGTATACAAATATATAACTAAAAAATAAGACTGTATTAAACTGATCGATCTAGTCACTTATATTTGGAGAAGACCTGCACATATAAGATAGAGTCATTTTAGAGTGACTATGTGTTAAACTTGTGCACTTACTATTATAACTATACCAATAGGCTTGATACAATAATAAAAAAATAGATATATATATAATATGATGATAAAATGAAATCATGAAAGAAAACCTATAAGGGTTTTACTCACATCAGGTTCACTAAAATGTATGCAAAGGAAAATGCAATTGATCTATTAATCAATCCTAGCTTGAATAAGATGAATCCTACTTACACTTATGATTGTTGATACATTATATATTCAGGGTCATGACCAAGATATATTTTCTAGACCTAACTAATGGATCTATTACCATAATAAAATCATTAAAGAGGGTTCCAAAGCCGCTATTCAAGTAACACCATGCAATAACCCTAGCTAGGTCCTATGTTTTCATATTCACAAAATATATGCAAAGTAAATTGAAGTCTAATCTAGTGCTCACCAAATCTTGTGGCACAAAGTGGGGGTAATAAATATATAAAGTAAACATGCATAGAATATCTATACTCACATAAATGTATAGGAAATCTAATGCATGGGAAAGACTTACAAATGTAAATCTATCTACTCTTACAAAAGATGAACAAAGTTAGGAATACTTACCTTTGAAGGCAAACCTGTCAAGCCTCAATCTCTCCCTTGGCCAAGGTGCTTCACAATAAGTTATTTTGGAATGTAAGGATAACAAGGACAAGTTATCTCTAGGCTACACAACTCTATGTATCTAAAAGACTTCTCCACAAGATAAGATCTGTATTTCTAAAGGAAGTATTAAAACCTTAATCTATGCTCCTCGAGTAGAATGGTGGATATGTAGATATGCAATATAATACACTTCTTCTCTAAATGATGTAAATGGATGTGTGTGTGTTTATATATATATATATAACCCCAAACATTTTTGAAATTTTCACTAATCGTGGGTTGGCCCAATAGACTATGTATCATTATATTATAAAAATAAGTTAGGTCTTGGTCTAGGTTGGCCAGGAGCCGACCTAGACCCTTAGTGTGTTTTATCAATTTAAATATAGGTTTGATGAGGTTGATAGTGTAATGTAAGCTATTAAAAAGGGTTTTAATATTAGGAATGGGATAAGTAAGGTGGTGAATACTCGGATGAGTGTGTAAGAGATGAGATCAGGCTTAGGGACATACATAGGAAAAGGTTGTGTAGGTAATAAGTGGTGGTATAGGGGACAATAATCTTGCAAAGCACCAATGGTCTGCCCACCCCTTTTATGGTGCACCCATTAAGGTGTTCACTCAAAGATATTGTGATTTGATTTGAAAGATATAAATCATCAATAATTAATAAAGTTAAAAAATATTATGTGGATACAGGCAATAATGTTTTTTTAATAACTAGCGGCATAGTAAAAAGACTATATTTTCAACTTTTGTTTGATTTTGTTTTAGAATTATTGGTCTTGAATTGGATCTTTATACTTTTAATGTAGGTTTCCTTTTATTTTTCCTCTTTTAATACCTTCCCATTTATTCTTTATTCATATACTCTATGTCTTATCTCCCTTCTTTAGGACAACACTCTTGTCACATTCTATGTGAACCTCCAAAATTGACTTTAGAGTATGAATTGGTTTCTACAGAACAATAGAGGAATGCTAAAGATCAAAAAATAAATACCTCTTATTAGTATGACCATCACCCTCTCATATTCACTGATAAGTATTAATGGAATCATTTTAACTAGTGGACCCATTCACCCTGTCATCATTTTGAATTAGATCTTATGAGATGGAGACCTCACAACCTCAGAACATTCTATTATTTCTTTCTCATTATAGGGGAGATATTCTTGTTGTATAGAAACTTGACTAAATACATATGATTATGAATAATTTTCATTTAAAATTATAGGATATTAATGTTCATATGGACCATTGATCTTTGCATATGAGCTACAGGTGCTTGATCTCTAGTGATAAATCAATGACCCACTCTTGTTCAAGTGCAAGTAAAATTATTGTAGAAGTAAAGATTATCCATTTTCACTATCCCAAAGGTTTAATTCATGTCAATAACCTATTTTATACCATCACCACTCACATCAATTTCATTTATCACATCACAAGATAAAATCCTATCCTCTAAACCCTTCTTTTGAGGTTTCATCTAGCCATGTTTATTTTCACTTACACTTGAGGCATGATAATTTATATGATGCTTACCATGTATATTAGAATCCATAATATGATATTATCAATCATTAGTGGCTATCACTTAGATGAAAATATGAGAACTATATTCATCATTATTTTATTTAAGGTCACTCACCTGTTCATGTTTCAATGGAAGCTCACTTTGATCAACTTCCACCTTAAAACCTAGATTTAGGTTTCTGTCATCATTATTAGGGACCTATAGACCCATATTATCATAATTATTATGCATATCCTTATGAACCTTATGTAATTGGTTGTCATCTCCAAACTATTATTCATTATTACAAATAATTTCTTAGGAACCCTTTGGTCATACACATATGAGGTATTTTCATTCTTACTCCTTTTCCTAAACTTCTTAAGTTTACTATCAATCAATATGGTAATCCTTGAAAGCATATTAAATAATTAATGATGGTGTGTATATATTGGTAACATGATAATGATATCATGCTTAAGATATTCACATGTACCTTTTAATTAGAATCTTTTGTGTGGTTCTAAAATATTTCACCAAATTCTATCCATAGATTTCATCTCCTCCTAGATGATTTCATCCAATTTTTTGATATTTATAGACCCTTTAACCTTGGCCTCCAATTACTAACCTCTAATAAATAATCTAATATTGTCAAAATTTTAATTTATTCATATATGGCACTCAACTATCCACACTTGTAGGACAAGGTTCTCATATGATCATCACTTTGATATGTTCACTTGAGCATTGAGGTGTAAGACCCACCTTCAGGTATTCAAGAGTGAACTTGCCTCTTATGAAGAAGTTAATAATAATTGTCTAAAAATAAAAATAATGAGGTTTGGGTTGGTATCTAGCCACCTCCTATCCAAAATTGATCCTCTTCTCGTGATCACAACCATAAATATGATTGGTTATGGGGTTATTGATTCTTCCTCAAAGAATAAGGATAAGAAGGATGGACAAGAGTTCAACACCATGAGTAAGAAGGATTATGAAAATGGAAAAGGAAACAAGAGAATTATATATCATTATGGCCCTACTAAGTACTACAACAAGTATGAAAAGAGGGGACATTGTAAAAAAGAATGTGCCACATATAAATCTAATGATAATGCATCTTCTCCTCAAGAATCTCAACTTAACACATTTAACCACAAGATATATCTCTTTAAGGAGATTATTCTAGATGATGACAAGGATAATATGGAGAATGATAAGAATAAACAAAGATTAAGGCCCATCACTCACCTTATATTTCTTCTACCTCTTTAATTAGTTATTCATCACTTCCATCTCAAGTTGATTGCAATGGGGTGAATCTCATTTCCACCATTGACATGACTAATACTAGTTATGAGAACTTTATCAACATAAACTCATGTCAAACTACTGACCTATTGGAAATTTATTTTTAACTAAGGAAAAAAAGAGGGATTTTTAAACAATGAAGGGGGAAAATAATCCCTCCTATATTATATGGGTATCTTCCCCTTATTGAAATAAATAAAAATATTGGAAACGAATATATAAAAAATGAAAAAGGAAAATTGCATTTGGGGATTTTTGCATTTAAAACTAAAAGAAATGAAAGCAAGAATAATTATTTTATAAGTAAATATATGGGCACATGAATAGATAAGAAAACTCAACTTATTTTTCATGAAATAAAATAACTTTTAAGAATGTTTAAAATTTATTATTACATTTCATAGTAATAATAAAATCAATAAAAGATACACATTACATGTAAGAATAATGCAGATCCACACAAAGAAATAATGGGATGCAAATTTATGAAAATATATTTGTATTGCTTCAGAAATAAACACAAAGTATTATTTTTATCTTCCTTTCTACCATTTGGAAGTGTCAAAAACTCCTTTTATAATGAATTTCACTCTTATTTATAATTAATAAGAGGGCATAACTGATTTGTAAATAGCTTCCTAGGATAAATATCTTATTTTTAAATTGAATTTTCACCTTTTCATATTATAAGGTAACTTAAGTAATACATTTTCATATCTAAACTCTTTATAGCACCCTAAAAAAAGTCTAATGAATAAATAAAATAAAATAGGTAATTTTAGGGAGTTCTACTAAGAAGATATTGTTTTCTTAGCATGACCTCTTTTTGAATTGTCTATGTCGCAACACTTTGATATCTATCTTGAGATTTATTCAATCTTATAGACCTAAATTTGGTCATGATAAATACTATACCTTATTTTTTTAAGATGAAAATATTTTAAATATGTACTAACCACATATCCATAACATATACCATTTTAATTAAGTATTGATGACTAGAACCTGCGACTAGACAAAATATGGAATAAGTAAGCTAGATGGAAAGCTAACTGCTTATCTCAAGAAGGAAAGATTCTTCTTGTCAAGAGTTCTTTGCAGAGTATGCCAATTTATTAGATGTCAATTTTTAGAATCCCAAATAAAGTAGTAGATAGAATAGATAAAATTCAATGAAATTTTATTTGGTTAGTAAAGGATAATATAGAGAGAATCCCTCTTGTTGCTTGGGACAAAGTAATCAAACTTAAAAGCAAAGGGGGCTTGGGGTTGTGGCATGTCAAAGGTATTAACCAAGCCATTTTTTCTAATAAATCTTGGAGGATCCTTAAAAAATATAATAGTTAGACCAAGGTTATCAAAGGTATCATACCAACAAACATGTTGATTGTTTTTAAATGAGTATATCCCTAATCAAAGATCTAGCTTTTAGAAAGTGGTGATTAAAACAAGAGACCTTCAATGGAAGAACTATTGATTTTTTTGAGGATCCATAGATCTTTAAATTTATTCTTTCAATTTTTGGTGGCTGTGAAGATTTAATTCAATTATTTAAATCCTTGATAGGGGTTAAAGTTAAGGATTATTGGTCTTTGGATGACTCAGCCCCAAGTTGCAAATAACTTCTCTTTTTGGATGCGACTGAGGACTAAAATAGGTTCCTAGATCTTTTAAATTCTAATCTTCTTTAAATTCACATCAACTTCTTCCCCAAAGAGGATAATATTATTTGGCACTCAAATCCCATTAGTGTTTACACTATTAAATCTAGCTTTATTGTGGATCAGAATATTTCATAACATAACCCTTCTTGGTTCAAATTCTAGGATAAAAACTTAATACTTAAAGTTTCCATTGTTATTAGTTGTATTGTAAAAATTAAGTTCTCACCATTGATAATCTAAAGATTACTAAGTGCACAATAGATGTAGTTTATGCTTGAGGGTGGAGGAATATGTCAATCACATATTTTTGGAGTATGGATATTCTACTTTAACCTGACATTACTTTTTGTGCTCTTTCAAAATTTGTTGGGTCCTACCTAGATCCCTTTGGGACCTTTTTACACAATGAAAACTATCTTGGAAACACAAGCCCTTGAAGTTACTCTAGAATCTTACTCTTCCACACTTTATTTGGGGTATTTAGAAAGAATAAATCACAAAATTTTTAGAGATAAATATTTTGAGTGGTGGATCACTAAAGGAAATTTTTTTTGAGGATATTAAGTAAAATTGGGACCTTAGGATTCCAAAAAAAGTTTAGGTGATCAACGGTGAAGGATCAGTTATCATTGAGTTATGGGAACTCAAGCACTCTCAAAAATATAACTTGAGAAATAATTCCACTCAAGAATCGACCAAGTGGACCCTTTTGGCCAAAGGATGGTTTAAACTCAACTTTGATGGTGTCTTAAAAGGTAATCTAGATCTAGTGGGATGTGGGGTAGTCATCATAGACATTAATGGGAATATGGTGGGAATATTATTGAACCTAGCTATTAGTTTGCACATCATAAATTATCTTAGAGGGATTTATAAGACTTATTGGACCATTGAAAATGAGATTATGGATGCAAGTACCATTCTAACCTTTTTTTAGGAGTTCAAATTCAACCATGTTTTTAGATAAGGCAATAATTGTGTGGATCTACTATCAAATTTGGGGGTCTTTTGTGATTTTATGATCTGGGAACTTAGGGTTCCCACTCACCCCCCTTTAACCTTCTAAATCATGTTATTATAGATAATTTTAGGATGGTTTAGATTCCTTTTGACTGAGTGGATGTTGGTCTTGTTTGTTCTATGTTTTTAGAGAATCTGATCACTCCTGTGTTATTTATTGATTCTTGTTACCCACTTTTCTGGAATTGGAATTGGGATTTATTTTCTTTCATCATGTGTTGATGGTTTTATGTCCTTTGGAGGACCTCATAGGTCTTTATTTCCTTTGTTTTATCTTTACTTTGCCCTCCCAATCCTACTCTATTTGGTTTCTGAAGCCCTGAGCCTTCCTTCTTAGGTGTTATGTATGGTCTTTGATTTGTTTTATTGGATTTGAGTTCAGGTTCTATCTTTTAACCCAATTGGTCTTTTTTATCTCTCTTTATTTGTTGATTTTATTTTTTGGCTTATTGTTTCTCTATTAGTTCTTGATATCTGTTATAAGGGAGACCTGACCTCTGATTGTGCTTGGTCTGGATTCCACACCAATCAAAGGTGGGTTTATTTTAATCTGAACATATACCTATTATCAATGTAATTTGCACCCCTAGGAAGGTTATTCAAGTCTTCCTAATTATATTATAGCATGGAATCACTTATAGGTTTTGGGTGACTAAATTGGTGAAGTGAGTCTCTAGATTAGGCTATCTCCCTTGATACTTCACCCAAAACTACAACTAACCTACTTAAATTACAAATAAAATGTATATAAAAATATTAAAACTAGAAAATAAAAATGGAGGTGATACACCAAATGTAGTTCCTCTACTTGTCAATGTTTACACTATGAAATGGCAACTTGATTATAACTTGATTTTACAACTTCAAGACAACTCCTCATATAATTGTTTCTATATGAAGGTTATGGTTATTACAATAGCCAAAGTGATTAATCAAGAGTCCTAAAGGAAGACATTAATGACCTTTCAACACTTTAGTTGACACCAAGTCTGATAGGAGTGTGTTTTCATAACTCACTAAACCATTTGATAAGGATGGTTCATAAATAAAAAATCCTTTATCTCTATAACAATGCCACTATATTTGATTATTAATACCCTATTAACATATCAAATATCCAATTTGACCCATGAAAAGTAAAACTAATAGTTAAGAAGTATTATTATCAGTATTTCATCCTTATATAGGATGTTATATTCTCCAAGTTCTCACATGATGAAATTGGGCTTCTCGAACAAACAGGGCTATTGGTGAACTCATGAGGTGATTGTTTGGGCCTAAAAATGTGTAAATGTGTTTGGTCTCTTTGAGAGGTTTTAGCAGGGTTTTAGGGTCTCTACTTGTTAAGGATGGTTCATAAAGAAAAAATCCTCTATAACAATGCCACTATATTTGAGTATTAATACCCTTATAAGGTCTGTGAAATCTACCATGGAATTTTCAAATATTTTTTTCAAATACTTGGCTCATCAAGTCTCTTAGAACATGTATTAGGACATTGTTAGGGTTTATGGTCAGTCTTATTGAAGTGGCCCTAGCAATCCTTATTTAGAATTTTATCCATATTAAAATGAATTCAAAACTATTAGGATATTTAAATAAGTTACACTTCACATCCAAATATAATTCACTTATCAACTCACCTCAACACTTAAAAATTTTCTTCAATGTATTGGATACAAGCTTGTAGGTGTCTCAATAGGCTTCTTGAATATTGGTCCTTGAAGTTGAGTTTTCTTCAATTGGTTTTGACCTTTTTGATGATATTATTAAGGTTAAATACCTTACTCACTATTTATATAACCTATTAAAACCATATTAACTCTTATTACCCATAATAAGTATGTCATTTTCTCTCATCAAGCTATAACAAGCCTTTAGGTGCACTTTCAAGCCTAAAGCCATTTCTTCCAAAAAACTTGACTTCAAGTGATGGTTTTTAGTACATAGTAAGGATTAAAAAACTTATAAAAATTTAAATGTTGTTCTCATTCCTCATATCCTTTATTTAACTCCACATCAAACACATAAAGAGTATATTCTTCAATTTTTAGTAGGTAGACATGTAGGTATCTATTATGACTAAACCTTTCTTTCTTCAATTCTTCTCTCTCTAAGCCTATTTTGCCAATGGTGAGATTGTAGACAATGTATTATATTAATTTATGACTTTATCCATGCTCATAATTAGCTCACATTACCTTTAATCTTGACTTAACATAACAAAGTCATGCTTCTTGACATTGCACGATCCATTTGGCAAGGTGTCTATTTCTCACATGACTAACGGCATATAACTTATGAATTTCCTTATTCAACCAAATAAATAAAATAATGATTATCCAAGTTGAATAAAAGGTAAATTTTTTAACCCTTTTTATATATGATAAACTAATGTCATAATGGTTTCTCCAAGATTATCCCAAGAGCACTATTGCTCTTATAGGCCTCCAATAGGCCTAAGACACTCTTCAATTCAATAAGCTTGATGTTTTCTAATAGTACTTAAAATAAAGGATTTTTAAAATTATTAATTCTTGTTAATTATTCCTATGTACTCTATTTCAAATTTCACAACCTATATTCCATGCAAGAACTTACCATTTTTTGGCTACTTTCTTAGCACAAGTTTATAGGTGCTTCAATCACATGTTTTGGCCATTATAGTGCTCTATTTGACTACATGAAATATATAAATTATAAATTATTTATATGATGTATATAATACCTTATTATATTTCTAAAACTCATTTCCCATCACAAAATATTCCTATTTCATCTCAACTTGCATGTAGACCTACAAACTACTGTCATACATAACTAAACTAGTTCTTGGTATCTTTGTTCTTCAAGAAGATTAGAGAGAATTTTATGGTTTGATTGGTTTTACTAAAAAATAATGTACATTGAAAGTATTAATATTATTTAACCACTATTTTATCTACTCCTATAATATATTGAGGCTTACTCATCAGTCATAGGTTTATATTCACTCCTTCACTCTTGGAAGCTTATTAAAGGATATCAAGACCAATGACCCTCATGATATTTTTTTACAAATTTATGAGGTTTTTATTAGGATTGATGGGTTGGTATAATTTTATTTAAGACCAAAATATGTTAGATAACATTCAAACCAATCAAAACCTTTCCTGTAGCTTCTCATCTAGGTCTTCAACTCATTTAAAATGGAGGTTTTGATCTTCTGATGTTGGCATATGCCAAGTAAATACTTTAAAATGATGTGATAAATATAATAGGGTATTAAATGGTCTCAAAAAATCATTAATTTTCAATAATGAGATCACAAATTCCTTGAGACCATTGAAACTTAAGCCTATGGTATTTGAAGTCACCTTTTTGCACCTTAACTCCTTAACGATTGTTCATAAAGCTAGGTGGATTGATTAGACAAATGGTGCCACAAACTATATGGGAATAATGTTCCCCTTATTTTATCAATATATTTATATCTAAATCTCTCTCTCCTCCATGAACTATCCTCAAATTAGTGAACTTTCTAAGCTTTTCAAGAAAACCTATGAGCTTGATGGAGAAACGGTGTAGGTTTTTACCTTGTTTGGCTCTACAACTCCCTAATTTGAATGTATTTAGGTATAAGGGGTGTATGAATAACCTTATAGGGCTTTGAAGTTTATTATCATAATAAAAATTTTATAAATAGACCTCCACATGCCTATTTTATTCAATATATTACCTATTTTACTTGCTTTAATTATTGGAGATGATGAAATAGGTGATTATGAAGCTTTCCCTAACTTATACATATGTGTAAAAATGTGCCTAATCATTTCCCACAATTATTTCCATGTAACCTCTTCATTATCTCTTATTTGGATGTTATAAAATTATTATTGGGTAGTTACAAAGATGTTCCAACATTATAAGTCTTTACACATTTGGACAAGGTGTATGGATAAATATCAATATCATGACATTTCATAAATTTTAGATAACATAAGAGACCCCTCTTCTATGATATATACATTCACATTTTATCTTTTCTAAAAGAATCATATTAAAACATTGTAATAAGTAATACAAGACAAGGTTAAAAAACTTTAAAAATTCCAAAAGTACCTTAACTTCTCCAAAATTCTTAAAATTCAATGTTATCAACATATTGGTTCTGATCCTTGGTCTGATTTATTAACTTATAACACATTTCTTCCTAGAAGATCACAATTATTTTTCTTAACCATGATTTAAGCTTAACCTTGACTTAAAACTCAAACCTTAATCTTGTAAAAGTTACCTTAACTTGTGCTAAACATAGTGGAAGTGACCATATTAATTGACTCTAATGACAAGAATAAGTGATTTAACTCTACCTCCAACTAGACCATTATAAGGGACTCTACAAGCTACCAAGAATGACATAATGCCTATCACTATGATATCAATATGATCATGAAAAATCCCTTCTAATGGCCATCAAAAAATTTAGAATCATGTTTGACCAAATTTTTGAATGTTATTTATGGTGGCCAATTTTGGCTAACATCTTTGGTGATATCCTATGATTGCATGTTAGCTTTACATCTAGACTAGTGGCCTTGATAATCCATTGGGTTATGGGATCATGAATACTACCTCAATTGAAATCAAAATAAAAACTAAACATGTTAAAAACCTTGAAATAAACTAAAATATAAAATAAAACTCAATACACACACCACACACACATGTGTTATAAGACACTTGGAAGGAAAATAACAACCAAATCAAATAAACAAACATGTTCTCTAGCACTTGGGGAAAATAAAGACCTATGTTACTAAGTACAAGGATAAAAAACTAACTTTAGTAACATGGTTTCAAATTTATCCCATTGACAAGGATGTTCGGCTTCTTTCCATGCAATTTTGTAAGCTAAAAAGCATTATGTTATTTGTAGTCAATGATAACATAGGGCCCACTTCACAATGTATCAAACTTGGTATGCCTACCAGGTTTCACCTTATCTTCATCCCAATTCAACACAATGTCTCTTTATTGATATGATCTTAAAACAACCCTCCTATCAAATTTCTTCTTCACTTGGGCTTGATGGCACTTCATGGCATGCATAGCATGATTTCTTGTCTCATCTAATGCCATCAACTCTATCAATCTTATTGTTAGAGGATCACTCTCCATAATTTCAAGTCGATGTGATAATTCTAGGGATATTAATTCAATATATATGTATCTTGGCCTCTTTCCCATAAATAAACGTGTATGGTGAGTTACCAACATCCCTCTTTGGGGTAATCCTATTAACCCATAAGGTTGTCTTCAACTTAGTGTGCCAAGCACTTTAATTATCTTACACTATCTTATTAATGATTCTAATCAAATTATTTTTGTGGACTCAACTAGACCATTTCATTTATTATAGTATTTGAAATAAGTGCTTAGGTAAATTCTATGTTTAAGAATCCATTCACTTGTCCTTGCACTAGTAAATGCCATTACATTATCACAAATTATTATGGAAGTAACTCTAAATATGATTACTAGGCCTTCATATAAGTCAAGAACTAAAATTTCATTGGCCTCATTGAGGTATATTTCTTCCACCCATCTTGTGAAATAGTTAGTGGTTATAATCACCCATTTATAGCCAATACTTGAAAGGGGGTTTATCATGCCAATGAAATCAAGACCCCATTGCATGAATGGTTGTTACACTTTAATAGGATTGAGAGGGAGGGATGAAATATTTTATTTCCTTATGAAATTTTTTCACTTTTGACACCTCCTTACCCATGCATAAGAGTCATTAAACAAGCTAGGCCAATAATACCTAGCTTTCAATATTTTTACTGATGTGGTTCTGGGTGCAAAATGACCTCCTATAGGTCCATCATGAAATTGTTCCAAAATATTGTCAATCTGATCAATTTTCACACATGTCAACAACATCCCATTAATATCCTTTCTAAATATAACTCCTCCATAATAACATAAAGTATGGATTGTAATCTAAAGTACCTTCTTTTTTCTTGATCCAAGCCTATAGAACATTCACCTATTTGAATAAATCTTACCATATCTTGTGTCTAAATTTGAGGGGATGAATGTAAAAATGTACAAGGATCATCTTGTAATTCCAAAATAACTTATTTTTGTTATTTAATTTATAATTCCAAGTGTTCACATAGCCCTCTTCCTCTTATCAATTTGGTAGCCTTGATTTTCACATCATACTCCATGACCTTGGTTATCCACCCAACCCTTTTCTCATTCAAATCCTTATTCAAAAATAAGTATCTTATGCTTGTACATGTCACCATGAAATTTATTTTATTTTTATAAACCATATGCCTAAAATTATTAAGTCTTCTTATAACTGCCAACTTTTGCTTCTCAATAAATGTGTATCTCTCTTCATAATCCTCTAGCCCTTGACTAAATAAGGCAATAGGTTGATCAAGACCCTCACCATTATACTACATTAACATAGTTGAGATAGTGTCAATTTTATATAAATCATACAATATTAAATCCTTTGATAAATTAGGATTGATCAATGTAGGTGCTTGGGTAATGGCTTACTTAATATCCTCAAAACTAAGTTTTCCTTCCTTGGTCCAATTGAATATTTAGTGCTTATTCAACATGGTAGTTATAATCTTCATAAGGTTTGGCAAACTAGTTATGAACCTAATAAAAAAGTTAATATTTACAAAAAATCTTTGCAGACCTTTTTTGTGCTTAGTAAAAGACAAAGCCAATATGGCACTTACTTTTTCAATATTTATGGTAAGCCCATATTTTGAGACAATGTGACCTAAGATCTTGCCCTCATGAACTATAAAAACACACTTATTAAGGTTTAAAGTGATCCCATATTGCTTATATATTTTAAAAATCAATCTAAGATGAGTTAGATGATCACTAGCATTCTTTGAAAGAATTATTATGTCATCAAGATAGATTAGCACCATTTCATTATTCAATCCTTTAAAATCCATATCCATGGCTATTTAATATGTATCCCCTACATTAGACAACCCAAATGGAATTATTTTATATGCTTATGTGTCCCATTTAGTAGTAAAGGCTATCTTGTATTGATCTTCTTCCTTCACCAAGACTTGATTATAACTAGAGTAGCCATCCAAGAGAGAGAAGCATTGAGAACCTGAAACCACTTAAATTATTTAATCCATTGAGGGTAAGGGGTAATTATATCTCAAATACACCTTATTAAAATCTTTTAAATACACACATAATCTAATTTTTCAACTCTTTTTCCTTACAAGGACTAGGTTAGCAACCCATCAATAATGATTGATAGGAAATATGATGCTTGACTCTATCAACTTGGTCAACTCTTTCCTCATTAAGAGATAAAAATTAGGATTTATAAGCATTTGTATATTTTTTACTATATTATAATTATGATCAATATATATGCCATTTTGTGCTAGTATAGGATCAAATCCCTTAAGGTCACTATATTCCTAAGCAAATATATCAAAAAACTCTCTACACAACTCAACAAATGCAACTCTTTTAGTTAAAGTACATACCTTTCCAAGATTATGAATCTTATCCTTGAATATAGTATCCCTTTCATGGTGTTCCTATTTTGTATACATACTTACCTTATCCTACTTCATTTGATCATTCTCATTAAATATGTTCTCAAGAGTTACCAACCCTTTGGGAAGCTTGTTAGATCTCAATCACACAATCTTATCTCCATATTGATGCCATAATTTAGCATGGTTTTTACAATAAAACCCAAATTCTTGTTGAAGGAAACATGTTATTTTCTTGTCACACTCAAAAATATACCAATTTCATCATTATCAAGTATTGATGGCCTTACTACCACCATGATATGTGGTTGATTTTTTGAGTTCTTGACATGATTAAAAATGTTAAATTGAGTTCCCACTGAAGCTAACCTATGAACATGTTAATTATCTTCTTTTGGAATTTATTATATATTTAAGTATTCAAAATATTTAATAAGTTCCCATACCCTATGTTTGTAAGACTTCAATAATGGATTCTTAGTAGCACTTTTACCTTTCACTAGAATACTAGTTCACTATCTCCAAAAACTTGTAATTGCTTCACTCCCTTCTTTCTTGCCCATTAAATCCCATATATAAGAGCCTCATACTCAATTTCATTACAAGTGAAACTAAACTAAAATTTTATTGTATAATAATAATTCTCATTGGAGTGATAAACTAGCATTACACCTATCCTTGCTCCATTCTTACTCCTAGAACCATCAAATAACAATCGACATAGACCATCACTATATTCACTTGACTTGGAGAGAGATGGTATGGTTTCACCTTATTCATGCAATAATAAACACCTAGACCATCTTATTCAACACATTTATATGGATAATATTCATGGTTTTTAACTCCCCACCCATCAATAAAAAGGTTTGATATGCCTTTAATATGTATAACCAGTTATTGATCATTATCATGCTATCCTTCATCAAAGATGATACAATTCACATTTGAAATGATTTTCTTGTATGGATCAAGATGAAATTTAGATATAGGTTTAGATCTTATTGTAACTTTAGTACCATATATAGTTCTAAAATCCATCTATAACCAATTAGATGACAAATACCCACCAATATTCGCAGTGAAGTCGCTTGACATGCATAAAGAAAAGTAGGGTGGAAAATACACTACAACAACATCTTGGGAAATATGAAATTTGAGACAATATTAGGTAGAAAGACTCAAAAATTTGATCACACCCATATTATTGGTATCTAAACCATTTAATTACAAGAGACCCTTGGTATTAGGCTCATATTTTAGGCCTAACTTATCAACTATTTGTTTAGGCATCATTGAGCTACTTTCCCCAATATCTATCATGAAATTATGCACTAATCAATCCCTAATAATCATAGAAATATAAAAAGGAGGTGGTTTACCATCTTTGCTTTATTTCCCAGTGGTAGGTATAGGTGTGTTTGTGAAAATTAAACTATCTCTTTTTACTAATGTCTTTGAAATGTTGAGTTTAGACAACTCATCTTGAAGTATCTCCCTTTGGCCAGGAAGATCCAATGTATCCCACATAGGAATGCTCACATTCAACCTCTTTATTTGGTCCACAATTTTGATGTAAGGACCACCAACCTTTGGTTGTTCTTTAGGAGTTGTCATATTATTTTTAGCCTCCATTTATTACGGTATAAAAGGACCTTTAACATTCTAATTTTTTTGATTTTATTGGGACTTAAGAGCTACATTAGTCTCTTTTGTTCCTTTAGGCATATAAGGCATACTGGTTGCACCTTTACTTATCTCTTGAGCATCATAATTTTCTCTCCTTTTAGACCTTGTATTAGATGTTATGGAAGTATCACAAACTTTACTTGTGCTTCCAAACTGATTGACTAAACACCAATCTCCCTCTTGATAATTTACCAATGTAACATCAAATTGAAATTTCACTCCATTAGTCCTTCCTTGATTATAAACTTTAACTTGTGTCATAGAAGTAATTATTCCATTTTGTGCCATAAAATCTTTATTAAACACCTCATTCTAATTAGAAGGTTTATCCCATTGATAATACTGATCATGCTCTTGTAAAAATTTGTTTTGAATAGGTACTAGAGCTCTTGATATGGAGGCATCATCTAGATTATAATTGTTATGTGGTCTAGGATTGGTAATATACCCTTACCCTTGGTAATTGGCTTAAAAAGGGTGGTATATTTGGCTAATTAGATTGATAAGACTGATATAGATCTTGATAATTTATATGAGGTTGAGGCAGCTACCTCTCAAGGGCCACTAACTTGTTTGCTTGAGCTTTGACTAGGCTTCTTAACTCTTGTATTTCATTTGATTGATTATGGGAATCTTGTTCATGACCAATTAGTCTATAAATGGGATCAAGAGTTGGTGTATGGGTTTGTATGTCAATAAAAAATGGCATGAGAGGTCTTGGGAATATCTTTCCATCTTTTATGAGATTATTTTTAGCCTTGATGGCAACATCATAGGCCATAGGTAAGGTCTATCCCATCATAGATTATATCATAATAGTTATGTCACTATTAAAAGCCTTGAGATAGTAGAGTAAGCCATAGTTTGGAGTAGGTCTCACAATATTTGATATCCTATCCCATTTTTCAGAATATAGAACTTAAATCTTGAATAAACGCTTGTGGGGATCTCTGGATGGTGGTTAATTATTCAGCTAGGGAAAAGTGGTCACTCTTATCTTTAAACCTCATACTCAACTTATCTCCCACTTTATCCCTTGAATAAATGGAATTAGGATCCAATGTCATGTACCAATCCAAATATTTTCACTTAAATTATATTTCCAACAACTTAATGGACACATTATCTTGAGTGATATTATGAGTACTGTAAAAATTGGGCATATATCTGATGTGCTCAATGGGGGTAATGGTGTTTTCTCCACTAAATTATGGGACACTTTTAAGAGTTTCCATAGGGATTTCATCATATAATAAAAAGTTTAGAGGGGATCCACCATTGAAAGAAACAAAGGGAAAGTTTCTAGTCATATTTTTAGCTTTAGAAGAGGTTGGAGTATAATGAAAATGGAGCTTCCTTCTAGGAGTATTGGTATAAGAAAAAAATAAAGGAATCACTTTCTCTTGATTAAAAATGAAGGTAATTAAATAAAATCAAAAGTAATACACTTTTACCTTTACCTTATAGTCACCTTTGACATGAAAATTGGCTTGTTAGTCTATAACAAGAGATAAAATCTTGTTGGAGTCACCAAATGTTGCATGAAAGAGGTTGTTATAGCTAAAAATTTGTCAAGATCAACATCAGTCTTGGAAAACCTTATTAAAATTATGTCCCACTAGGCGTGCCAAAATTTTTATCTATCTAATTTTTACCCTTAGGAAGGTTATTCAAGTCTTTATAATTAGATGATATCATAGAATCACTTATAGGTTGTGGGTGACCTAATTGGTGAAGTGAGTATATGTTTTGGGCTAGCTCCCTTGATGCTTCACCCAAAACTAAAAAAAAACCCTACTAAAATTGAAAATAAAAGGGATATAAAAGGATTAAAATCAATAAAAAACATAGAGGTGATGCACCAAATTTAGTTCCCTCTACTTTTCAATGCTTGCACTATGAAATGACAAGATTATAACCTGAATTTACAACTTCAAGATAGCTCCTCCCACACAACTATTTTCATATGAAGGTTATGGTTAGTATAATAGCTAAGGTGATTAATCAATAGGCCTAAAGGAAGACACTAATGACATTTCAACATGAACTTATCAAACCATTTGATACACTTAATATGACCTATGGAAAGATGACTAACTCACATAGAGGCATGAATAGAAAGGAAAAATTCAAGGAAGTAGTACAACTATCACTAACATTCATCAATGATGCATTTAAAATTCACTGAATGCAAAACCAAGAAAGTGTAACTCAACTTGAATTTTATTTTATACACAATAACAAGTATCAAATTTGGTAAGGATTTTCCATACCCATTTAGAAGTTACATCAAATGCCTTTCCATGTTTCCTTTATAGAAGAAGAGAAGAAGGAAGGAAGGATATGACAATAATATAACTCATGAAATATATTTCATCATAAAATAAATTACAAAACATAAAGGATTTGAACCAATTCTAATAGGAGTGTGTTTTCATCTTGTTTCTTAACCTTCTAAACCAAGTGTTAATGAGGCTCTTCATTAAGAGTGGCATCGAAGGCCATTTTGGCAGACTTGATACTTATTGAATCTAACTCCATTTCCATGGATTTACACATCTTATTATTTGACAAAAGTTATAATTTTTCACATTGACATGTGGCATGCTTTATAATATTCTAATTGAACCCTCACCTCTTGCAATGTTTCTCTTTCATGTGATATTTGGACTTGAACTTCAAACTTCTTCTCATCCCATATTCTTTGTTATTAGGATTTGATCACTCAAGCAAAGTCTAGTTTTGTGATTTATAAACCTCCACCATGGATTTTTATTTCATATAGGTACTATATTAGTTCATAAAGGCCTTGTATAAGAATTGAAAATCAACTTGTATTTGAGCCTTCACACTTACTTATCGAGAGGGTAATAAGAGATCTTCATTGCTATGGAAGATTCAAGTAGCACTAAGATTTAATAATGGTGTTTATCACTATTTCATGAATTCCAAATCCTATATAGATTATGTTATATTATTTTAAATATGCTTTGATAGACTTTTGACCTTTTAACTCTTGAAATAAGTCTACAACTTTACCCTTTTGAGGCCAGATTGGTCATATTTCTTCATTTAGGCCTAGTTGTCAACTTAAAAATTATTTTATCACTTTAAGGCTTATTAAATGAATTTTAAGTGATTATAATATCTCTATCATATTTTGGAGAGTCTCTCCCATTATATTAGTAGGCTTGACCTATTAAAAATCATGTAATTAGGCTAAAAAAAATAGTCTTTTAGGCCATTCTTCCATACATTTCCTCCCACACATGCCAACTAGTGGCTCTATCAGATGACTAGGGGTGTTTAGAGACTATTTAAATATTTTATAGGCCATACCAATCCATTTTATGCACTTATAATATTAAAACACTCCATTAGGTATCTTTGAGAGGTTATAACACGATTTTAGGGTCTTAACTTGTTAAGCATTGTTCATAAAGAACAAATCCTTGATATCCAAACCAATGACAATAAATTATATTAGGAAGAACCTATTAACATATACAATAGCTAATTTTTCCCATGAAACTTATCCTCCAAGTTCCCATGTGATGAAATTAGGCTTCTCAGATAACCAGTCATGTTGGTGAACTTGTGAGGTGACTATTTAGGCCTAAAAACATGTAAATGTGTTTGGTTTGAATTAAAAACACCATTATGAGGTTTGTAAAACCTAACAAGAAATTTTTAAATAGTTTTTTAAAATAATTTATTCCTCAAGTCTCTTTGAAGATGTATTAGGACATTGTTAGGGTTTATGGATAATCCTATTAAAGTGTCACTAAAAGTCCTTATTTATCACTTTATCCATATTGAAATGAATTCAAACCTAATATGATATTTATACAAGGTAATTATTAACTAACCTCAACACTTAAAATTTTTCATCATTGTATTAGATGCAGGCATGTAGGTGTCTCAATAGGTTTCTTAAATATTGGTCCTTGAAGTTGAGTTTTCTTCAATTGGTTTTAGACTTATTGATGATCTTAGTAAGGGTAAAAACCTTAATAAATATTTATATTACCTATTAAATCCCTCTTATATCTTCATATCCATCACAGTTATGTATTTTTCTCTCATTTATCTATAACAGGCCTGTAGGTGCACTTTTATGCCTAAAGCCCTCTTCTTCCAAACAAAATTAACTCTGAGTAGTGGATTTTAGTACGTGGTAAGGATTAAAAACCTTATAACCATTTAAATATTTTTATAATTAATCATATCATTTATTCAACTCCACATCAGACACACAAATAACATATTCTTCAACTTTTAGTAGGCAAACATGTAGGTCTCTATTTGGACTAAAACTTTTTCTTGTATTCTGCTCTCTATAAGCCTATTTGGCCAATGGTGACATTGTGGAAAATTTATTATCTTAATTTATTAATCTATCTATTATATTAATGGGCTCAAGTTACTTTTAATCCTCACTTAAACATAACATAGTCAAACTTCTTGAAGTTGCATAGTCCATTTGGTAAGGTGTCTATTTTTCACATGATAGATTGCATATAACTTATGCATTTACTTATTAAACTAAATAAATAAATAAATTTATGATCCCAATTGAATAAAATTTACATGTTTAAAATATATATATATATATATATATATATATATATATATATATGAGAAACCAATATCATATTGTTTTCTCCAAGATGAGCCCTAGAGCACTATTGCTCTCCTAGGCCTCCAACAAGCCTACGACACTCTTCAATTTAAGAAGATTGATGTTTTGTAATATTAATTAGAATTAATTATATTTAAAATTATTAATTATTTTTAATTATTATAAACACTCTATTTTAACTTTAATAACCCATATTCCATGAAAGAACTTACCATTTTTTGTCTACTTTCTTATCACAAGTTTGTAGGTGCTTCTTTGACATGACTCAACCATTCTAGTGATTTATTTTCTACAAATGGAATATAAACATTATACATTATTTATATTATGTATATAATACATTTTGGTGTTTATAAAACTCATTTTCCATTACAAACTCTACCTATTTCATCTCAACTTGCCTGCAAACCTATAGCTTATTGCTATGCATAGCTACACTAGCTCTTAGTATCTTTGTTCTTCAATAAGCTTGGAGAGAGTTTGATGATTTCATTTGGGTTAATAAACAATAATGTAAATTTAAATTAATATTATTATTTTACCACTAGTTTATATACTCCCAAAATTTATTGAGTCTTGCTCATCAGTCACAGGTTTGTATTCACGTTTTCACTCTTGAAAGCTTGTTAGAGGATATCAAGACTAATGACCCTCATTATCTATTGTTTACCACTTGAGTAGGTTTTTATCATGATTTAGGTATTAATATAATTTTATTTGATACCACTTTATGTGATATAACATTCAAAACAATCAAACCCTTGCATTTAGCTTTTCATTTAGGTCTTCAACTCATTCAAAATAGATATTTTGATCTTCTGATGTTGGCACGTGCCAAGTAGATACTATAAAATGGTATGATAAATATAATTGTGTACTACATGGTATCATAAAATCATAAATTTTCAATAACTATCTCAAAAATTCTCTAAGACCATTGAAAATTGAGCCTATGGGGTTTGAAGTCACCTTTTTGAACCTTTACTCCTTGGTGATTGTTCATAAAGCTAAGGAGCTTGATTAGAAAAATAATGGCACAAAATAAAATTTAATTAGGTTCCCCTTATTTTCCTAAGAGATTTATATCCATCTCTCTCTCTCCTCCATTAACTATCCTCAAACCAATGACCTTTCTAAGCTTGCCAAGCAAACCTATCAACCCAATGGAGAAATCATATAGGTTTTTGCCTTATTTGGTTCTATAACTCTTCAATTTTCATGTATTTGGGTCTAGGGGGTCTGGTAGGATCCTTGGAGAGTCTTTCAATTTGATCCTTATAATATTTTTTTAAAAAAGGACCTTTACATGCATGTTTTCTTCAAGAAACTACCTATTTTACTTTCTTAAACTGTGGGAGATGATGAACTACGTGATTAGGAAGCTTTCTTTGACTTGTACAGAGGTGGAATAACATTAAAAATCATTTCCCAACTTTATTTCCCTAAAACTTCTTGATTATTTCTTATTTGTATGTCAAAAAATGATGATTGAGAAATTACAAAGATGTTCCAACATTGTAAAAGCAGCCTTAAGACATTTTGGACAAGGTGTATGGCCAAATACCAATATAATGACATTTTAAAAGTGTTAGACAACATAATAGACCCCTATTCTATGACATAGACCTTAATGTTTGATATTTTCTCAAAGAATAATATTATAATATTGAAATGAGCAATACAAGACAAGGTAAAAGAACCTTAAAATTTCTAAAAGTACCTTAACTTATCCAAAATGCTTAAAATGCAATATTATCAACTTACTAGTTCTACTCCTTGGTCCACTTGCTTAGCTTCAAACACATTTATTCTTGGAGGGTCACTATTCTTCTTCTTGACCATGATTCAAGCTTCACCTTGACTTCACACTCAAATCTTAATCTTGTCAAAGTTACCTTAATTTACTCTAAACACATTGGAAGTGACCATATTAATTGACTTTGATGACATGAATAAGTGATTTGACTCCACCTCCAACTAGACCATTATAAGGGAATTTTTAAGCTACCAAGAATTACACAATGCCTATCACTATGAGACTAATATGATCATGAGAAATCCCTTATAATGGTTATCTACAAATTTAAAATCATGTTTGACCAAACTTTTGAATATTATTCACTTATGGTGGCTAATTTTGGCTAACAATACCATCTCATCAACCCCTGTGAATAAATTTATAAGACTCTTGTTGAATTCATAGAGGGAATTCATCATTCAATTTATTCATTACTTTTATATTGAAAATTTTCACCCCAAACAATTCTTATTTCACCAATTTTTTAATTTGTCATTTAGTTCAATGACTATATATGGATTTGAGTCTTCTTGCTTTAAAACATCACAATGAATTAACCATATGTTTGCATGAATCTATGATTTCATTTTGTCACATTTATTTGGCTAACCATAGATATCCTTTAGATAATTTTACAAATCATTGACTTTATATTCAATAATTTTTTACCACATGCAGGATGCATTATCTATAGCCTGACCAAAAACACCCTGCTTTTATTATTAATTTCTCATTAGCATAGGTTATATCTCTTAATTCTCTTATTAAACCTTAATATAGAAAATATAAGTTTTTGTATTCAACATGATTTAAAAAGTACATAGATATGAGGGTATATATAGCTAAAATCAAGAGTTATCCCTCCTTTTCTTGTTGGCCACACTATTGGTGGAATTTAAAAAAGGTGGTGACACATGTGACTATCCCATAAGTGCACATTTAATATTTTCACCATCACTTATTAAATTTAATATTATCACAAACATTATTTAGGATATGATCTAATTAAATATTTTAAGATTCCCCCCTTTAATTCATCATATTCTTAAGAGTCTAAGAGATATAATTTATGAATGCCTTAAATTTCTCATGTGCATGTAACTTGGTGAAGACATTTGCACTTTGATCTTGAATGGGAAAAAAATAGAGTTGAAATTTGTGTTGTTAAACATGCTCATGTATGAAATGGATTGAAACTTTGATGTGCTTAATGTGCTCATGAAACATTGTATTTTGAAAAAGTTGTAAAACACCTTGACTGTCACAGTAGAAAACCACTAATTGTATATATGGTACTCCCATTATTGCAAGTATGTAATGTAGCCATATCACTTCATATACAGCTCCTCATAATGCATGATATTATGCCTCAATGTACGATTAATAAAAAAATTCTTCTTCTTGCTCCCCAATGAGATATGACCATTTCCATGAAATAAAACAAATCTAGATGTGTATTTCTTGTCATTGATAGAACCTACATGATCTATGTTTGTGTATCTTTTCAATAATAAATTAACATTCTTATTATATTCTATTCCATGCTCCAAATTACCTCAAATATATCTAAATATTCATTTTGTTTCTTTACAATGACTCACTTTTGTTTTTTATATGAATCTTGAAAGATATTTAATACCATATATTATATTTGGCCTAGTGTAAGTTAAGTAAATAAGAATCCCAATCAAATGATGATAGAGAGTCGCATTTATTGGTGGTGATGTATCTTCATGAGATATTTGAAGTCTTGACTCCTCTATTATTGTAATAGTCTTAAAATCCATCATCCAAAATTTATCAATAATTATCTTGGCATATTTATTTTGAAATATAAATATGTGATGTCTTTTTTCCATACCTATAAACCAAGACAATAATGTAGTAGCATGATATCTATCATGTTAAAAGATTACTTAAGATCATTTTTTGTTGCATCAATCAACTTCATTGAGTTGCCAGTGATGACTATATCATCTAAATATATAATTATAATAACAACCTCCACCCTTTATCTTTGAGGTAGAGGTTTGGACCATATGGAATCCATTATGATCCATGATAAATGAGATGTTCATCAATATTTATATACCAAGCTCAGATAGCCTACTTGAGACAATATAAAAACTTAATAAGTCTACACATCATTTGTTCTTGACCAAGTGTGACAAAACCATTTGGTTGGGTCATGTAGACTTCTTTTTGAATATATACATTCATGAAGGCACTTTATGTCCATTTGATGGAATTTCTATCCAAATTTTGTAGTCATAGTAAAGACCATTATGATATTCTTTATCTTGGTTGTGGGAAAAAAATTATCCTCAGATTCAATGCCATATTTTTGTATGTATCCATTTGTTATAATTCTTGCCTTGCATTTTTCAATGTGTCCATATACTTTATACTTGGTTTTAAATACCCATTTTCAACCAATAAGATTATTCCCTATTGGATGGTCAACAAGATACCATGTATTTTTATTCATCAATGACTAATATTGTACACAAAGAACATACCCATGAAGGAAATGATATTTTTAAGGAAATTAAATCCATGGGCTCTTTCTAAGGTTTTTAATCTTGTGCTTCATGAACCATTTAAGGATCAAATGATTCTAAAATTAAGTTCATAAGATCCAAATTAACCTCTTTACAAGCCATGATATGAGTCCTTGATCCTAAATTGAAAGTGTATAGGACTCCATCAAATTCTACATCTTGAATTGTAATTTTATACCACCTGTGCATATGTTGAATAGCATTAGTAGGTGGTGGAACTAGATGACATCACTAACCACAATCATTGTCCTCATCCTCACTACCAATATCAAAATTATATTTTTTTACATGATTGATTCATGTGTCATGTGTATGTGTGGAGGGTGAATTTGACTTACCCTTCTCATCAAATACAACATCTATGTTGATATATAACTTATAAATCTTAAGATCCATGAGTCAGTAGGCCTTTGGATCATCATTGTACCTAATAAATATACATCGTAAATATTTTTCATCCAACTTTTTCCTCTTCTTATTTGGAACATGCATATGTGTTTTTCAACCAAAAATACAAATATGAGAGATCAAAATATTATTCCCTGACCATTATTATATTATAGTAAGACCATCAAGGGCCTTAGTGGGAACATGTTTTAATAAGTAAACCATTGTGTGAAATTCTTATACCTAATATGAACATGCCATGTGGGCATCTTTCAATATGCATCATAGCTTTTCAATAATGGTATTATTGTGTTGCTCAACCACACCATTTTGTTTCATCATATAAGGAGCAGTTAGTTGATGGTGAATGATATGTGTCTTTAAAAATATAAAAAATTAATTGTTATTTTATTCCCCCCCCCCCCCGACATGATATGAGTGGATTTTATTTATGTGATGACCAAATTTTTTCTCAATTAGAGATTTGAACTCTTTGAATACTTGGAAAGCTTGGTACTTGGTCTTAAATCAATATACCCAAATTTTGCATGAGAAATCATTAAAAATTGTTGGAAAATATTTAAATCCACTGATAAGAAGAGTGAAATGTCTACATGGATCAATGTGCACTAGATCCAACAGACTAATTTTATGATATGTACTGATGCCAAATAGAGCTCTATGTTGTTTTCCTACTAAAAAATTAGAGCACAGATCAGTGGTCTTCTTAAGTAAGTCAATACCTCTCACCATGTTGTGTTTACTTAATGTAATTATGTAAATATAAAATGTCCATATCTCTTATGCCATAGATTGGTTGAGTCTTTATCTTTGACAACTAGAGATTTATTATCTTTATGTACAATATCAAGATGAAACATTTTGGCTATATTGGAAGCTCTTGAAATAATTTTTAATCTTTGAGACTTGTCTCTAATGAGACACATTTGTTTGTCATTTTTATGATCAAATTCAACCATAAGTTTGTGATCAACCAATTTGTTTATGTATAAATTTTTTTTAGGCTTAGAACATATAAGACATCAATAATTGTACATCTATAATTACCAAGTGGTAAATAAATGTCACTTATACCTTGGACACTATATGATGTGTCATCTCCAAGAGATACATTAACATAATATGAAGAATGGTTCAAATTAATGAACAAATATTTTTATCCAATAATATTCCTTGTGGCACCATAATTCACATACCATATTGAATTTGGAATAGAGATCTCCTCAATTGTCTATGTAGCATAGATACAATCTTCATCCGGGGAATCATTATCTTCTGAAATATTCCCATGTTGTTTATGTGAGGAAGAATTTTATTTCCATGTATGTGTGGAATATGGATTTTTTTGCTTCTATCCTTGTGTATATTTTTGTTATGCTAGCTTCTTTTTATTAGATGAGCCTTTTGTAAATGCATTATACTAGCAATCTTCTAGTTCATGACCTATCTTTACATAAATTAGACAATTTTTTTGAGAATGAGGTTTGTTCCCTTGATACTATTATTGATTGTTTTTATTATGGGATTTTTTTTAAAGCTTCATGGGCCTTTCCCCATTTTGTCATCATGTAAGTACATGTTCTTCCTCATCGAATTCTATTGTGTGCATGGATTATTCTTGTTACAAGAGTTATCCCTCCTTTTCTTATTAGCCACACTATTGGTGGAATTTAAAAAAGGTGGTAACATATGTGAATATCCTAAAATTTCAAATTTAATGTTTACACCATCACTTATTAATTTTAATAGTATAAAAAACATATATTTATACTATTATCTAATTAATTGTTCCAACGAACCTTTCCACATTGTCAAATTTTTCTTCATGTTTTTATCTCTTCAATACCTTGGCCTTCTCAAATATCAATAGCTCAAAATAGTTTATACTCCCATAAATTAATTTCATTCCAATCATTGGTAGTAATTATACCCATGTTTCCATCACCTTTCCATGTCTACTATATTTTTTGATATTGGTGATGGCCTCTTTTTTTATGCCTTTGATGGGGACAAAATCTAGAGGAGTAACATTTAGGTTCAAGAATGACTTGGATTAAGTAGTAAGCATGCATAATTATTATTCATGTTTTTCTTAGGTCAACATAATTCCTCTATACTCTTTAAAAATATATCCAAAGACTCTTTGAAGTTTTGAATATCACTTTCATGACTTGGCTCTCCCATAGTGATTTTATTCAAGTTGTAGTCTACCAAGGTCATGTCTTCTTCATTATTATTAGGAAAGGGATATGCTATCTCTAAAAATTACATGCTAAAAAAATATGAGACCAACTTCAAGTTGACCTTTTCCTTGTTTAGATATGCGATCTTCAAGATATTTTCTAACACATTGAATTCATGACTAACAACTTCAGCAATAGTTTTCTTCTTATTCAAGTGTTGTTGAATCTAGGAAAATTATGTTACAAAAAAAGGTGAACAAATTAAGCATCAACATTAATAGGAGTTTCCTCAGGGGGAGTGGGTTGATTTAGAGGTGGAAGAAGTAAATGAAATAAATTTTGTTGATTTGCACTAAGAGATATATAAACATGGGAGACTTGAGTAATTCATTGGTTCATTTTCATAAATTAGGGAGTTGTGTATACACATAATATTTTTTAAACTTTATCAATTACTGATCCTTTCTCTCTTGCAGGAACCCATTGACTCTCAATAGTTCTAAGTGCATGAGTTAAAGGGTGTACTAGGAAAGGGTCAAGTAGACCATTGGTGTATTACAAAATTATTGTTCCATATACCACCACTTATAACCTACACAAACCTCTTATATCCACTTCACTAAGCTTTGACACCTCCCTTACACGCTCCTCTAAGTAATTCACCATCTCAAACTGAGCCTACCTAAGCCAAAACCTCTTTTTGTCATTTATCAAATAAATTCACCCTAGGTTGACTCTATTCTTAAAATATAAGCATGTTATGGGATTAGGTCAGCCCAAGCAACATAGTCCAAGACGTAACTACTTTATTCATTAAATAATAGGGTCGATTGGGATGACTCTATCGGCTAAAAATTTAGAAAGGTTTAGGGTTATATCTAGCTATATAAACACATCCTTTTCACCATTTTCATTAGAGAGAGATAGAGATAATCATATATTTTCACATCTACTTATCCACCATTCTACTTGAGGAACTATTGCTTAGGGTTTCATACTACACTTATAGAGAAGAATATTTTCTTTTGGTAGAATTCTTTTATATGCATAGAAGAAATCATGTTAGAGCTGACCTATCTTTGTTATCCTTACAAACCACAACAATATCTTACAAAGCACCATTGGAAAAGGGAGAGATTGAGGCTCGATGGGTTCATCTTAAAGGTAATTATTCCTAACTCTTGTTCCTATTTATTAATTAGATAGATTTACATTTATTAGTTTATGAATATGTTTCTCTCTCCATGTATTAAGATTGCCTCTACATTGACTTGAGTAGATTTATTCTTTGCATGTTTAATTTTATGTTTATTACCCCCATTTTGTGCCACATGATTTAGTGAGCACTAGATTATATTTTAATTTATTTTTTCATTTACTTTGATAAGAAAACATAGGACCCAACTAGATTTATTATGTGGTATTGTTTAACTACAAGCTTTAGAACCCTCTATAGTGATATTGTGTAGTAAGATACCCCTTAGTTATGTCTATAAAATCTATATTGGTTATGACCCTAATTGTCTAAATATACCAACAAGTAGAAGGACTAGTGTGATTTATATTCTCTGAGCCAAGATTGATTTGTAGATCAGCGTCACTTTCCCTTGTATACATTATAGTGAACCTGACATGAAAGTAACCCTTGTAGGTTTTACTGCATGCCTTCATTTATTATCATTTATTATTTATTTCATTTTTTCTTCACTAGATCGAATCTATCAACTCAACTTAACTTTGTGTGTGGTGTTTTTATAACATAGTAAGTCCAATCAACTTTATTTTTTATTTGTGTAGGTCATCGTCAACCATAGGAAATTAGGTTGATCTGTTCTACTCAGTTTGCTTCTTTATATATAGGTTTTTATACTTCATCAACCCATTTGACTCTATTATAAGATTAAAAATATTCATCTTGATGACACAACATTAAAAATAAAAATTTCATCATCTTAAAAATCATTAGGTTCATTCTCACCATCTTAGTCATTTCTTTTCTTTATTATCATCCTTTTTCACAGATTTTAGTCGATATAACTATAACTCTAAAGAAAGCTAAGTTAAATAGATTGACATAGTTTTGTAGTTATATCAACTCAATCGACTCATTTGAATGTGTTCTTATGGATCTTACTTCAATAGATAGAATTGACCAAGTATTGTTTGCATACTTGGTCATCTGAACCAACCTTGTACTCTTCAAGAAAAAGAATTAACTCATCTTCTTAGTAATTAATTCACTTTTCATTTTGTTGCTTACTTGATTAGAGTAGCACACAAAATAAATAGGAAGTTTTAGTTTATCACTTTAGTCACACTATTTTTATTTTATTCACACACCTCCAAACCACAAAACATCTAAAATCATTAAAATAAATTCTACCCAAAGTCTACCTACTTGGATTTCATCACCAATGGGGAAGCCAACTTGGTTTTTAGCTGAGTATAAATATGTAGTTGATGGTATACATTATAAAATCACCTGACACCTTTATCATTTTTGGATTATTAAGTTATGAGATAGGATGAAATACCAATCTAGTACCATCACTAATACATATCCCTTTCAACCTTAACTACCTGAAACATTCCTTAGATTGCCTTTCTAGTTCCTTTTTATAGCCAACTCTCTATCACATTTATTTCTAAAAATATTATAATTTAAAACATTTATAAATGACCATAGAGATTAACAAAACTATTTTATTATTTTCTTTATGATAATTGTATGTTGTATTGTAAAACTTGTCTCAACCAATGTTGGTGTAAGGTTTATGTTGTGTGTTGAAACTAAATTGACAGATTTGACTCAGTTGACTATGTTTATTTAAAATATTATATAAAATAACACTAGATCATATATATTCATTACTATCAAAACCTTTATTTACTTTTAGGACACATTCAATCTTCTTGAATGTGTCTCTTACAGTATTTTTCTCCCACACAACATATTCATTCTATTCGACTCAGTCTCTTACATAATATTTGTTTTTTTTGCCTTCAACACATAGTTAACCTATCCAAATGTGTGTCTTTTATACTCCCTCAATTTCAACATATACAAATCATAATTGACCAGTTCAACTATGTTTTTTGTATCCTATCCTATCTACAATCCTATAAGATATTGTTGATTGGTTCGACCCAGTATCATATCAATTGATCCTCATTTTTTTAACAAGTTTTTTTAGTTTATTAACTTCATCATGAATTTATTTTTAGAGGATAATATATAATTTAATCAAACATACATGATGAGTTTTACCAATCCCAATAAGGTTCCTAAGACACATCTTGTGACACCCATTATGGATCAAAGTAATGTCTATGTTGCCACCCACACTACTAACTATGGGACTCCTCCCCATTATTAATCAACATTTAACCCCTTATTTTTCTTATAATATGAGCATGATCTTGAATAAATAACTAGAATTCTCTTTTTCATTAATGGAAACCCTCAACATAGAGGAAAATATACTACAACCATATATAATCTCATGATGGGACCTCATATAGGAGAACCCAATTCACCTTCCCCTACCTTTTCCCAAGGATTTTTTAGAAGCCCTTTATTTGCATCCAAACCTTTCCCCTCTATAATTTCTCCTCTCCACACCATTACATCAACCTCTATGTCTTCTTCTACCTTCATGCCAATTATTTCTACCAACATGGTAAGTTTAACTTCTAGTAGGGTTCTTTAAAATACCCACATCACTAACCATGCTACTAATGCTTATTTTAATACCAATTCTTCTTTTTATACCAATGCTTCTTTTTCTACCAATGATACTCATTCCACTAATGTAGCACATGCTACTACCTCATCACACACTCATATTGCATTTCAAGCTCTTAATACCTCACATAACTAATGTATCACATGATACATCTAATAGACAAAATGTTGATCAAATTAATGAAATTATATTACAAATTCTTAACCAAATGCATACTTTTAAAACTAATAATTAAAATTAGATGATGTAAATGCAAAATCATCTCATACATATCCAAAACCAACCTCACCAGGTTCCATGGGAAGCACAAAGTCCTTATGCCCCCCACCATACCCCCCTTAGGGATTCCCATGGTAACCTCATACCACAAGCTCCACTTATCAACAAAACCATCAAAAATTTACAAAATTAACCTATATTACCTCAAATTTCCAATATTTATATATGAGGTATCAACCCCACCATCACTTATAATAGATCTTTAGATCCTACCTTGTATCTAAAAACATTTGGTAACCTTTACAAAAATTGGGTTAAGATTAATACTTTCATTACATAAAAATATTAGCTAAAACACTTTTAGGAGATGTTTTATATTGTTACAATCAACTAAAATCCAATCTATTACTATCCTAGATGACTTGGTCAACTCACTAGTCTAAGAATTCCAAACTAGTGATCTTCCCAAAAATAACTTGGCTCATTTTATAAATTATAAACAAATCAAAACCAAAATGTCACAAGTCTCCATCAAATGATGTAAAATTTTGTCTAATAAATTTGAGCATAATATGGTGGATGATAACCTCTTCCACTTATTTACCAATGCTCTCCACCTTAAATTATAATATCACGTTAGTACCCTCTCTCCAAAAACTTTGGAAGAAGCTCTTGAACAAGCCAAATGACAAAACTTCCTAATGCATCAATTTGAACAACCTCAACCTATAATGGGAATGCACATGCTTATCAAAAATAAAAACTAGCATGCAACCAATTATGGTGTTACTGACACTTATGACACCACTCACACCATCTAAGCTATTTCTCCAAACAACATTATGGATCATGTTCCTCCCCCAACAATAATTCTAATCATACTCACAAATTTTATCAACATAACCATAATAATATACACAAAAAATTATCCCTAGAAGAAATTCAAAAATGTCTTCCAAGACCTCTACCATGAGATCTTAACCCCACTCATCCTATGAAATCATGGTATGATCCAAATAAATTTTGTTGGTTTCATGCAAGTTGGGGTCATTCTCATGAGACTTTTAGACAATTAAGAAATATTTATATGGATTTTCTTCTTGGTCCTAACTTTGACCATGAATCCCTTATCTAAAAATGTCAACAAGCCAATGACATAGCATTTAAAGGTCATGGTACTCAAAATAAAAATCAAACTTTAAACCAAGATAATGCCCATTTAGATATATATAAGGATCCCCTTCCTAACCACCAAGACAACATTGAGTAACCTAGCCCTACTACTAACAACATTGAAAGTCTTATATACCTTAACACCAATTATGAAAATGTGGTTAAGATGAATAATATGAGAAGATTAGTTGCTTATATTGATTCAAATCCAACACCTACACATCACACGTCTCCAACATTATACATCATTCAAGACACTTCCCTATCCCATCTTATTGAATTGGGGCAGGAGGAACCAATACCCATACAAGCACCACTTCTAATAACACAAATTGAACATACCTCTCATATCATTAATATCATGTATCTCTTTCCCATACTTCCATACCAAAAGACAACATACCTCAAACTTCAAATAGTATTTCTTATAATCATTCACAATAAATACCTCAACCAACCTTAACATCACCTAAAGTCACTCAACCCCCTTGAAACCAACCTAAACCAACCATACCCTATCAACATAAGTTTAATTGTAACTCCAACACTCTTTCCCAATATATCTTACAACATTATGCACCTATATCTAAAAATACTCCCATGCGTTATGATGAATGGGATCCTATTGTGTAACTTTCCCATCTCCCATCTCAAACCCCTTTTTAGAGCTAATGAGAACTTCTCCCTACCATTGTAATCACCTAATGCAACTATTATTCAAAATGAACATATTTTGTCATCTTACTATAGGGAAAGAATCTACCTTAGTTGGATATGAATATATCATACTTTAATAATGTGGAGAGATGTCCATCCATGTTGATGAAATAGTGGACACTTCTCTCTCACTTAAGTTCCTTATCTCTTCTATGATTCCTCATGATATATTGCTTCATGCAAATGATCCTCTTTTATTAATTAGTGTCTAAATAGGTGATATCCAAGTTAAGTGTGCTTTAAATAATGAACTTTTAGGCACTTATGTTTACTCCCTTGACTTTATTAAAATAATTGAATACTCTAAGTGCAACCTTAAATCCACATGCAATACATGTCAAGACTATGACAGAAGGTAAATGCCTCCCCTAGGTTGTGTTTATCTTACCATTACTATTCCTCCTATTATTGTCCATGTGAAGGTCATTATATTTAACTTTCCACTTTTTTACAATATCTTACTTGGTTGACCTTGGACTCACCATATAAGAGCATTCACTTCATCTGCATGCCAATGTGTCAAATTTCCTCATAATGTGTTATCTATGAGATTAAAGGGAACATGAATCCTTATAATTTTAAATAATTCCAAGAATGCAGTGTCTTTAAAATAACCACCCTTAAACCCTTACCTAGTGTTCCATTTTGAGAATCTTGACACTTATACTATCTAGTTAACTCCATTAGAGGTTATAATAGTCATCCTGAATTAATCAAAAATATTCCACCTAACCTCTTAGACCTGCTGATGATGATCCAAATGAGATAATCCTAAAGATAAAAAGTTTTGATCTTTCCCCTCACATCGTATCCCAATATCCTCCTTCTCTTCAACCCCAATCATGTCAATAACCTCCTGATGACATACCAATTACCTTAACCAAAACTAAATATTACATTCACCATGGTTCTTTGAATGATAAAATAATTCCTACATGTGCTATTGACCTGCATACACCTAATTATGAGGATGGTTATGCTTTATGTGATCCATTTTTAACTAGATTCATCCAAGCTATAAATATTGAGGTTTTAAGATATTTCTCTTCTTTATTTCAACCTTTTCATTATTCTTCTATCGTTCCTTATTTTATAGTACCTAATATTAGTTTTTCCACTATTGTTCATAGGGTGTAGATGGATCACTCACATGGTACACCTTTATTCATAGCAGACCCTCTCAAGAGTATGCTCATAAATCATTCCATGATAGGACCTTATCATTTTTCCATAAATCATGACCCTTCTACTCTGATTCCTCCAGATATGTTAGCTATTATTCTTAGATCCATTCCACAGCCAACCTTAACTATAGATGAGCCTAGTCTGATTTTTGCTCCAACTTCCCCCTTCCTTGGTGATTGTCTTTTTCCCTTCCCTCAACTTGATCCCTTACCCTCACAATGGGAAGATCAACCTTATTGTGATATTCATGGAATTTTTAATCATTAGACCAAAGATTGTCATCTATATCAGTAGCCATAGGATTTTTATTCTACCCCTTTAGCTAGTAGGCCCCCAAAATCTAATGATAGACATATTTTCTACTTCCATGGAATAAATAACCATTTTTATACCCACTATCAAAAAACTATGTAGTACATTGACACATTATAACCAATCATTGCTTAGCCAAAAGATAAGACCATACCTCCTATTAATATACTTCTAGAGTACATCCCTAAATACATGGAAGTCTATTGTCTTTAGCATCAATTTGTTGTACCCATCATATTGATCAATGTCAAGTGATCCAACAACATCTCAAAGATTTCCCATAATCAACACTAGTACCAATTATTCCCTCTCTTATAGGTCATTAGTGAACAAAGGCTTCTCCTTCATTAGTTTCACCTCCTCTTAGCTCCATAGTTACCATTCACATTGAGATACCTATTCCTCACATTGAGTATCCAACATAAGAGATAGCACATGATCATTACTCTTCTTTTTTTACACAAATTTTTAATTGAAATGATATAGAAGGAATTCTTTTTAAAAATTTCCATGAAGATTGATGAGACTCTAGTTACCGTCAAAATTTAGCTACATAGGGAAGTCTTAGCTATTATGAATAACATTTTTGGTCAGATCTATCAGTATTTATGAACACAACATGGTTTTATTTGACATTATTCTATATTTTATGATTTGGATTGGATTTTTGATCCATTTATATATCTTATACTTTTGAATATTCGTCAAAAATGATTTCACCTATCTATTTTGCATGAACTATTCTATTATGATTTATGTTTTTTACATGGTTTCATTCTCTTTCACTTTTTCTTATGGCTTATTCTCATTCTTTTCATGAATATAAACTTATTTTTATGATTTATTTTCTTTCATAGATTCCTTTATTTTCTTTGAAATGATTGTTTGTTATATTTCACACTTAGATTAAAATAATTATTATTGTGACTTGGTTATACAACCATGTTTCCCTTAGTATTTTATTTCTACCATATGATCAATTGAAAAACAATACTTATCATTGTACTACTAATATACATCGATCTATATTTATCTCATTTCTTCCATTATTTCCATTTCACATACTAAGCATACATATGGTTGAAACTTGAGATTACATATTGCTTCATAGGTAAGCTTAAGTTGTTTAGTTAGTCATATCTCTAGTTACTTAGCCTCTTTTAACCAAAGTATAAATCTCATTCATGTGTATCAATTTTATCACTCATGTTGGTTATTACAAATCAATATGAAGGAAGAATCATAAAAGCCATAAAAAAAAGTTAAAATCCAAATCATTTAAACAAAAGGCAATGATTCAAAAGGTAACAGACAATCAAAAGGTCTAATCACACCAAAAGACATGATTTACTATATTTATCACATCTCCTATTTATAATCAAAGCTCTAAATCCATATTTGGCCTCATGATAGATCCAAGGTCCACTAGAGTATGATAAGCTAGTAGATTTAGATAGGAGAACAAAAAAAGAAATCTATAAGTGCTACCTATTTTCTCACATAAGTACCCAATCTTCACAATAGATTGATGACTCTATAAGAGGTCCTAAGGAATGAGAAACATGTTTTGGAAAGGTAGGACCATTTTAATTTCCTTGTTCATATAACCTTCATGAGTTGATCTTAGTATTCCACCTATTTGCCTATATAGCTTTGTGTTTATTGTGAGCATATATCCCTTGTACTTTGATGGTCACTAAACTCTTGGTGTCTTTACGTATTACCTAGTATGATTCATGTTTACTAAGGTTTTATAATAAATTCCTATGTCATGATTTTTAAATTCCCTATTTTCATTAAAACAATCCTAATATTTCCCCTTGATGAATATTGCTTTGTTAACTGATCATAACCCCTAAGGTTTCCCCTTGTGAGTTACATTGTAAGTCCTTGGATAGGACCAAGTGTTCCTCACAAAACTTTTCCTTATTTTTACTCTTATTACCATTCACCTCATTAGTGTTCACCTTGTAAGTTACATTTTAAGACCATGGATAGGATGAATATCTCATCACAAATTACCACATTAAAACATATTTAAATTATTCCCACTTTTATCTCCACCTCATTGGTGTTCCCTTTGTGAATTGAAGTGTAAGACCTTGGATAGGACCAGGCCCTCCTCACAGAATATTCTAATAAAAAGTTCATATTATAACCAAATCATAATAAAATTACATGCTTAATTTTCAAGATAATTTATGTTACATTATGATTTATACATCATTTACATACTTCTCATCTTGATTTAGTATGTTTTATGCTTACTTCATAAACACTTCATTTTTATCTTCTTATTTTTCAATTGTGTGTATGTTTACAACCATTTTACTAAATTACTTATAATTATTATCTTGATTTAGTATGATTAATTTGATTTATACTTACATTTTGTGTTTCTTTTCATACTTCCTATCTTGATCTAGTATGATTAATTAACTTTATTATTTATTTGTTTTTATACCATTGATTTTCACATATTTTCCACTTTATTACAAATTTTCATACTTCCTAACTTGATATAATATGAATTTTATTTGTTTTAATTTGGTATAATTATTTTACATAGTTTTAAAATATTTTTTACCTATTACTTTACCATTTTGGTTTTTTTATTGTTAATCATCTCTTATTTTTACACATTTTCCATCATGATAGAGTGTGTATTATATTTTATGATTATTTATATTTTTCCAAATCATTTTGATTTTCTTTTTAACCATGCATGTGTATCACATAATGTTAGAAAATAAAACATACATCACATATTTACCATAACATATATAATAAAATTAAAATACATGTGCTAGAAAGGAAATACATCCATCCATAAATAAATAAAAATCATAGACCAAGAAATGTCCATATTAATATACATAACATGAGTTTTGATACAATATAATAAAAAATAAGATAGCTAGAATTCTAAGTTTGAGCTTCATCATGTCTATCTTGTGGTCAAGACATTATACCCATGGATGCATGTGATTGACCCCTCTAAATGGTATTTTTTAATGAGTCATTTGGGATCTCAAGCCATCAATATATCCATGTAGATTGGCCACCTGGGCCTATACACATCCAAGCTCTATAGTGGTCACCATATGGATGTCTCACTCATATGAAAATGCTTGCCAAGCTTGAGCATCTCCCTCTCCTACTCTTAAATGTGGTTGTGATCCATCTCCTTATGCTTGAAACTATCGAGTAGGCTCCCCCATCAAGCTAAACTAGATTATATAAGTTGGGGAAAATAGTACCACATGGTCTACCAAGGTGGATGGCTCATAATGTGATAGAACCCCATCTAAAATATCATGGTGTGTAACCACAATCATCACTCCCTATCTTATCTCCTCTACTATAGTACCTACAAAATAAAAACCAAATATACATCATATCTCATGTATATATATATATATATATATATATATGTATATGTATATATATGTATATATATATATATGTATGTATATGTATATGTGTATATATATATGTATATGTATATGTGTGTATATATATATATATGTATATATATATATGTGTGTATATATATATATATATGTATATATATATATATATATATCAAACCATCTATCTATCACTAAGTACATAACCAACAATACAACTAGTGATATATGTCAAAATTTTATTAAATCAAAGAATTTATCACTAGTGATGGTGTCACCAACCATGGTCTCCCCATCATCTCAACCATCGATTACATCCTCTATCAGTTACCTCTATATAAGTGCAAAACCTATAGTCACCATTTGATCCCATCATGGTCCCTACCTTAGCGGTCTCTCTATCAACTAGTTGTGTCCATTAGACACCATAAGATCATCATGTGTGACTAATCATGATTATGTCCCCTCTCACCAATGGTGCCTCCATATCCTATGAGCTCAAGTCAACCACTACTCCCCTACTTTGGATTTACTCCTACATCCTCACCCTCAGCATCCATGACTATAACATCCTCTACATTAGGCCTCACCACATCTTGTTTTTGTGCCTAACCTATTTATGGTCTCACTCATTGAGGCCAAATAATAGGTATCTCTATATGCACCCCTATGCCTCATTTCCTTCTCAACACTCTAGCATGTCATGACCAATTAGTATGTACTACTAGAGGGGCCACTATATGTGGTAGACCTATCTTCTTAGGCACATGACCTATTAGATGTGTCTCCACCCATGAAGTATAATGGCTCATGATTTGAACATGCACTAAATTGGTAGAAATAGTTTCCCAAGTTGGCCATATGGAAACAATATTAGTGTAAGGCTACCATAATATTTTCCCTCATGTCATAGTCTATAATCTGAAACATGAGGCACAATATGTACTATATGATCCTGCCTCCATCGTACCATCTAAGGTAACCTATCATTGATTGCATAGGGTAACCTAGATGGATGACACATAGGGAATATCTCATAAATATAACCACTCATAAAAATAATGGGGCCCATCATCTTATTCCCCCATGTCATCATACCATACATATCATGCATGATTTGTACCCAAATTATAGAGCCTAAATCATACAATACACCCTACTCTAGGATGGATAGATATAAGGTTATCACATATAGTGATACCTCCCCATCTAAATTGTGACACAACACACATGTTGTCACATGTAATATCAATGTCTTTTAGATATCTAAAATGGCTGAGATATACACATCAAACAAGCTAACCCATAACTCAAGGTAAAGCATATTTGAGCCTATTGCCCAATGGGCTAAGGATCACCTCTCATCCTCTATCTATAGTGCATCACATATAATAGGAGTCCTAACAGTGAGAATTCCAAGCACAACATGGACATCCTCCAAGGTGATTCTCACATCTATGGTATCCCACTCTACCTCCCATAAAAAAGTGTTGGTCAGTTGCTCCCATGCTCCTAGGAACATGAAAACTAGATCAGCACTAAGTGGGATCCTCCTTATCTCCATGACACCATAAAATCCCAAGGAAACCAATCGCGCTCAATCTACATCTAACAGTCGCTCTAATAAATCTAGTATCCATGATGCATCAACTAGGCACCAAAATCTTTGAGTCCTCTAAAAAATATCAAAAAACATAAAATATGTTAGATCTCAATGTAATAATAATAAAATATATTCTTAAATATTCTTACAATACTAAAAATTAACTACTTCATTATCATGTTTTTCTTATTTTTCTTTTTTCCTACATAGTCAACCCTTTGATACTAAATCAACCCTATCACCTCTTTATCATACTAAATCAGCCCTTTACTACATAGTCAGCCCATTCTTGTAGACACAATCAGCGTTTTTGATATTAAATTTACCATTTCCTATCTTTTGCATACTATATCAGCCCTCTACCATGTAGTTGTCCTAATTTAACAAATTGTATTATCCACCTGCTATTTATTGGATTGCCCAAAGTGTATTATGTTAGCCATATCTATTTTTATAACTAGATCGATCCTCTATTATGTAGTCAACCACCCCAAGAAATACTAAATTAGTTCTACTATGCAGTCAACCACCTTGACTTCTCTCACCTTTTCCAATTGAGTCAGCATGGTTGACTCTATTCTTAGTTTGTGATGACTTTTCAACCATTTATCATAAATGTCTTAGGCATTTACTGGTCTAATTTTTTCTACCCAATATCTCATTTTACCCCTAGTTTACCTAAAAAAATTCTTAGGGTCATTTTCTATATCTACATTTTTCCTCAAATCTATTTTTATATATCTAACTTGATTTGAGATAAAATTATAAAATAAATTGAAATTATAGCATCACTTATGTAGGTTGCACTAGTTATGACTGCTAGGCATCCTCCACATCAAAATTGTCATCTCCTCACTATGGTCACTCTTTGGGCTCAACTGGGTCTCTCAGACCAATATTTTCTTAGTAAAAATAATAAATGAATTAATTTTCACCCTATTTAGATTTACTATTTAAAATTATTTACCTACCAGTTATTTACCACTAGACTCTATTTTTCACTCATAACTTAATTTCTACTAACTCTTTTTTTGAACTAAAAGATGTTATGGAATCCTAGCATCATAGATAATTTTTCCATATATTACATGTATCTTTTGCAAAAATTTTGATTTTTTTATTATTTTACAAGTTTACCTAATGTTCCTTGTATTGGACACCTTCACACTTCTCTTGCCTCCTTCATCTTCTACAACACTAAGGTAAGTAAAGGTACGTATTTTTCAATTCTATCCTTTCATTTATCTTATTATCTTCTTAATATAATTTAATTCTCTCAATGTTGTGTGTTGATATATTCTTTTCCCAAAGCACCATCCCATGTTGCAACTCTATGACACATGATGAGCTTCAAGTGAAGCATATTTATACACACAATATTTTTAAACTTTATCAATTATTGATAATTTTTCTCTTACATGAACCTTTCGAGTCTCAATCTCTCTGAGTGCACACCTTAAAGGGTATACCAAGAAAGAGGTAGACAAAGCATTGGTGCTTCTCAAGATTATTTTTCCCTATGCCACCACTTAAAACCAACACAAACCTATCCTATACATTTCCTTGATATTTAACACTTCCCTTACACACTCCTCCAAGTAATTCACCACCTCAAATAGCCCCTACTTAAGCTAAAACCTCTTTTTGTCATTTACCAAACAAAGTTGACCTAGGTTTACCCTATTCTTAAAATATAAGCATGTTATGGGATTAGGTTGGCCCCAACCAACCTAGTCCAAGACCTAATTACCTTTTTTTATTAAATAACAAGGTTGATGTGGCTATTTATGTTGATTAAAACTTTGGAAGGGTTTAGGGTTAGATATAGTTATGTAAACCCATATTTTTCACCATTTTCATTAGAGAGAGATAGAGATAATCATTTATTTGTGCATCTACTTATCCACCATTTTATTTAAGGATTCCTTGCTTAGGGTCTCATACTACACTTGGAAAAAACAATCTTGTCTTGTGGGAAAAGTCTTTTGTATGCATAAGAGAATTTGTGTAGCCTAGAGCTAACCTATCTGTGTTATCCTTACAAACCACAATAATCTCTTACAAAGAACTATTGGCCAAGGGATAGATTGAGGCTCAACAAGTTTACCTTCAAGGTAAGTATTCCTAATTCTTGTTCCACTTTATTAAGTAGATATATTTGTATGTGTTAGATTACAAATATGTTTCTCTCTCCATGCATTAGGATTACCTCTACATTAACTTGAGTAGAGTTCTTCTTTGCATGTTTAATTTTATGTTTATTACTCCTATTTTATGCCACATGCTTTGGTGAGTAATAAATTAGATTTTATATTACTTTGTCATTTATTTTAATAAGAAAACATAGGACATAGTTAGGGATATTGTGTGGTATTTCTTGAATAAATGTTTTAGAACCTTCTAGTGATATTATGTGGTAAGAGACCCCTTAGTTAGGTCTAATAGATCCATATTGGTCATGACCCTGATTGTCTAAATATACCAACAAATGGAAGGACTATTGTGATTTATCTTGTTTGAACTAGGATAGATTTGTAGATTAGCTTCACTTTCCCTTAAATACAAGTTGTGTTATCAATTATAATAAAAGAATAAAAAGCCTAAGAAGAAGGAACTTCACATGGCTAGGAAAAACTAATAAGAGGCATCTTGAATGGTAGTTTGACCCTCAGTGATGAGCCTCTCCCATAATTATTTTTAGGAAATTTACCTTGATTATATCCTCCTTGTCACCTCTAATTCTTATTTTAAAATTGGTTTTGAATTATTATAATGAGCACTGGAGCTATGTAGTTTTACTATAGGTGTAGCTTCTTACTTCTAACCTATTAAGGTTATAATACTCTTATATCTATTTTCTCCAATAAATTCCATTGATTTAATCTCAAACCATTTTCTTGATCTATATAATACCAATTGAGTGTGTGAATCTAATTATGCCACCTCCTTAAAAAACTAATTTAATTTGGGCAAAGACACAAACTTAAACTTATTTTTATATAATGGGTCTTCTAGGTCATTTCTATTATAACATATCCCCTTAGTAACCCATTTGAATTTAAACTATAATAACTATTCCAAGATGATCCTTGTATAATCTCTTCACCTCACCTCAAAGTCATATTCATAATGAACCCAATAATAGTCAATAACATATTTATGGTAGTGACTAGGACCCAACTTGAAGTGATTATTCATGAAGTATTTACTATCAAAATGGAATGTCTTAGTATGAATTTCATTGGGAAATGGACCATTGTTGTCTCTATGTTTTACACATCAAGCATTTTTCTAAAAATATAGTGACCCAACTCAATGGGAAACTAGATCCCAATAATCTCCTTTTCCTTACACCTCTTATGGATTTCCCTTAGTTATCTAAAAATTTATATGAGGATAAATTTATCATTGGAATATTTTTGGAGCTAGTATGGAGTTACTTTAAAGCCACCTAATCTGATATATGTAAATTTTATAAGTTATATGAAATAACTCCCATATTAGTTGATTAATTTGGAACTTCATCAGAGATTCTAAATGCTGAATTTTCATCTAAATATCTCAATATGATCATGATAAACACATCATTGATACATCTAAATTCCTTATTCCCATTTTTAAAATTCATAAATCATTCTTCCTAAGACAAATAGTCCCTTTGGACTGAGACCAAGTCATGACCTTGAAAAATGCATTTGAATATACCTAGTAAGACATCATGTATAAACTCTTGGTGGTCTCAATTTCTCATGTGAGGTTCCATTGATAATGTGATCCTAGTCTATTAATTGTTTACCCTCACATATGATTTTTATTATCATGCACATCCACATAATAAATTGACAAATGGTTGGATTCTTCATCACTCTATTAAGCATATTACATGTCAAAAACTCCTCATCAAAATATGACCTATATAGAAACTTTGGGAGCTTAGAAGGACCCTTTCTCTTATTATTCAACTAATTTTGGTTGACCATGTTGAGACATTTACTTATATTTTGGTCCCAATATTATTGAGAAATATCCTTATTCATCACTATGACTCTTTCTTGACAAATAATTTTGAGGGTGATTTATAGAGAGTGACCATAAAATTTTTCCATTAGCACATCCTCCACAATTTCAAATTCTATAGTTTATAGGGTGTAGTATTCTACACATGTAAGACCCATGTCATAAAATTGAAGTGATGTTAAGAATATATAACCTTGTGGCAGCACATTATCAAAAATGTATTTCTTAATGGTTGAGAATTTTCACTCCTTTTTTATGTCATAGAATTCATATCAATCAATATGATGGATTATTGAGTCCCTAGCCTATGGAATGTTAGTCTCCAAAGTAGAGATAGGATCATATCGCAGATACCTAAATTTCATTCTCAAAGGTTTTTTTATACAAAAAGTAACTTTAGAGAGCAACTTCAAAATTTAGTATGTGTAATTTAGAGGAAGGAAATAATTGGGTGAATGCAAATCAAAAGACATGATGATCATAAAATTGTGTAAAATTTCCTCTAAAACTTCTTAAACAAGTTTTATATCCTGACTAGAGATTTGATGTGCCTGTAGTACCTCTAAAATGTAAAATGATCTAGAGGACCAAAAAATAAACCAAAATGTATGATGAAACTATGGAATTTCACCATCAAATGGTTTGGATTAAGTGGGGATACAATGGAATCTAAAAATCATGAAAAAATGGAGGGAAAAACCTTAGTGAGGATTCTTACAAGCCCTAAAAAACTTGGATGAATTAAAAACAAGAAAGATAATGAGATAAATGGCCAAGGGCATGAAGAAATTGTAAAGATGATTATTTTGTAGATGATTCAGAGCTTGGGAATGCATAAAAGTATTAAAGTGAGCAAATATTAGTGGAAAAAGACATCTTAGATTTAATGGGCACCGTAGAGGAGAGTTTCAAAAGCTTTGTGAGCTATAGGAACCAAACTTTGAGTTATATATATTTTTAAACACACATTTGACATTTAATTCATTCAACTACCACTTTAAACCTCCATTTTTTTAATGTTCACATCTCTTTGACCTTTAAGGAACTTTTAGAACCTATGTTTTCCCTAGGGATGTGGAAAAATATTAAATCCATTCTTATGTTCCTTGTTTAAAACCTCTCTCACCATCTTTACACCCTTCATGTTTCTCAAAAACTCTAGGTTGATTTACATGTCCTCAAAAGATGTGATGGATAATTTAAATATTCCTTATTATGTCCTTCATTTCTTCCTCCCACTAAATTCAATCTTACCACATAGTTCAATCACCTTAAGTACTTCTTGCACTTCATGATGGACATGAACACTTTATCTAATTTTATTTTCTTTTGCTTATTCCACTCAATCTGAGCACTTCATAGTTTTCATGCAATCTATATACTTATTGGATATCATGCACATAGGGCACCTCATAAACCTTTTGATTTTCATGCCTAGGATGAACTTTTGGAACTTCCTTAGGTACACAAATTGGGCAAAAATTTTGATGTGGTTTTTGAGATAGAAACACAAAAATTGAGGCTTAGTATTTACAATCAAAATTTGTACTTGGGATGATGTCTACTCATTGGAAAAAAATTGGGATGTTTTAGGAAAGTTAATTTTTGGGTACAAAAACTGGCTCTTATTGGGTACTTGGATTGAGAAGCACACAGGTGGACTCCATAATTTCTTGGTTTTAGTGATCAGTGATTTATACATTGGGATACAAAATCAAATAATTGATTTAAGACATTTTACAAGCCCACACTAATAAAAAATGAAAACACATAAGATAAAAGAGAAATACACCAAAATAGAAGGGAAAAACAAAAAAGAAAGGAAAACACCACAAAATCCTTACTCACCTATCTACATGTAGGGGAAAACCTACTTTGCTAAAACTACTATAGGGAAATCAAATATGTGTTCCATCTCTATATGACATGTATTAAGTATTATCACCATAGAAGTATAAAATTTTGAAGGTCCCAATCCATAAGGAGTTAAACTATCCATAACTACTTCTTGGCTCTCTCATTGTATCCCAAAGAAGATCTAAGTCACCAATTTATAAGTCTCTTTTCTTGTATCTCTTGTCAAAGCGTTTATTTATTTTGATTTGATACTAAAGGATTTGATCAATGACCATGATCCTTTCTTCCTCTAACTTGTTCAGGTACATGATTCTTTTGTCAAGAGAATTTTTGAAAATTTCATCTTCTATTATACTTTTCAACCATAGAGCAGGTAAGTCCAAAGAAATAAGAACCTCAACATCTACACCATAAATTTTGGGAGTGATCTGATCTACCCATAATGCATCCTATAAATTTGTGTGTTATTTCTTATGATTATCATCCACCAGCTTGTGGATAATGGTAATAATATTATTGTTAGTTGATTCTATTTGACCAATTCCATATGGGTATTTATCACAAGAATGAGACAATGATATCCCGTAAGTTTAGTATAAATTTATGAGTTAAAATGAAGATAATTTGGAAAAAATATTGGTCAAATTTTACATCATGCACTAAATTTGACCATAATATTCACCTTAATGGAATTGCATAATAATTTAGAAGTAGTATACTTTATAGGAATGGTCTCGACCCAAATTTTGAAATAATCTATTATGGTGAGGGCATGGGTGTGACCTATACTTAAGTGTCATTCAATTCAATGTAATTTTAGTAAAATGTATTTTTGATCATATCTGGCCTAAGAGGAAGTGATGTAAGTTTTGACCTTTTGATAAACTATTGGCATGTTTCACACATAGAGACACATTCTTGGGAATATTTGAAAATCATAGCCTAGTAATAGTTATATATTAGTATCTTGAATGTCATGAAGGGTGTATAAAAGTGACCAATGCATGTTTGATTTTGTAAATTTTCCAGTAATCTCTTTTATTATTCTTTTTCAACAAATCTCAAAAATAATCCATCAATACCTTTCTTAAAAAATCATTATCCAAGATGATATACTTTACAACTCTCACTTTATGTAATATTTTCTCCTTGGTGCTTATATGTTTGGGGCATTATTCATAAGTCATAAAATAATAAATATATAAGTACCATTCATTAGTAGATCTAATGAATACCATCAATGTCATATCCATGTATTCTTCTTTATTGACCTCCTCTATTTTATCTTTCATCTTATCATTTGCTCAATCTAAAACCAATTGGTACATGCCTCTACCTCTAACCAGCTTGGTGGGATTTATTTATAAGTCAAATTATTGTATCTTGGAACTCTATTGACTCATTTTTTAGTTGATTTCTTGTTGTGTCAAGATGAACTTGAAAGCTATGTCATGGAACATCACTTTGGTAGGATAATTCAAGATATTAAATTTTAAATGATTCACAACTTTGACCACAACATAGGTATGCTTCTTAAATGGATAAAATTTTCATTCATGATACTTAAGAGTAAATATCATGAAATAAATTATGGATTCTGTCCCTTATTCATTCTTTTATACCAAAATGTTTTAAAATGTATGCTCAAAAGAGTATTAATACATGATGAAGTCTTTCTTGAAATTTAGACACACTGACACAAGAAGGTTAGTAATAGAAGGTTTTATTTCTTCAAAATACTTTATACCATCATTAATGCATTTATAATAAACATTTTTTGCCATAATATAAGAGGGTAAGCTCTAAAAATTTAGGTATAAATATTATAAATAAATTCACCTTACCAAAGAAGCAATGTGTTCTAGGCTCATTAGTCAAAAGAGATAGTTTTTGTATTTCCTTCACTGTTTCAGGGTCAATTTTGATTCCTTATTTGAAACTATATGACCCAAAATATTCTCTTCAATGACTATAAATATTCAATTTTTAGGATTTAGTGAGATAAAATGAGCGTAACACCTTTCAAAAACCATCTTGAGGTTTCATAATAATCTTCTTGCATTTTTAAGAACATTATAATATCATCAAGTTAGACCACTATAATTTGTTTTAATGTCACTAAAATATGTATCTATGGCCCTCTAAAATGTGGCACCATATTTATTGAGTTTGAATGAAATTTTCCTATATGTAAAGGTACCTTAGGGAGTTGTGAAGGTAGTCTTGTGTTGATCTTTGAGTGCCACTTCTACTTGATTATATCTACTGAAACCATCAAGCATGGAAATCATCTCAAATCTAATTCCTACTAGTAAGACTTGTTTTATTATGGGAAATGGGTAATTTTGTTTAAGATATTCCTAGTTTATATTATTTAAATCAACATAGATCATGATTTCCCCAATTTTCTTCCTCATATGTACAATATTTTCCAACTAGGTTAAGTGATGTATAGGAAGTATTACCCTTTCATTTAACATTTTCTTCAGTTTTTCAAATAGTGTACTAGAAATCTTGGGGTTATAATTCCTTACTTTTACTTATAATGGTTAACACCAAGTTTCAATATGACATAATGCCTCATTTGACTTCATGGAAGCACAACACCAAGGAAAGATATTTTTAGAGCTTAAATTTTTTCACAAACCTCTATCTCTCTTCCTTGGAACAACATTTACCAATGTTTACATATTTTGGTTCTTTTGTAGTGTCAATATTTACTCTATTATATTTTGGAGATCCTTATGGCTCTTCCTAAATTTTCCTTTTGATGTAAATATAATTTTTCTTAAAATATTTTTTTTAGTGAGACTATTCCTTTTGGAATCATATTCCCTTTGAGTTGGATGACCCCATCATCTCCTTTTACATATTTAATCTATCTTTTAGTGTTGCTTTCAGTCTCAACTTCAACATGACCTTTAACTTTTTATTCATTGGTTTGAGAATTAGATTCCATATAAGGGAATAAATCCATTCAAATTAAATATTTCTAAGTTTTTTGGATTTTTCAAGAAATGCTATGATTTAGTCATCATTTTTTAACACTTTCCAATGTTCATAATTATTAGGTGCACTTGGTTGATAAAATAGTTATATATTTTATTTTATCTTATTGATATTTATGTTGGGGATTATAAAAGAGGTAGATACATCTAAGGCATCAGCTTTTGAATTATATTCTATAAGAACTACAACTATATGGAAGGCTTTGAAAAATTCATTACAATCCCACACCCTATTTTGATAGTGTCTCAAGCGATCAATTTTTTATTGATAATAATTCTAGACTTGTTTAATGATCCCCTAAGCCTCTATACATATTATGACCATATCTACTACAACTAAAAAAATATAAGTAATACTTTAGATCTTTTGTGTTGTTTGTGTATTCAAACTATAGCTTACAGTAAAAATGAGATAACTCATTAGTAAGAGAGACAAAAAATATTATGGCACCTTCGCCAATAGAAGAACAACTTCCATCAAACTCAATCATCCATATTTTATTTATATCACATTAAATGAATTTATGGATGTCTAAATCATCTCCAAACATCATCATATAGTTTCCCATGTTTGTGTCTTCATTTAAATTATCGATGTGAGGATTATCTAGTTTTTATAGAGTATACTTAATTTTAAGTTCAAGTTCCAATATTTTCTTACCTCCTTTCACCATGATTATACCATGAGACCAATCTATTTATATTTCACCTCATATGTCTTTATATAAGCATTTGCTCAATAACATTCTATAAGATGTAGGAATGTCTACAATTAAGATAGTCATTTTTACTCTCTTTTCAAGATAACCAACCAAGGCTACTTGGGCATCTTCAATCTATTCAACCAGGGGTACTTTTTGGTCTCCATATAGAGGCTTTGACCAATATTTTTATTACATGTGATTCCTATTGCATGAAAAAATTTAGCAGGCATCACATTATCAGAGGCTCTAGAATCTATGATATAATTACTAAGCTTATATCATCTAATAAAAATAGAGACATAAAAGCATTGTAATTTTTTAGAGTTATAAGTTGATGCAACCATTAGATTATGGGTATTTGATGTTTTTTGCATAATAAAGATACCTTTGGATGTATATTCAGAGGTATTGGGATTATATCATCTAATGAATGTGACTACCCTATCAAGCTGATCTAGATTAGATTTCATGTACTCAGTTTTAGATAGCTAAATTTGGGTATGTTTTACATGATCAATTATGTCAAATGTTTTTAAAATGGTAGATTTTGAGGCTTCTATATTTATATCATCATGAGGTTTATTTTTATCATTCTTTGGTTAGGAGTATAATTTTGATGACTTATAGTATGAGATGAGGATGGGGTAGTTATCTTTCCTTTTAGTTATTTATCCATGGAATTAATAGAAAAAGGAAAACCTCTGAGAAGAAGAATATTTGTGGAATATGATTTTAATACATCCTTACCCTTCACATTACATTTATCATTATATATTTCATCTTATTTCACTTTATTTGCTTCTTATTATTTATTATATGATCTTGAAAAAAAATAAATGAATGGCTATTCATCTCCTTGACTACATCATCATGTTCATTGTATTTTTGACTCATATCCAAAATATCCAATTTTAGATTCATCATCATGTTCTTCAACTTTAAGTTGTAAAAATCCAAAGTCTTTTGATTTTGTAATGGCTTCAACATATTTTTTCACATTTTAAGAATCAAACATTACATTGAAAGGAGCAGTTGTTGCTACAGGATCCTCACTTGATAATTTATGATGAGATTTTGGGGAGTGTGGATGAATATCAGTGTATGTAACCTAATCCCTTCTTGGCACATATTGGTTTTGAGGATATGGTGTATTTTTGGGTATTTGTTTATTTAGGGATAATATATCATTAGCCATCTTTTGAATTAGCAACTCAATTGAATTTTGACCTTTAGTTTTTACAAAGTCTATCTTTATTTTTCTTCCATAGTTAGATCATCTTCAACTTCTATATCTAATTTTTAATATTCATTCAAATATTCCACTTGATTCCTCCACAACAAGAAACCTACTTCAAGTTATTTTGCATTGATGAAGAATTATTTTTTGTTATCTTTTGTAAGATTAGATACAACATGAATTTTGTTAAGAGGTTTTTCAAATTTATCCATGAATTCCCTCATGGATTCATGAGTCTCCTTTTTAATCCATGAGAATTAGGCAAGGATATTATGTAAATATTTAGATATTTTAATTAGACTTTTAAATTTTTATTTCATGTTGACTTAGTCATTAATGGAACCTTGGATGAAATATTAAAACCATTCAACATCTCCATATTGTAGAGTTTCAACAAACAATCTGACTGCCACATCTTTGTGTTTAATGCCAAATTATATTGCATACAATAGTGAATTCAGACATGTGTTCATCAGGATGTTTTTTTTTCCATCTCTAGTGAATTTAGGAAAAACAATATAGAGGCTATTGTAAGCTCATGCAACTGTCTATTTGGAGATAGTGGTCCTGTAACTAAATCCCAAGTTACTACAACCATGTTTTTGAAGTTTTTAACCTAATTTAAATAGTTATTAAAAGAACTAATTATCTACTAGTCATGATCTTGCCCTCTTCCTTATCTTTTTTTTGGACTAGAAGGTTTACTCACATCTTTCTTGGTTTTATTCCTCTTTTATTGACTTAATTTAAAATCAACATGTTTTTCAAGATCAAATAAAGGGTTTGATGTTCCTTTTATTTTTATTACTCTAGTAAATCTCATTTCATCTTAGGTAAAAAAATATTATTATTTTAGAGTCTCTATGAATAGTAGAATTTCATTAAGCACCTTAAATGGGAGGGATCTTTGAACTCTTATGACAATTTTTCTAGATTTTTTTTTTCATGAGGGTTATAACTCTTTATGAAAGCTCAAATATCTCTATGTTCTAGTTGAGGAATATGTAAAATCTCTAATTCTAAGGATAATTAAATATATTACCCAATGCATGGGTTCAAATCTCAGCATAATTATCCTCTTGAGTGGATCAGATCCAATCAAGATTCAGTTAACAAATAGGTTCTTGATTTTGGGGAATGGTCATGTGGATTGAATGATGGGTTTGTGGATAGCATGGAAGAAAAAAATGTGTCCCATAGTGGGTGCCAAAAATTGTTGGAAAATTATTTTTCACTAAGTAAAAAAAGGGAGTTGTCAATTTTGAAGGGGAAAAATAGTCTCTCCCCTATTATATGGAGAGGTTCTCTTTATTGAAAGTAGGAAAAATATCAAAAAGGAATATATACAATATGAATAGGCAAACTTACATTCAAGGATTTTTTCATTTAAAACTAAAAGAAATGGAAGGAATAAAAATATTTTTAAAGAAGGAAATAACTGGGTACATACATAGATAAGTAAACTCATATATTATGGTGCATACAAGAAAATAAATTATAGGAATGTTAAAAAGTTAAGATTTTATTTTGTAGTATTTAGAAAGACAATAAAATATATACATTACACATACAAATAATACATATCCACTCAAATAAATAATAGGGAACAAAGTCCTAAAATTTTATTTTATTTTTAGAAATAAATAAAAAGTCTTCTTTCTATCTTACTTTCTACCAAAAAATCCTTTTACAATGAATTTCACTTTTTTTTTATAATGAATAGGAGGACATAACTGATTTTTAACTAACTTCATAGGATAAATATCCTATTTTTACATTGACTTTTCACCTTTTTCACATTAGAAGGTGACTTATGCAATACATTTTCAATAAAATAAAATTACAAAAAGTGCAATAAATGAAAATATATGAAAATAGGCAAATTCAAGAATTTTCACTTAGAAAAGATTATTTGCTTAGCAAGTCCTCCTTCCAAATTGTCTATGTAGAAAAACTTTGATCTCCATCTTAATATTTCTTCAATCTGAAATCCTTGAATATGTTCACAATAGAGACTATACAATCATTTTTCAAAATGATAATGTTTGAAATATGCACCAGACATGTTTCCATAAGAAATGCCATCTCATCAACCCCTCCAAATAAATTGGGAAGATTCTTGTTGAATTTGCATAGGGCATTGTGAATGACACACAACTTATTCATTTCTTCTATATTGAAATTGTTCACCCCAAAAAAAAATCCTTCACTTTTTTTTTTAAATTTATCCTTTAGTTCAGTGGTTGTATATGACTCTGAGTAATCTCCTTTTAAAATCTCATAATTAATACACCAAATTTTGGAATGATTCTCTAATTTAATGTAATCACATTTGTTTTACTAATGATGGAGATCATGGAGAGCATATTCCAAAGAATTTTTTTTTCAATCAATACTTTCTGACCACACGCGGGAGGTAATATCTTCAACCAACTAAAAAACACCCTCTTGTATGCCCAGCCTCTATTATCATGGGACATAACTTTTAGGTCTCTTATAAAACCTCTCCACATTTTCAATTCTTTTTTCATAGTTTTGAACTGTTTAATAACCTTGGACTATTCAACTATCAATATCTCAAGATCTTTTTTAATCTCATGTATGAATTTTACCCCATTCATTATAAGTTTATCTATGCATTTTTCCATAACCTTTCCATCATTATTTATATTAATGATATTTATGATGGATTCTTTTTTTATGCCTTCAAAGAGGTTATAATCAAGGAGAGAAGTCAAAGGAGTATCATGCAGGTTCAAGATGATTTGATCTATGCAGTAAGCATGCAGACTTGTTCTTCAAGTTATTCTTGGGGTAACTTACCCTCCTCTATCCTATTCAAAAATATAGATATAGATTATTTGAATTTTTTAATATCACTTCATAATTTTGATATCCAATAGGTATTGTGTTCAAGATGATGTTTTCCAATGTCATGTCTTCTTCATTCTTATCAGCAAGAGGATACATCATCTCCACAAATTATTAGACAAAAAAATCTAAAATAAATCTTGAGGTGACATTTTCCTTATTTTTAGGTGGCATCTACAAGATTTTTATACCACATTAAACTCAAGAGAAATAATTTTAACTATATTTTTATTCTTAATCAAGAGCTAATGAATCCAAGCAAATGATGTGTCACTAGAAGATCCAACAATTTGAGAATCAACACTCTTAACAGTTTCCTCATGAGGATTGGATTTATTTGGAAGTGGAGAGAAATTTTGAGGAAGTAAATGAGGTGAATGTGGATTATTTTCACTAAGAGGAATAGTAATATGGGGTACTTGAGTAAGTCTATGGTCAATTTCCAAAAATTGGGTAGTTATTTTATCAATTAAAATAGAGGAATCAAGAGCCTATGAAGAAATAGATTCACTTGGTTTGGAAGAAAGGACAAGATGACTCTTGAATGGAAATTTTATCCATAGTGAATAATCTCTCTCATAGGTATCTTCAAACAATTTCACTTGATTAGGATTCTCCTCATCACCTTTACTTCTTATTATTGTAATTAACTGTGAAGGATGAGAATGAGTACTAGAGTTGCATGGTTTTAATAATAGTGTAGTTATTTTATCTAACCTCTTAATAATCCATAACTCTTAAGAGATACCCATTCCAATTAATTCCATTATTTTTTCCTCAAACCATTTTCTTGATCTATACAAGACCAATTAAGTGTGTGCATCCAATTTAATCAATTCCATTTAGGAAGAAGAATGTACTTTAACTTACTTGTGTATGATGGGCATTATAGGTCACTTCTATCATTAACTATCCCCTTAGTGACCCATTCCAATTTTAATTCCCAAATTTGTTCCTAGCTCATCCTTGGATAATCTCTTCACCTTTTTTTGAAGTCATATACATAATCAATGCAATAGTCTTCAATAACATGTTCATAATAGTAACTAGGGACCAAACTTGAGGTGATTCTTCACAAAGTCTTTTATATCAAAATTAAACCTCTTAGTATGAAATTTCATTGGGAATTAGATTAGTTTTATCTTGATGTTTTACGCATCAAGAATTTTCTACAAATATAGTGACCCAACCCAATGGAAAACTAGAACCTAATAATATGCTTTTCCCTACACTTGTTATGGATTTCCCATAGCAATGTACAGAGTTTTATGAGAAAAAAAATTACCATTACTGTCTCAGGAGATCCAATATGGAATTACTTTGAATCTACTTACTCTGATATAGGTGAATTTTCTAAATTATATGATATGACTCCCATAATCATTGATCAATTGGTAGCTTCATCAGAAATTCTAATTGTTGTATTTCCATCCAAATGTCTCATTTTGATCATGATAAACACATGATTGACACATATAAAGTGATTCTTCCCCTTTTCAAAGATGATTTGAGGGAAATTTTAATAAATCATTATTCTTAAGAAAAAATTTCCCTTTAGGCTAAGATTGGGACATGACCTCAGAATTGTTATTGAATATACTACGTAAGATATCTTGTCAAATCTCTTGATGGTATCAAGTGTTTTTAATTGGTTATACAAAGTATCAATAATAATGTGACCCCAATGTTTGAATTATTTACCCTCATAGATGATATTCATTATCATGCACATCCACTCGTGAAATTCCCTAATGGTTGGATTACCCATAGATAAATTAAGAAGAGTGATCATGTTGAACAACTCCTCATAGAGAGACTTTGGGAGCTTAGAGGGACCTTTTTTCTTCTTATTCAACAAGGTCTAGTTTACCATTTTGAGATATTTAATTTTATTTTGGTCCCAATATTGTTTACCAATATCCTTTCCCATTAACATGGATCCTTCTCAATTGGGAATTTTGAGGGTGAATTTTAGAGAGTAACACTCCAATTTGGCCACTAGCACATCCTCCACTATTCAAACTTTGAAATAAGGTTGGGAATCCAAAGGCTTGTGGGATCCCTCTATCAAAATATATTTCCCATTGACCAAGCATTCCCCCTCTTTCATTTTGTCTTAGAAGTCCTCTAGATCAATATGACATATTCATGAGTCCCTGACCTCTAGAACATTGATCTCAAAATTAAATATGGGATCCTAGTCCATAAAGCTAAATTTCAGTCTTAGATGCTTTTTATATGGAAAGTAACTTCAACAATCAAATTCAAATTTTGGTATGCGTAACCTAGAGGAAGGAAATGTTTAGGTAAATGTGATGCAGATGCCATGGTGATCATAAAACTATGGAAAATACCCTTTGAAACTTTTTTATCAAGTTATATATCCCAATTATAGATTTGGCATGCCTACAGTTTTTTATCAAATGTGGAATGCTTTGAAGGACCTAAAATTCAACCAAAACTCAAGTGAAAGCAATGGAATTTTTAGTAGATGGTTTCAATCAAGTGGTCAGAGAGTGAAGGGTGAAAATCATGAAAATGGAAGGAAAAACTTGAGTGAGGATTCCTAAAAACTCAATAAAACTTTAATGAATTAAAAATGGGCAAGGCAATGAAATGAAGAAATGGTAAAGGGCATGAAAAATGTCAATGACAATCATCTTTTAGCTGATTTAGAGATTTAAAGAGATTCAAACTAGAAAATTAGTAAATTCAAATAGATGGAGGTGTCTTAGAGTCGAGGCAAAGCAAGGGAGAGTTTTGAAACTTTTTTGGGGTTTAAGAACCATATGATAAGTTATATATCTTTTGAAAGACACAAAATGAAAAAAATGGATGAATAAAGCCCAAGGAAACATTCATAATGGATTGAAAACATAGGTATTAGTCACTACCCTTTCAAAAAATACAAGGTAGAGGGAAGAAACCCTAGGATGTTAGCTCTGCATTGATGATCTTTTAGGTCTTTGCTACACTGTCAATAGTCATGAATCTAGGTGAGATAATGATTTGTTTGCATTAATTATTGATTTTCATTGGTCATTCACCCTTTAGGTAGATAGGGGGGTACCCTTTATTTAATGACCATCACCTCCATCTTTGTATCCATAGATGTAAAGAAAGCTAGAGTGAGCGAGCACAACCATGGCCTTGAAGTAGATGAGTAAATTCATCCTAAAGGTCTTCCATGAGGTAATGCTAATGAATCTGACTCTCGATTACCTAATGTTATTTTAGATGTGCCCAAATTTGGCAAAGCTTGTCATTTTTTTGAGAATTTTACTTTAATTTATTATTTTTTCAGTTGAGTTCCCCCAAAGAGCCTTCTAAAGAAATGGGTTCACAACCAATGGCAAGGCCATGGTGTGAAATGTGAGGGAGTCCAAAATATTATAAAGGGATTTTTTTGTTTTGATTTTTTAACCCTGAACACTACAAAGCTATTATTAATCATGGGCCTTGTTTCATCTACAATACTTTCGTGGTTTTTTCTCACTAGACTCGAGACTTTCAAGTCTTTGATCATGCAAAACTAAAAGTATCCATCTGGGTTGAATTTCTTGGCTTACCATTCCCCTTATGGGTTTTTATAGACCAACTCATAAAACCCATAAGACATTTCATCTACCATGAGCAGAGTAACTTCTATATGGCTCATCCTCAGAAGAGGGTTTGTGTGTAATTTGATTTGTTCAATGATTTAAAAGAGTCTATTGATATACAAATTGGCTCCAACTATTTTTCACAACATGTTGTGCATATCAACATCCCAAACACTTGATTTTGGTGTTAGTTTTTAGACCACATGATCCAAGAGTGCCCTCTAATGGTTCACACACCCCCTACTCCTTAGGGAAAAGGTAGATCTAAAACCAAATCTTAGAATGGAAATAATGATGGTTGGACTAACATCACCAATAATAAAAATAATAACTCTTCCAAAGGTGGTGGCAAGACACAAAATTTATTATTTTGACCTATTGGAAATAATTTTATGTCAAATTCTACTAGCAAATCTACCTTACCCACTAAAGCTTTACCTCTTCTTACGCGTACACCACATATAGTGGCCTCACTAGTTGAGATGGCACCCTTAGTACCATAGTTTCAACCTTCTCCTAGGGTGAGTACCCCCAAAGAGGATAAGAGTTTGGTCAATTTGGATCAAAAATCAATTTTATGATGATCTCACATCCCCTATCTATCTCTTGAAGAGGAAGAATATATGACACACAAGAGACAACCATTTAGAATAAATGATTACATGCCCAATAGTCTTGTGTATAACAAGTTTTCTACACTATAAGTACTCTCTTAGGAGAATGACATGCAGCTTGATCCTATCTAGTGATTATGTATTTTTGGAATGTTAAAGCCTTACTAATCCACTGCATAAGTATGCAGTTAGGAATAGTTGTAAATTCTTTAGTAACATGGAAATTCTTTGTTTGCAAGAGGTCAAGAGTTATAGCTTTTTGTTGAAAAATGCAACATGGATATTTTATCCTAGGGTCATTTGTCAGGACACTAGGCATGATGCTACGTGTGGTGGGGCCATCATTTTTTGGCTCTAAAGGTTTCTCAAAATATTATTTCTTAGGGATTAGAGCCCACTCATTAGGTGGTGTGGACCCTTTTTGATTTTAACAATCACATCATTAGGTTTGTCAATTTATATTCCTCTAATGATGTTATATAATGGGTAGCCATGTGAATATGGCTAGCTAACTCTCTCTCTCAGATGTTCATTGGATCCTCTGTGGTGACTTTAACATGGTGGAGTTAATCGAGGACAAATAAGGGTGCCTTTTGATGTGATAATGTGTAGGTGAGCATGAAGCATGGTTTATATGCATAATAAACTCAGGTTTTTCATCCTAACCATCACTAAAGGAAGGATTCAGACTCTCCATGGTTCACCTAGTCTACTTTATACTAAGGGGGTGACAAGGTGATTTAGCATCTTGATAGAGCTCTGTTAGTTGAGAAAGATATTTTCTATTTTGATCTAGTCAAGGATAGGCCTATTTTCATCATTCTTGGTAATTTTATCTCAGATCATCACCCCATTTTATTTAACTTTAACTAGACTTCTCAAGTCAAGCCAACTTCCACACAATTCTATCTCAATACTGCCCACCTCTAACATGAAAGAATGGTGGGGCATATTATTAGAATTTACAACTTATTTCCTCAACCATAAGGAGATACTAGATGGATCTAGTGGTGGTTTGAGGCTCTTACTCACACTTCCACATTCCTATAGATCTATGGTAAGCAGGCAGTTATTCTTTAGATGGTGTTTTCACAATGCTATAAACTATGAGTTCATTTGTGCCTCACAGGAACTATAGAAAACACCATTTAATGTCCACCTTCAAACTCAAGTGGCATAATAGAGACATAAGCTCCAAATTAAGGAAGCACATAAATCTATAGGATCTCAATTATGAGTTCATATGCACTAGTTAAAAATTTGTGAAAAGGTGTCCAAGGAATTTTTTGCCCTCCTCCACTCTAGGAGAGTTGTTGATAGACTCAAAGTTGTCAAGGAAGGAAATGTAAGACTTACCAAACTTCTTGACATTTTTCAAGACTTTGTGCATCACTATCATGGTGTTTTCTTAGTGCAATCTTCTTCTCCAAAAAGTGAGGTGGTTCTCCTTTAATGTCTCCAGGTTGTGCCCTACAAAGTCTCTAATTCTCAAAGAATTGCTTATGATAGGCCTTTATCTCTTAATGACCTTTATGAAGTTTTTAAATAGATGGTAATGTGAAAAAGCTTCAGGAATTGATAGTTTCCTAAGTGAGTTTTATCAAACCCTATGGGATACTGTTGATCCTAATCTACATCGGGTGTATTGTGAAGTCATTCTAACCTATTCCTTGAGAACCCTTATTAATCAAGGTAACATCAAGTTCTTCCCCAAGGCTAGTGATCCTAAAATTATCATAAATTGGATACCTATTACTTTCATCAATATCTCTTATAAGATTATTTCCAAATCTCTAGCTCTCAGGGTGAACCACATTTTCCCCTTAATTATTTGGAGTGAACAAATAGGATTCATACAAAATAGGTTCATCATGAACAACGTCATCATTATCTAGGAAGGTATAGAATGGGCTAGGCTTTATAATCAAAAGTCCTTGTTTGTTAAGATTGATTTTGAAAAGGTTTATGATCATATTGAGTGGCCCTTCATTCTAGCCATGCTACAGGCACTTGGGTTTGGCCAAAAATTTGTTCAGACTATTAATATGTTTTTTCAAGATGTAGGGGCTTGTATTATTATTAATGGCACCCAATATTATTGGTTTTAACTACATCGATCCATTAGTCAAGTCTATCCTTTAGCCCTTCCCTTTATGTTCTTTTAACATAATTATTTAGTGATCTTGTACCTAATTATGTTGATAGGGGTCTAGTGAAAGGTATCTCTCTCCTGCAGTCTGATACACAACTTTTAAATGGTTATTTCATGGATGAATCCTTTATCACTCTCCAAAAGGAAGAATAATTCATCAAGAATTCCATGGAATGTCTGCACATATTTTTTTTGGCTTCAATCTCATCTATTTAATGGAGGAAGACCTAATGCTACAGGTAGGCATTGGGCCCCAAACCTCCTTGGATTGAAGAATATCAATGGAAATGGATTCTACCAAGACTGTAGTTTAAGTTTTTGGTCATTCCTTTTGCCTTTCGAGCCTCTCCTTATGACTTATGGTCATGTGTGGTGTAGAGAGTTTGAAAAAAGATTTCATTTTGTATTACTAAGACTCTTTCTTTGGCTATCAAATTTTAAATCTGCTCTAAAGTTTTGGCAGCCATGAATGTGTATTACTCCTCTTGTTGGGCCTGTTCTAATGTTTCCTATAGAAAATTACAAAAACTTATAAGGGATTTTCATTGGGCTAATTTTGAGGGACACAAGGGCTTATATAGAGTTGCCTAGAACATTTGTTATCACCCCAAAGAAGTTGGGGGACTGGGTATCCTCGATATTAAAATCCAAGGAATTACTCTTGGGGTCAAATGTATAATCATAGGTCTTTCTAAGGATGAAGCTTGGAAGATTCTTCTCTGATAATGTATCTCTCAGGGTCTCCCCTATGGTAAAGCCTGAGGCTTCACTCCTTACTTATCACCCTAGTGTTAGTTAAAATTAAGGGTTCCTTTGTAATTAAAAGCTTATGGAAAGCTTGGAAGAAGTTTAAGCCTCACCTTAGCTAGGCTAGTGAAGGGTTCAAAAATGGCCTTTCCATTAACTCTCAGTCCCTTTGGTGGTCACCTTGTCTTAATTTTAATAATGTTACCTTTACCTTAGTCCCCTAGGTTAAAAGGCTACACATTTTTAGAAAAGGTTTGAAGGTTATCCGTGATCTCTTTTGTAAGGAGAGCAAGGTTTGTCTCACTTGGCAACAACTTCAAAATAAATATCAATCAATAAATTTAGATGCAAAGACTATTGTAGAAATTAAAGGCTCCATACATAAAAAATATTTTCATAAGATTGGATTTAACTCTCTTATTCCTTGGTGGATTAATTGGCATTGGCCTAAATCCACCCCCTTACCCACTATTCTCCATGGTTGGGATATCAATTACTTACCCCTCAACATATTCTAGTTGATGTGTTTAATATCATATGGATCTTCATTCCTGTGATGGGGTCTAAGCCTGATGTTTTAGCCCAATATGATCTGCTTCTATTAAGCCCAAAAAATCTCATTTTTTATGGTGACTTATTTACCAAGTCTTTCCTATGGGAGACTGGCTCAAGCATTTGGGTGTCTTTAACCCCATCTGCCTAGTTTGGCAACAATCAGAGACTGTTAAGCATCTCTTCTAGTTTTTACCACATGCTCAGTCTACGTGGCACTAGATTCACTCCCTTTTTTAGCCTTTTCATTTGGAAATATTCATGTATAATATGGTTCTCTTTGGGGACCCATCTTTGTTTCCTGTAGAATATAATCACTTTTGGCATATCTTTCAAGTTGACATTTTATTTCAAATATGGAAAGCTAGTAAGTATGTTTAATTTAATCATGAAGAGTTGGAACATATTTTTTTTATTTTTAACAAAATTATTGTTCTCTCTAATGTCACTCTTTAAATTCAAATCCAAACAAATAAGGTTCATCTAGATCTCAACCACCTCTAATGTTTACTTTGTCATTGGGGAAATGCCTTGTATGCGGTCAATTGGGAACCTTCAAAATCCCCACAACATCCTTCACCCCCTAGAGATGAGGACATGGGCCAAGATGGTAGTGGTCCAGACCTAGACATAGGAGTTACTCTCCATGTGGGTCACCACCTCACTAGCCTTCTCCTTATCATGGTGGTTTGAGTGGTTCCTCCTGATCTAGAGGTGATGGTTGGGGTTGGGGATCTCCTCCCCCATCCCAGTATGATGATAACAAAGGTTGGGGTATGCCTCCTTAATGAAAATTCCCATGCTTGGATTTGTCTATCTCCCCTGAAGGAAATCAAAATGAAACTTTGGAAGAGCAACAATACACTGGTTGAGATCCCTTCCCTACTAACAGATATCCTCCTACCATGGGAGGATGGGGTGATAAGCCTCCAAGTCTACCATCTCCTCCACCTCCCCTGACATCTATGTTTTTTTTTATGCTTAAATTTTCTCATTAATATTATTTGTACTTTAATTTATTTACTTTGTTGGCAATTGATGTGATGTATTTTTTTGGTGTGACCACTTTTTATGGCTTTTCTTGAGGGGTTCTCTTTGACCCTCGGTGTGACTTTGCTCATGGGGTGTGACTTTTCCACCTATTTTTTTGTATGAATAGCATTGTACCATATTTTTTTTTATTAATATATAGGCACCTCTCAATCAAAAAAAAGACACAAGACACCTTTGGCATTTAATTACTCCAAATGCTTCTTTAAACCAACCCTTTCACATTTCTTATATCTCAAGTGCCTTTGGTAGTTATGCTTTCCATAGTGAAATTAGCATATTAAATCTATTTTAAAACACTCTCTTGCATTCATATATCTTGGGAATATGTGATGAAGAATTTAAATTTGTCTTGTTGTGCTCTTCATTGCATCTTTCAGCTGACTTCACTCTTACTAAACATAAAACTATCTAATTTTATTTTCTTTTCTTGTGTTTATTCTTTATATTCCATGCACTTCATGATTTTTTGGGCACACTCTATACTTTATAAATATTGTACACAAACGACACCCCGTGAACCTTGTGTTTTGAACACCTAGCAAACACTTTGGGATAACTTCCTAAAGCACACAAACTATACATAATTTTTGAAGTAGTTTTTGAGGTAAATACAACAATTTTGAGGTTATATCTATAGTAAAAAAAATTCTTCAGAAGAGGTGTACTAATTGGAACCAAAATTTGGGCATTCTGGAGAAGTCAATTTTTAGGTACAACATGACCCAATTAGAGTTACTTTTAGGTCCAACATCTAGGGTACTAAATCCAAAATTATAATTAGAATTTTTTTGAAACATTCCTCCCCATGCTAGGTGTGAACTTTACTCCATTAGGATCTCCATTTGGGATATTTTTCATCTTTGCCCTAAGTAAAGGACACTCATTTTCAATAATATCCATCTAGGTATCTCTCATGAGGTATAGGTCTTTTTGACCTCCCCAACTTTGAAATATGCTTGTCTTTGCTTGATGCTTCAGTTATCACTAATAGAGCCTAATTATATATATATTTAGACCTTTGTCACTACTAATTATGGTAATTCATGTAGCATTAATGATGGTGTTACATTTATGAGTGTTCGACACATAGGGTATTGTTCATATAAAGATTTACGCTTCCCATCATAACTGTGTCAATTTCAATAATGACATAGTGGCTCTAGAGGGAAATGTAAAGCTCTAGGTCAATTTTTGACCCAAGGTAGTGCATATTGAGTTTTGTGTGTAACAATTAAATTTATCATATAATTTGATCCTTGGTCATCCCTAGACATTTTATATGTAAGATTTCACTTTAACTACCTTTAGAGTAGTTCAATTTGAGCACAAAATATAAATACATGTCATCAATGTTGATTCAAACTAAGCTTTGATTTTATGCTAAGACATATACCTTTGACAAGTATTTGAACATGGCCACTAAGGTTCCTTCGATGCCATTACACAATCCCATTCATGATTTTTTTTTAAGGATGACTTATTTGACCCTATTGAATATAAGTATGCTTTTACTCCTTCAGTGATTGCTTATTTACCTCTAACTTCTTAGGGGATGCATGTCATCTCTCCTAACACCTCTCCTCAGAACCTACTAGATCTTTCACTTTTTTTTATCTCTTTAGTGATATCCCCTCATTTATTTAGTGTAGGTCATCTTCTAGGTCTGGAGCCACTTTGGCATATGTCTGTGTAGTGAATTCCTCTCTTAAGTATTATATTTCCCATTTGCATCTAAAAAGTGTTATCCATCACTAATTATACAAAGGCTTACAACTCATCATTATCTCCCTTTTATTCCTTAGAACTTCTTGGTTTTTTCTTAGTGATCTCTTTTTTGTAGTTGAGCTCCCATCTATGTGGATTTTAATCCATAAGAATATTTGATCCACTCTGTGTGAGGTGCCTCTCACCTAAGGCTCCACCACTACACATTTTAGGTTTCATAGCTCTCAAATACATGGTGATGTGGGGTAGGTTTCCTTTGAGGCAACACAATTATTGGTGTGGTCCATGCAATCACCCATGTGGGATAGGGTTATTTTTCTCTTCCACTTATCATGGAGACATACCCTTTCCCTTATCATCTCCATGGGTTTGGAGCTTGGGGGTGATTGGGATCGTGTGTCTCTTCTTGTTTCCCTTTTATTTAGTGGCCCCCAACTAAATTTAAATTTTTTACTCATTTTTTGGCCACAAAAATATCTTACCCGAGAGTTTTGATCTATTATCGATGCAATGTCAAAGTCAATTCAACCTTTCAAGGTCTATGGATTCCCCTTTCAACAAATATCACCTTTCATAAGTTGAGTTGCACTAAATTTGGGTGTTCTTTTAGAGCTATGTAACTCTCCCATCAATTGGTTCATATTTTTGAACTTCATGTTGGTTGATAATTGATTTCTCAGTTGTGGATCTTACACCATCGTGCACCACTTTGTGTTACTTTTGGACATTATGGACTATATGTTCATGCTTTCCATAATGAGTTTGTGTAAACCTTTCCCATTTTTGAATTGAGATTCATCTCATTCAAGCTACTTTTCTTTTTGAAATCTTGCCTGGTTTGTGTCATTCTCATGGGAACCCTAGGGCAAGAGTAGTATTGGTGGTTCTCTTCATTATTAGTTTTATTGCTTTGTTACATTTGATCTATCATGATCTTTTATTGATCCCTTCTTTACCTATGCTATTAAAAGTATGTGTACAGTGGTATTTCAATCTTGGGGATCTTGGTCTCATTTTTGTTGGCTATTTTTTCCCTTTGTTCACTATTCCACCTTTGTGACCTTTTGTTGAGGCCTCATTAACATTGGTTTTCATATTTCAATTATGAATTTGCCTTATTAGTCTCCCTCTTTTTAGATTCCTCACTATTGAGATAATATTTTATTTATTGCTTCTTACATCCTTGATTATCATCTTATTTCATCATTTTGTGGTGATTCACACTAATGGTGGTAGTTGAGGCAACTCAGAACTTATTGCCACTGATTTTAATATTAATGACTCTTAAGGACACTAGATTATTGTGGGTGGTTTATTTTTTACCAACAAGACTAATAAAGTGGTTGAGTATCATGCAATCATTGAAAATTTGATGAATTCCTATGGGTGGGGTGTGTCCTATGTTTTGTTGTTATCTGAATCACTCTTGGTTTTTTCCCAATTCACTGATGCTTATAACATCCTTAGCATTTGTTTTCTCCCCCTCTTTGAAGTGACACATGATTTGCTTGATCATTTATAGGACTTATACATTACCCATATTCCTCAATTGGATAACATTATATTTAATGATTAGGTAAATTCCATCTTGGAAAATCTAAGGCCATGAGATCATTCTTATCCCCTTACATGTACTGGAGCAGGAGCTTAGATTTGCACTTTCTAAAGCACTCAATATATAACAATTTGTTTATAGTCATTTGTTTTAAATGCATGTATGATTTTAGTTTCTTATTACATTATGTATAGTTTATGGGTACTTTTCAGCCTTGTTTTCTCACAAACACTGACTCCTCAGACATTATAGGCATATGTAATGCTCTTTTTATTGGATTCCTCTCGATGATTTATCTTCAAGTCACTACATCATCTACTTAAATTACTAATGAAAGTACATTTAGGAATGACCCCTTGCAAGAGAATATTTCCATTTTAGACATTCATTAAGACCTTTTGGGGCTAACCATGAATTTTATATGAAAACCCATAGCCTAGCCACCTATTTTATAAAAAGTCGTGGCCTAGTTGAAACATAGTAGTTTATGTCCATTGGAGACTTACAAGGGTTTTAAAAGGTCATAAAATAATTTATTGTCTTGTCTCCATCCATATTCGATCCTATATGCTTGACCATTTTGCCTCCATACACTCAACTTGATCATTTTATTACCTTTGCACTATCAGATTTATCATTTGTTATATCATAACTACATTTACGCTTCACTAGTTATCAAATCATTAAACATGATTTGTGCATTCACTATTATTGATCAGTAAATAAAAAATAATCTACTCCATTACCACTATTTATCTCTCTTTCTAGAGTTTTTATATGTGTTAGATAGGATAGGGATTACATATAGTAACTTCATACTCACCTACTTCTAAGTAGCAAATCCTTTGCCTCTTCTTCCTTTGACTATACAATCTTTGATCATAGGTTGGTAGAATCATTGTTGTCACATAAATTTTGATATGAGATAACCTTAATAACAAAGAGAAAAATTGATTTTAAGATTTCATATATATTATTAGGTTTATATTTACATATTAGGTTAGTTTATGTTTTGTATAAAGGCATAATCGAGATTCTGAAATGATGTGTTTTTCCCTTTGAAATTGTCATTTAAGTTTGAAACACATTACTTTTAAATCACTTTTTACCTTATAAAATTTCACTTTTTTTATTAAATGACATTTTCCTTATGAAAAAACCATACTTTTGATTTTTAAATTGTTCTTATTTTTAGTTCTTTCTAATTTCATTTATGTGGATAGATTGTTACAAATATCTGATTTGTGTGTTTTAATAAATTAAGCATTGGGTTTGACCCTAGCTTGGTCCTTGAGAGTTAGTATTTAGCCTCGAGCACATCATAAAATTGGATAGTGGTTATTGAATCTTGTCTCCTTAGGTCAGTAGATGTTTGCTTTCCAAACCTTTGTTAAACCCTAGTGGCATATTCAGACATTTTGAGCTACACATGGCTAACTACACAGGGAGCACTCCTCTAATGGTCCAATAGAGTTTGAAGGTAATCAATATCTATCCAGACCTTCTTAGCTTATAATTAAAAATGTAGCATTATATTAGAGATCACCTAAAATATATTATTAACAAGAAAACAATTATTCATAGACATATGATTAGATATTGCATTATTCCTTTCTTTCTATCAATGAACAAGAATTTCAAAATGCAATATGTCATATTTGGTTGTACTATGTAGGTAACATGGTTGACTCCTCTTAGATAACTATTTTTTCAAGGAAAATAAATCTTGATGAAATTTTGGAAAAGGGTATGAATTTACCTCTTGTCTAACTAAGCATTTATGCAAAACCAAAAATATGCTTGAGAGACTCTATGTCTAGAAATTCAAACATAAGGGATTAGACAAACATATATGGGAAAGGATAGAGAATGCAAAATAAACCACATGAAATTCATTTGTTTTGGATCAATAATTTCTTTCTATGCTTGAAAAAATATTTTTCCCAAGTATCAATAAAACAATTGGCATTCCATCAAGCATTCATAATATCCACTTGAATGTGTTGAGGATAGATTAATTGATAACTAATTAGATTTTGATACCAGTAAAATTTGGTATTAATAGGCCACTTCATGTTATTCCATCATCTAGTGGGTGATTAAACTCCAATGTTATGGAGTTGTTCATTGAGGATAACTCTTTGAACCTTAATAATTGAGGAGATATCATTGTTATTAAGTTGGTATAGGACAAGGGAGACAATCATGGGAACATTTGAAAAAAGGGTTTGAAATAACCTTAATCCCTTTCTTGACAAATTTGAGACTCTTAATCCAATAGACCAAGGTAAAAGGGACACCATAGTAGGAAATAACTAGATACTACTAAAGGGAGTGATAATTAAAAGAGATCCCTAATATTAACTTGTATACATCCTAAGTTGAGTGAGGCTTAATCAATTCATGTACTTTTCAAATGTTGTGAGTCATAAAGGAATCCACAATTTTAATAGGGATCTAAATGGGTAAAATAGATTGAATATTAAGAACCTTCCATGTCTTCTTTCCATAAGTGATGCCTTGATAAATGCAATGGGGAAGTAATATCTTCTGAGCATCCTTTCTTTCAAGGTAAAAACTAATCCACTTGAAATAAATGGTGGTACCTTGGATTTTGACATCAAAAAGACATATGCCTCCCATTTATTTAGGTCTGTAAAAAAGGTCTCACCCAACTCTATGAAACCACTTGGAGCCTTCAAAATTATCCCATAGGAAGTCTTTGAGGAGATGTTTCAATTTATTATGTACAACATTGGATGGTGCCAAACAAAAATAATAGTATACATGGGTGGTTGTTGCAATGACATTAGAATAAACCTAGAACTTGTCAACCAAGGAATGAGGTTTAATGACCCAAAAATTAATTTTATTATCTACTCTCTAGACTGCATAGTTCCATAAATCTAGGGGAGATTCCTAAAATTAAAAGGTGATGCCCCATAATTATATTTGTTCTCCAAGCTAAATCCAATACCACTTGTACTTTTCCAACCAAACCTGTAAGGTAGTATCATATTTCTTATAACACAATTTTTTATTCCATTGACTAGAAGATATAGAGGCTAGGTAGAAAACATTCAAACATTACATGGAATTAGAAATAGGAGCCTCTTCTTTGGTAAGAGTTAATAAGGAATCAGTAATAAAGTTTCCATTAACCATCTAGTTTAGATACTAAGGGAGGGAAATATATTTAACTTTCCCTTTGAGTATTGTAATCATATAGGGAATATTTGAACCCTTTAACTATTAGAACATATATGGAATGGGATAAAGGTCATCCTTTCCTAATGGATCTAAAAAAATCAGATTACACTTTGTTAATGGTGATACATGCACCAACATCCTAAAAAAGCATTCTTACTATTTTCAAAAACAATGCCCCAAACCCTAATGCTTGTAGCATGGCTAAAATAAAGAGCACTTCAATTTTGTCATAGGATTTCTCAAAATTGTTTTTAATGAATAAGGATTTTTGGTGTGAGGAACGATCTTGTTTCATCCCTTACAAGACTACAATAACATTATTTAGAATGTATTGTTGTGAATGAAATAAATTTTCTATAGGAATAATGAGAGGTAGTAAGTACTCCACCCAGATAGATAGATATTTAGCAATAAACTTGTAATAAACATTCAAAATATTAATAGTGTGTTATTTGGTATTTATTTTTGGGTCTCCAGTCATAGGAATGAACATGATGTTATCCTAATTAGAAAATTTTCCAAGGGAGTTGATATGAAAAACTTCAAGGTAGAATTTGTGCAATTATGGTCCTATAATGTCCCATAAAACTTTGTTAAAGTTTCAAGGTAAACCATCAATTTTAGGGGATTTATTGTGATTCATGTGCCTTACTACTTCCTAAAGGTCCTCAATTGAAAAGAAGTGAAAAAGGGCCACATGTTGGCCCTTAAATAATTTACAAGGAACCACTTATAGATATTTTATGAGAGCCTCTTCATGGGATAGGTTAGACATCTAATCGATAAAAACTCCATGATAATGAAAAACAAAATCTCTCAAAAATATTAGGTAGTTTTGGTAGTCGTTGATTGGCATCACAAACTTATTTCATTCTATTGAATGCCTTTTTGAAATGAATAAGGGATAAAAATTCCTTGGAATCTCAGTCTTTAATATTAAACCATTTTATATGGGCATGGCTTTGGGTTTCATGAGATTCATAAGTCTCTTTAACCTTGATATTATGCCTCGACTTGGTAGCCTCCTTTTGCAAATTCTCATTAAGAAGAGCCATCTCCAGTCCTTGTGGCAATGAAATGTACTCGTAGTATGATGCCTCATGGGCTTTGTGGATAAATTCAATGGCATGTTTTCCATGCATACGGAGGAATGGCATAGTTCAATAAATGGAAACTTTTAACCAATATATCCAACCAATCCCCCCATTAGACCAAGGATCAAGGTTTCAAATTTGAAAGATATGGGCATGAGGCCATTCATGGTGGAGTGATCAGTGTTGAGATAAAATTAGGACTTGGATTTATTTAATTACAGTGTTAGCCCTCCATTACCAAATTTGATTAGGAGGTGGTCTAAAAGAATCACTCCCAAAACAATAATGACTAGGCAATCAAAATTATTTACAAAAGTGAAAGGATTCTACTCTATAAATAATGCTCTATTTAATATTTTCACAACAATCTCGTTACCTTATCTAAAGTTGTAACAACCCCTCACGGATTGTACTAGAATAATGTAGTAAAAAAAAAATTAATTAATTACTCAACATTTATTCTTTCATTATATTACACCATGAGAATCTAATTAGTGAGTTTCAATGTACCACAAAAGTATATTAGACGTTCACAAATTTGTAACAATACTAGTTCCAATCACTAACATTTTACATAACATAATTGAAAGGAAAGTAATCACCTTAAAATCCATCTATGACAGGTACAAAAATATAGCTACTACTATTGATGTATAACAAATAGTACAATTATATTTTCATTAAAAAAATTGACTTAAATACAATTAATAGATATTATGCTCCATGGAGCTTGAGTCACCAAACTAATTCATGTATCTCTGATAATCTCAAGTGTAGTTTTCAAGTATTGAAATGGGGAGGGAGAGCATCATCTAAGCATTTTTTCATGCCAACCACAGACCATCGATCCTCTATAAAATCCCCCATGAGGGAATGACCATTCATAGATGAGTAGATAGTGATAGTGTGGGAATCCAGAGAGACATGCCAGCACCTATGTGATGTAAAATTTCTACTACATGATGTGTATCATAAAGAAAATATGTTTTAACATTATATCGCATAAGCACATACACCAAACATATGAAATTATAATGTCTACCTAAAATTGCTTTGGCCAAAGTTTTCAAATAAAATATGATCTCAAAGATCAGTCAATTTCATACACACCACTTGATCGTATTATCTACATCCAACATCGATGAAGTTAACTAAGTCAGTTAAGTTTGTTTCACTACATAGCTAGTATCATCAATGCTATATTTGATTAACATATAGTATTAAACAATAGGATCATGCAATTATTCTATAAGCCAGTACAAATATATGCTAATTTTAGAAATAATTACTATGCATACACTTAGTCCGTCAAATGTATGTTTGAACCACATTTATTAATTTATCTTATAAACAATATCTACGACAAGCAAGTTAATTTATCATATGGGCATTATGCAAGTCATTTAAAGATTCCATTTGTTTAAACATATGATAAACACAAATTTAACATCTTTATAACATAAAGATCATTCTGCTATAAGTTTATCCCTCATCACAGCCTAAAAAAAACTATAAGAAGCCAAATTAAAAGTATACCTATAAAATAATGATTTATAACACTTTGTTTACTCTTTACTAATATAAATAAAGTTTCCAAAAAACAACCATGTTTACTCTATTATACTAACATGCTAAGCTTCCATAATACAAAGATCATATAGCTTACTACTTTCAAATACACATCTCATATGTATAAATATATATTTATATATATCATTATATACATGTACCTCATATATATAATCATTTGTATTCTCAAATATGTGTGTGTGTGAGGTATAATAATAATAATAATAATAATAATAATAATAATAATAATAATAGTAGTAGTAGTAGTAGTAGTAGTAGTGGTAGTAGTAGTAGTAGTAGTAGTATATATATATGAACTTAATTTAGAATTGTTTACATCTAAATATCTAACCAATCATAACAAAACAAAACCCACTCTGAATAAACTTGAAATCCATTTATTAACATTCACTTCACAAGTAGTTAACCCGGCTAGAAAATTCATGACTTGCTTACAAGTTTAAGATTCATTCACAACCTATCATAAAGAATATTAATTTAATGCACAATTAGCATATTTAATTCATTTAACAAGAAATACATAGGTAAATCCATTTTATAATGCTTGCCTCAAAAACATAAAACATACACCTCTTCTAGTTCGCCTATCGACTAGTTATAAACAGTAGAGTGTGCAAAAAGACATGTTTACATAAATAGGCTTGAATTCAAACCATATTGCAAAAATCCAAGGAAAAAGTAATGTTTCACCTAAATTTTGATTTACAGTAAGAAGCAAACATAGTTTCTTTCATATATTTACCATTTGTTTTCCAAATGGAACATTTCTAAATCATTGGTTATTAATTTTTGAGACTCTGTGTGTGTGTGTGTGTGTGTGTGTGTGTGTGTGTGTGTGTGTGTGTGTGTGTGTGTGTGTGTGTGTGTGTGTGTGTGTAAATGTGTATATATGTATACCGACACAATATAAACTATATTACCAAAAAAATAAAAATATAATTACTAAAATGTACATATGATTTCAATGGTCGACTAAAGGAAATATCTTATGAAATATATTAATTATTTACCCTCAGAAGACTCTAACGCAGCCATTATTAATAATAATAATTTTAGGGATGTTTCTAATACATAGATAGCTATAAAATTTATTGCCTTTGAAATTTTATACCCAGTCAACTATATAATTAATTTCCCTTATGGTATATACATAGCCAATGAATCGATGCAGGTCTATGACTAGTTCACCTCCCATGTGATTTCTTATTTACTCAACCAATAATTTATCTTAGTTGACTTATTATATATAGGGGTATTCAAATAACATAGGTAAAAACCATATACAAATAAAATCTTCCTCGTTCATTTATAGAATCTAAACAAAAAGGATATGAATCAATTTCCTAATTCATATAAACATTATACAAATTGAATAAAACTATTTGTATATACAATTTTTAAGTTTATATAGAACATAAAAACACTCAGAATTACCTTTAGAGGCATGATTTGAAAACCCATTCAAGAAAAATATACTCAAATTTTCCAAGTCTAACAATCAGAAAATAGAATTACTTCACCTACCAGTAGTTTTATTTTCCGTTCTATCTCTCTATTTTCCTTGCTCTCACCATCCTCCTTCTCTTTTCCTCACCGTACTCCTTATTCTTTTGTTGTATTCTCCTCCCTTCTTTCTTCGTCATATCACCTTTTTATTCTCCTCATCGTATTTTCTTTTTTTTTCCTTGATGTATTCTCTTCTATTCTTATTATAATATCCTTTTTTTTTAGATTCCCTTTTTCTTTTCATATGTAAATCCCCATTCTTAGAATTTCAATTTAAAATTTATTTCCATATCTTAACTTGAGTTCCATTTATTTCATAAATTATGCATGTTTTAATCTTTGCTTTCAAGGTCATATTAATTACTATTTTAAGTTCACTTAAGTCTAATTTTAGAGCTTTAATTCTCAATTAATTCATGCATTGGACTAGCTATTAAGTCAGCATTATTAGGATAGTTAAATTTATTTAACCTAAACATAAAAAGATAATTATCTCTTTGAAAGATAAATCAAACCAATTAATAATCCAATTATTATAAGATAAATATTTTAATCAAATACTAGTGTATATAGATTAGATATATCTATCATTATTTAATTATAGATTTATATTAATGCCTTGACTATTACTTATATATAAAGATATTAAATCAAGAAAATGATATTTATCAGATATCATTTAAATTAGTCACTGTGTTAGACAACTAGAATAGTGTATGCTTCAATAACATTGATCATAAAACAACATCATATGATAATATCTATGTGTTAGGTTGTGGAGCTAAAAGCTTCACTGATGCAAACAGGGAAGGAGGTTGATGAGTGTCACAGTCACCGGCGTCGGTTAGGCCGATCAACATCGGCCAATGGTGGACAGGAATGCAACCAACCTCAGTAGGAGTCGGTCGACGTCGGTCACCTCCAGGCAGACAGGGACCGACGTCGGCTGCCTGTGCAGTTTCGGAACTGTCGGTTGCACGAACAGTTTGTTAATGAACCGAGTGTTTGCATGTTAAGAGCCAATTATAGACTAGAAGCTATGAATCTAATTATTATAATTAGATGTCTAATTATTGTATGCATGGGATCTATATAATAGACTCATGGGATGTATTGTAAAGTGTGTTAGTTTGAGTTGAGAAAAGTTAGCTCCTTCTGTGTGTGAAGTGAGCAAGGGTGTTCCTCCTAGTTCCACAGCAGTGCCAAGTGTGGGTGCTGGTTTTGGAGAATCAAAAGGGTTCTTCAGGTGTGTAGGATCTTGGTCTGCAGGTGTGTAAGGCCATGTTTGGAGATCTACATGGTAAGTAAAATCATTGATCTACAGGTGTATGTGGGTGCGGGATCTAGGTTTGTAGGTGTGCAGAACCAGATTGATTTGCAAGTGTGCAAGATCAAGGAGGACAACAACACAACAGGGAGAAAGATCAGGAGAGATCTACTTGGAGTACAGTGTGTACTCAATCTAGAGCAAGAAAGGAAGGCAAGGCAGTTCCTTCCATAAGTAAGATCATTTGGGTTGCAGGTTGTTGCAGTTCATGGGAGATCTACTTGAAGTACGTTGAGTACTTGGAGTGCATGAAGCACTTGTGTACTGGCAATAGTGGATACTGACTGGTTGGAGGTGAACACCAACTCTGTGTTTGAGTTGTGTGTTGGGACCGTAAGAGAGAGAACTCTTGAAGGTGAATTATTGTACACTTGAGGTGTGGAAAGCCTCTATAAGGTGAAGAAGAACTATGGCATCTTCTTGGTTGTAATTCTTTTCTGGATGAGTATTAATACAAGTTGTGTATTGTCTCTCATATTCTGTGTTATTTTTGAATTTTAGTTACTTGTTACTTCTGGTTAATTCCACATGTTAGTTGCTTGTATATGGTAATCAATTGTGCTTCCGTATTTCTCAACAAGTGGTATTAGAGCTAAGGTTGCAGGGAGCAAGTTTGTGTTTGATTACAGGTCACTCTCAAGGGTTTCTGATTGAGTGGGAGTAGAGCAATGGCAGAAGAAAGTAAGCTAAGAATGGAGGAATTGAAAAGCACGAATGGTAAATTACGGTCTTATAGAAAGAAAGAGCAGGGAAAAGAATATTGTTGGTTGGTAGAAGATCAGCATGAAAGAATTGAAGAAGCAGATGTTGCAGGTCTTGTTGCACAGGATGCTCAGGGAGGTTTCTTGGATAAAGTAGAATCTTGTCTTATAGATTCTATTACCTCTTTCCATGCAGTCTGAAATAGAGTATTTTTCCATGTTAAGGTCTTTGGAGACTTTGGAAAGATTTATTTAGGGGCTGGTGTGCCTTGCCAAAGAATTGGCAAAGGGGAAGTGAAGCTGAAATTGCAAGCGGCCAACACATGGGTGTTGAAGGAGGTCATGCAGGTCCCAGTTCTAAAGATAAGGCTAATTACTTCAGAAAAGTTGGGTGATGAGAGATGCACAAGAACTCTCACAACAGATGCACTTGAATTAGCTAGTGGTAAGAAAGCAAGTACTCTTTATCTACTTGCTTATATTACTGATTCTTCTTTTGTTGTAGAGACGTGGCTTTGTAGGCTTGGTCACATGAGCAAGAAGGAGATGCATGTTCTTAACAGGAAGTTAGATGTCTTTGACAGACTTAAGAACTGGAAAGCCTTGGTGTTTATGGAGGAGATGGTAGATAGAGATCAGTGGAGAAGGCTGAGTAACTCTGAGCAGAGCAGTTTGGACAGGGATTTGATTCAAAGAAAGCTTGCAGGTAAAAAGTCATCACTCACAGGCGAACACAATTATTGGCATCGGTCAGGAGGAACTGACGTCGAATAGACAGGTGTCGATGTCAGTCATGTACAGACAAGAGCCGGTGGTGTTAGGCAGGGTGGCTTCCAGCGTCGGTTAGAGTACCGATGTCGGTGACTAGGTAAGACTGACGTCGATCACATAACCGATGTCGGTAGAAAGGATAGTCGCATGGAAACTGACGTCGATCGAATGCAGACTATGTGGTGACCGAGGTCGGTCACTGTAACAGATTTTGAGTGGACAGCAAGCTGTCAAAGAGTCTCAAACACCCATATGGAGGACTGAAGGAGTAAGTAAGCCTCAAATTCGTTGTTCCTCTTCTTTATACTTGTTGCTCACTACAAAGCAAGAAGGATCCAGGAAACAGTGAAAGCATGGCATGGATTAGGATGCAGAACCAAATAGGAGATTTGGTAGGGTTGCCAGCCGGAAGAAAGCACTGAGAGATGAATGGATACCTTAGTTAAAGAATAGAGAGAATGGATACGTGAGACGGAAGGCCAGGTCATATGGTCTTGAGGAAGCTGTAGAACAGTGGTACAAGTTTTGACAGGTGGATGACAAAGCAGGGCTTTAGTCAATGTCAGTGTAACCATTGTATTTTTCTTACTAGGTGGATGATGGTCACGACATTATCCTATTACTGTATGTGGAGGATGAGCTTGGTGCAAGTTCAGACATATAAGGTTTTTTTGAGCTGAGGGTAAGGTTAGTTCAGTGGCATGTCATGAGGAATTTGGAGTAGCAAAATTATTTGGCATGAGTGTGTTCTAGAGACATGGGAGATCACAGATTGATTTTGTCTCCAGATGATTATGTGATACCGGTTAGCACGCCGATGGTTGGACAGTTCACAGAACAGGGTCCTGATTCACATGATGAGGTTAAGTACATGCGTACTGGACCTAGGTTGCCCACGTAGTGGGTGCTATCAGAAAGTTTAGAGCTGATCTAGGAAAGAAGCACTGGAGGGCAGTTCAGTGGATTCTCAGGTGACTGAGAGGGACCAGTAGCAGGTGCACATGCTATGCAGGGTCAAGTTCTTTTCTACATGTGTTTGTAGATGCGGATGTGGCAGGTTACTTGGATGATAGGAGGTGCACCATAGGTTTTGTGGTGGGTGGTCTTCAAGGTTGAGCTTGAAGAGGGATATAAGCCAAGATACAAATTAGATGGGGTATAGGTACAGGTATAGTGCAGTTGTTTATCTCTAAGTGGGAGATTGTTAGGTTGCGGAGCTAAAAGCTTCACTGATGCAAATAGAGAAGGAGGTTGTTAAGTGTCACAGTCACTGGCATTGGTTAGGTTGATCGACGTCGGCCAGTGGTGGACAGGAATGCAATCAACGTCGGTAGGAGTCGGCCAACGTCAGACACCTCTAGGCAGACAGGGACCGATGTCAGTCGCCTGTGCGGTTCCGAAACTGTCAGTTGCATGAACAGTTTGTTAACAAACTGAGTGTTTGCATGTTAAGAGCCAATTATATACTAGAAGTTGCGAATCTAATTATTGTAATTAGATGTCTAATTATTGTATGCATGGGATCTATATAATAAACTCATGGGTTGTATTGTAAAGTGTGCTAGTTTGAGTTGAGCAAAGTTAGCTCCTTCTGTGTGTGAAGTGAGCAAGGGTGTTCCTCCTAGTTCCACAGCAGTGCCAAGTGTGGGTGCTAGTTTTGGAGAATCAGAAGGGTTCTTCAGGTGTGTAAGATCTTGGTCTGCAGGTGTGCAAGGCCACGTTTGGAGATCTACATGGTAAGTAAGATCATTGATCTGTAGGTGTATGTGGGTGTGGGATCCAGGTTTGCAGGTGTGCAAAATCAAATTGATTTGTAGGTGTGTAAGATCAGAGAGGACAACAACACAACAAGGAGCAAGATCAAGAGAGATCTACTTGGAGTACAGTGTGTACTCGGTCTAGAGCAAGAGAGGAAGGCAAGGCAGTTCCTTCCATAAGTAAGATCATTTGGGTTGCAGGTTGTTGCAGTTCATGGGAGATCTACTTGAAGTACGTTGAGTACTTGGAGTGCATGGAGCACTTGTGGAGTGCGTGGAGCACTTGTGTACTGGCAGTAGTGGATACTGACTGGTTGGAGGTGAACACCAACTCTGTGTTTGAGTTGTGTGTTGGGACCGTAAGAGAGAGAACTCTTGAAGGTGAATTACTATACACTTGAGGTGTGGAAAGCCTGTGTAAGGTGAAGAACTGTGGCATCTTCTTGGTTGTAATTCTTTTCTGGATGAGTATTAATACAAGTTGTGTATTGTCTCTCATATTCTGTGTTATTTTTGAATTCTAGTTACTTGTTACTTCTGGTTAATTCTGCATGTTAGTTGCTTGTATATGGTAATCAATTGTGCTTTCATATTTCCCAACACTATGCACTATAATCATACATGAGATCACACAAGCATATCATCATAAGCATCAACCAAAACATGATCATATCACAAGTATATTTGTACTAAAAAATAAATAAATTATCTAAATCAAACAGAAAGTTAAACAAGTTATTTTATTGTGGTGTGTGTGTTGGGTTACTAGAGGTTCCTCTATCATCCCCCAATCATTCCATCTATGTCACCCTCTCTCATGATGTTCTCCCTTCATCATATTTTGAGGGAAGAATCAATCCTGCATCCATCTCATGCCAAGTAGATAAGTAATCTGAGTCATCATATATATCAAAACGAATGATGTATAACTAACAAATATACATCTATAATGTATAAAAATAAAACAATATAGCTGTCATATATCTGGATGACACTTATTCAAACAATAGTTCTAAATAATAAATAAAGTTTAACAGAATAAAAAGATAGTATCTAGTATTAAAACATGCAAATAAATATGGAAATAGCTTATATAACTCATCATAGTCCTTTCAAGTAGCACTATCCTCAGAGTATTGATCACATAATACCTTACACTGTGACACTTATCTATTATGTAGACAAAGTTTACGAGTGTCAATTACTCTGATTAGTTCTACCATGACCACCCTGGAATCCAAAACTTATAAAGCATTCCAATCTAGAACATGTAAAGGATTAGCTATATACTTTTTATGATAAGAAACATAGAAAATATTATGTGTATAGCTAGGGTTGGTGTCAATTCAACCCTATACACTACAAGATTTATCACTTCTAACACCTTGAAGGGTCCCACATATCTTGGTGACAATTCTGTTGACTTTTTAAATTTAATCGATCTCTTATGCAGCTTAACCTGTAAGAATACTTTATCACCTATAGAAAATCACCTATTTGTCCTCTTTAGATTAGCATAACTCTTTTATTTATCATTGGCCTCGACCAATCTCTACCTAATTAATATAACTTGATCTTTCATTTCTGCAAGTATCTCAGGCCCAAAAACTACCCTATCCTCCAACCTATCCCAACTGATTGGTGTCTTGCACCTTCTTCCATTTAATGTCTAAAATGGTGTCATCTTTAAACATGATTGGTATGAATTATTGTATGCAAACTCAACTAATGGAATATAATATTTTCAAATTTGTCTTTGGAATATCCTCATCCTGAATATTCAACTGATGATATCCCACTTGAAGATCAATCTTATACAAGATTGTTGCTCCTCATATTTGATTGAAAAGATCATCTATACAAGGTAGCATATGCCTATTTTTAATAGTTGCCTTTTTCAATATCTTATCATCAATGCAAATTCGAAGAGTAACATCCTTCTTCTTGACAAAGACAACAAGTGCACCCCAAGGTGACACACAAGGCCTGATCAAACCCTTTAACAATAATTCTTGGAGTTGAGCCTTTAATTCAACCAATTCAGTGGTTGTCATCTTCTACGGTGCATTAGACTGTGTTTTTGATCCAAGTATGATATCAATTGAGAAATTAAACTCACATTGAGGCAATCTTAGTAATTCTTTCGAAAACACATCATGAAAATCTCTAAGAAATTGGTACTATTCGAGAGATGGTTTTTTAAGTTCTTCCATTTCATTTATCTTGATGATAAATGCTTGGCACCCTTTTTTTTAGCCTTTTTGAGTTATATTGTAAAAATCTACCTGAGCCTAAACTCTCTTTTCTCACCCTAAATTTGTGTTTGATTTTATAAATCATCCAGACACTTAACCTTATTCAAGTAGCAGTCAACCTTGGCCTTATGTTTTGCAAGCCATTTGGCTCTTAGGATCACATCATATGGCTCTAGTGGTGTTACATATAGATCCACTATCATTATGAATTTGAGCAACTTAATCTCTGCTTCAACTAGACACTTATCAACCATGAATTTTGAGTCATTCTCATACTGTACTGACCATGTATTTGCCATTAATTCATCTCTTATAGAAAAATTACTCATTATTTTAAAAACAATAAAACATTCAGTAGGCCCTATATCTATCAAAATAGAAACTGGATGTTCAAATAAAATACTTGATAGCTCTATGGGTGATGCTTAAAATTTGACTTGCTAGTTATCAATTGTTGCATGAATACGTTGTTGAAAATTTTCCTACTGAGGATTAGGAACTTTGTTCTTTGACTTGTCCTAAGTGCATTCATGAGCATAATGGTTTCCTCTGTAAATAAAACAGCCTCTAGGTGGTCCTTTCTTGTCAGTCTATGGGTTTCCCTTGAAATTCCCTTTAAAACCATTTCCTGATTTCTTGTTGCTTGATCCACTATTTAATTTGGCATTCTAATTCTTGAATAGACCCTAAGAGTCTCCACTCCTCTATTTTTAGTTCTTGAAATTTAGCTTAGAACTTCCAAACTTTTTCTTGAACTTGTCCTTGGTTTGTGTAAGAAACTTCAACTTTTGCTCCTTGAATTCCTTCTCAAAGACCCAATCCATGGTAGAAGTTCCATGAAAATGTACCTCACCATTGATCTGGGGTTTTAATCCCATAATAAACTTCTTAATCTTGAACCTCTCATCTGCTTGGTACTGAGGTGCATACTTTAGAAGTTTTATGAACTGCTCTTAGTAATGATTCACCGATAAGTCTCCCTTCTTCTGATTCTATAAATTTATGAGCTTTTGATCAAAATAAAGTTGTGGAAGCTACCTTGACCTAAATAATGTCATAAATTTCTCCCATGTAGTGGTGGTCGAATTAAGGTTTATTTTCAACTTCTTGTTGGCCCACCATATGCTTCCCAAACTGCCTTGGTGATCTTGAAGTAGTTTTGAATCTTGAAATACTTCTTCACCTTTGTAATTCATGCTTCATCTCTATCACCTAGGACAGTTCCATCAAACTTAGGTGGGCTCACCTTTTTCTTGTCCCTAGACAACTTTACAACTACCTGAGCTCTTGCATCCTACTAGTTTTCTTGCTCATTGAGATGCTCATCAGGTTATTACTAATGTTCTTCCTCTCCATGGTTCTGAACTTCCTATTCCAAGGCTATGATCCGATCCTTGGTATCATTCATGGTTATGAGAATCTAATCTGACTTTACTAATTGTTCAGTGACAAATTGGTTAGGATCAATCGAAGGGTTATTGTTATTGACATTCAAAGGACCCTCACCTAATAGTCTCCCTTCTTCTGATTCTATACATTTATGAGCTTTTGATCAAAATAAAGTTGTGGAAGCTACCTTGACCTAAATAATGTCATAAATTTCTCCCATGTAGTGGTGGTCGAATTAAGGTTTACTTTCAACTTCTTGTTGGCCCACCATATAGCTACCTCACTAACCAATGGGTATGCTTCCCAAACTACCTTGGTGATCTTGAAGTAGTTTTGAATCTTGAAATACTTCTTCACCTTTGTAATTCATGTTTCATCTCTATCACCTAGGACAGTTCCATCGAACTTAGGTGGGCTCACCTTTTTCTTGTCCCTAGACAACTTTACAACTACCTGAGCTCTTGCATCCTACTAGTTTTCTTGCTCATTGAAATGCTCATCAAGTTATTACTAATGTTCTTCCTCTCCATGGTTCTGAACTTCCTATTCCAAGGCTATGATCCGATCCTTGGTATCATTCATGGTTATGAGAATCTAATCCGACTTTACTGATCGTTCAGCGACAAATTGGTTAGGATCAATTGAAGGGTTATTGTCATTGACATTCAAAGGACCCTCACCTAATGCTCTTATTTACACCATTCTTATTTTTCTATGAAAAGAATAATATGAAAACATTAGCGAACTCATTAAGTCCTAGAGTTCGAGCCTTAGATCTAATACCAAATGTAACAACCTCTCATGGATTGTACTAGAATAATGCGGCAATTTATTTTATTAATTACTCAACATTTATTCTTTCATTAGATTACACTAAGAGAATATAATTAGTGATATTTAACATACTACCAAATTATATTAGACTTTCACAAACTTGTAACAGTAACAGTTCCAATCACTAGCATTTTACATAACAAAATTACAAGGAAAATAATTATTTTAAAATCTAGCCATGATTGATACAATAATACAACAATTGCTATTGAAGATGAAAAATAGTATAATTACATTTTCATTAGGCATTTCACCTTAAATACAATTAATAGATATTATTCTCCACAAAGTTCAAGTCATCAAACTAACTCATGTATCTCTAATAATCTTAAGTGCAGTCTCCAAGTACTGCAGTGGGGAGAGAAAGCATCATTTGAGTATTTTTCAACACCAACCATAGACTATCAATACCACGCACAATCCCCCATCAAGGAACGTCCCTTCCTTCACAGATGAGTAGATAATGATGGTACGAGAATTCAGAGAGACATTCAGTACCCGTGTGTTGTAAGATTTCTACTACATGATGTGTATCATAAAGAAAATATGTTCTAACATGATATCGTATAAGTACGTAAATCAAACATATAAAATGACAATGTCTATATAACATTACTCTGGCCAAAATTTTTAAATAACATATGATCTCAAAGATCAGTCAATTTCATACACACCACTTGATCAGATTATTTATATCTGACATTGATGAAGCTAACTAAGATGGTGAAGTTTTTCTTACTGCTTAGCTAGTATCATCAATGCTAGATTTGGTTAACATATAGTTTTAACCAAGAAGTTCATGTAATTTCTATACAAGTAAAAACATATGCTAATTTCATAAATAATTACTATGCATACACTTAGTCTATCAAATATACGGTTGAACCTCATTCATTAATTTATCTCATAAACAATATCTATGACAAGAAAATGAATCTACCATACAGGTATTATGCAAGTCATTTAAGGATTCCATTTGTTTAAATATATGATCAACACAAATTTTACATCTTTATAACATAAAGATTATTTCGCCATATGTTTGGCCCTCATCACGGCCCAAAAAAACTATAAGAAGTCAAAGTAAGAGTCTACCTATAAAATAATGATTTACAACACTTTGTTTACTATTTACTAATATAAATAAAGTTTCTAGCAGACAACCATGTTTACTCTAATATACTAACATTTTGAACTTCCATAATACAAATATCATATAGCTTACTACTTTCACATACACATCTCATATGTATAAATATATATCATTATATACATGTACCTCATATATATAATCATTTGTATTATCAAATATATATATCCAAAATGTGAACTTAATTTAGAATTGTTTACATATAAATATCTAACCAGTCATACCGAAACAAAACTTGTTCTGAATAAACTTGAAATCCATTTATTAACATTCACTTCACAAGTAGTTAACTCGGCTAGAAAATTCATGACTTGCTTACAAGTTGATAAATCATGCACAACCTATCATAAAGAATATTAATTTAATGCACAACTAACATATTTAATTCATTTAACAACAAATGCACAAGTAAAGCCATTTTATAATGCTTACCTCAAAAACATACACCTCTTCTAGTTCACCCGTTGACTAGTTATAAACAGCAGAGTGTGCAGAAATATGTGTTTACATAAATAGGTTCGAGTTCTAACCATAATGCAGAAATCTTAGGCAAAAGTAAAGTTCCACCTAAATTTTAATTTTTAGTAAGGAGTAAACGTAGTTTCCTTCATACATTTACCATTTCTTTTCCAAACAGAGCATTTCCAAATTTTTGGTTTTTAATTTTCAAGACTATGTATGTATGTATGTATACCTACATAGTCTAAACTATATTACCAAAAACACAAAAAAATAATTACTAAAACATACATCTAATTTCAATGGTCGACTAAAGGAAATATCCTATGATATCTATCAATTATTTACCCTCAGAAGACTCTAATGCAACCATTCTTAATAATAATAATTTCAGGGATATTTCTAATACGCAGTCAACTATAGAATTTATTGCTTTTAAAGGTTTATAACCAGCCAACTACATAATTAATTTTCTTTATGGTATATACACAACCAATAAATCGACACATGTTTATGACTGATTCACCTCCCACATGATTTCCTATTTTCTCGACCAATAATTAATCTTAGTCAACTTGTTACGGTATTCAGGGGTATTCAGATAACACAAATAAAAACCATATGCAAATAGAATCTTCCTCAACCAGTTACAAAATTTAAACAAAAAGGAATTGAATCAATTTCTTAATTCATATAAACATTATACAAATTGAATAAAACTATTCGTATATACAATTTTTAATTTTATATAGAACATAAAAACACTCAGAAATACCTTTGGAGGCATGATTTGAAAACCCATTCAAGAAAAACATACTCAAATTTTCCAAGCCTACTAATTAGGAAATGGAATTACTTCACCTACCAGTAGTTTCTTTTTCTATTCTATCTCTCTGCTTGCCTTGCTCTCACCATCCTCCTCTTTTCCTCGCCATACCCTTTCTTTCGTCGTATTCTCCTCCCTTTTTTATTCAATGTATCCTCTTTTTCTTCTCCTCGCCATATTCTCTCTTTTTTCCTCATTGTATTCTCTTATATTCTTATTATTATCTCCTCTTCTTTTATATTCCCTTTTTCTTTTCATGCATAAATCTCCACTCTTTAGCATTTCAGTTTAAAATTTATTTTCATATCTTAACTTGAGTTCCATTTATTTCATAAATCATGCATGTTTTAATTTTTGCTTTCAAGGTCGTGTTAATTACTATTTTGAGTTCACTTAAATCTAATTTTAGACCTTTAATTCTCAAGTAATTCATGCATTGGACTAGCTCTTAAGTTAGCATTAGTAGGATAGTTAAATTTTCTTAACTTAAATGTAAAAATATAATTCTCTTTTTAAAAGATAAATCAAATCAATTAATAATCCAATTATTACAAGATAACTATTTTAATTGTGTGTGTGTGTGTAATCATAAATTTATACTAATGCCTTGACTATTACTTATACATAAAAACATTAAATCAAGACAATGATACCGAATATAATTTAAACCAATCATTGTGTTAGACAACCAAATTAGTGTATGCATCGACAACATTGATCATAAAACAATATTGTATGATAATATCTATGCACTATAATGATACATGAGATCACACAAACAAATCATCATAAGCATCAACTAAAACATGACCATAGCAGAAGTATATTAGCATTGAAAAACAAACAATCTATCTAAATCAAATAGAGAATTAAATAAGTTATTCTATTGTGGTGCTTGTGTTGGGTTACTAACAATTCCTTTGTCATTCCCCAATCATCTCGTCTACGCCACCCTCTCTGATGATGTTCTCTCTGTCATAGTTTGAGGAAAAAATTAATATTGCATCCACCTCGTGACAAGTAAGTAGTTAGTCCGAGCCATCATATATATCAAAACTAATGATGCATAACTAACATATATACATATATAATGTATAGAAATAAGAAGGTATAGTTGTCACATAATCAATCCATTATGTAAAATAATCAACATATATCTATCTCATAACCAATATATGTCATAAAGCTCAAATCAAAGCAATAATAATTAAATGATAACCATAATAATCCATAAATATAAAGGTTATAATACTTAAGGTGAAATTGGGATGTATCAGAAGTTAGACCAATTAAACCACAAGGTGGTAGAGGAAAGTTGAGAGTGTTGATTGGGATTAGACAACCCAAGTTTTTTTTGCATGTAAAAACACACTTCTCTTTCGTTGATACACCACCACATTGGTAAGATCCCCTCTTTATCCTCCATATATTCAATCATATTAAAATCACTAGGTAGAATCTAATTAGAATCTAGAAGTAGGTTTACAATCAACCACCAAAAAAACTACCCTTTCCACAACATCATTGGAGTCGTAAATGTTGGAAATGTCGAGGGAATGGCCATCAAAATCGGAAAGGGTCAATACTACCTAATGAGTGGGTCAAACCTAAACTGATGTCGTAAAGAGAGAAAGTGGGTGCAATAAGTGTCACCACTCCCCCATGTTCATTTTCATGATTGAACATTTTGCATGCTACACTCAGCCAAATAGATATGTCAATGAAATAAAGTAAAAATCTTGAAATTTTAACTTCTTTCAAACACAAAGCTTTCATACTATAAAAATTTGACAATTGTCCCTTACCATAAATTTTTAGGACGTATCAATAAGGCTACCCACATTCCAAGAGTAACCCATTATTGGGAAACATCAAGGTTCATTTTGGACTCTTCGTCCACCTCATCTAAAGTTGAACATCTATTAGACAAGCAAGCTTGATGATTTCCACATATAAAGTCAATGAGTTGGAAAGTATGATGTTTTTCTTGAAAATACTCATCGTCCTCGAGAGGTGTTGATGGAATAGAAGAGTAGGGCATAGCCATTTTCTGATCAAAGACAACTAAACTATTGGTTGAGCCTAATTATTTCACCTTTAAAAAATGTTGTGATGATTGAAAAGTTGTAACTTAGCTCTAAAGACCTAAAAATAACGTTGTTGCTTGCAGTATGTGAAAAGTGAGTGGCATCCCCTGAGCAACAATGGGAATTAACCCTTTTTTACTATATTAGAATCACGTGGGTCTATATGAATTAGCCGGTGTTTTTTCCTCTCCACAAGCTTTTTGGTTAGCCTTTTTATTGGTGACCATAGTCGACCCATATGCAAAAGTAGTAACAATTTTATTCACCTCAAGGGATTTTTTGGTCAAGATCGATGAATGCGGGTTAGTCAATAGAGGGCATTCATGAATATTATGGTGTATGACTTGACACAAAAACTAGGTGTTTGGATTATTGATATACAACATGCATAGTGAGATACACTTATCCCTTATTTGAATGTCTATTATTTCCTTAAGATCCTTCAAAAGATCAACCTGGACACAAACACACTTATGTGGTCTAGCCACATAACGTTTTCTTCTTATGGCATATGAAGCGACCTAAGGGATTTATTTATCGATCTATAAAACCCCAAAGGGACAATGGAAAACCTGGAAACTCCACCCACACTTAGATTCTAATCTTGGATTGTTCAAAAACAATGAAATCCCTTATCTAGTGGGAGAAGACCACAAGTGTGTTGCAAATAAACCATGGGCCATGGGAAACTATGAATTTACAATGCTCAACATTTGAAAACTTAAAAACAAAAAAGCCTTTGGTTAAGTTTTGAACACTCTCGAGCTTAACACAATGGGATTTCCAGTTATTGAACACCAAACTCTTAAGCATACTCTCTAGGGGTATTCAGCGAACAAATCACATAACTAAAGTAAAATTTTTGAACTAGTGACAAGCTTTATCACATTTAGGGCAATCTAAAACAATATCTGCTAAAGAGTCAACTATGAGGGTTTCATTATCTCATGTAAGACTTTTAGTACAAATTTCCTGGCTTGTTTTGGTTCCATTGCTATTCATAATTCCACTAGAAAAACCTGCATCAAATGATGCAAGAGCTGAGGAGTTCAATATAATATAGACAAATCGTTACCCAAGGTGTTAGAACAATAACTACATTTTTTTATTGATCAAAATAAAGGTTATATAGTGGAAAATAATAGGGTTATATCATTTTTTCTCTCTAAAGCTTTTGTAAGCTTTCACATAGGGACTTAATGATCCAAAACTACCACCCAAGCACTGGACTTGCTTTAATCACTAACATAAGCATTAATTTCTTTATAACTCTAAAGGAAAGTGAATCTGAAAATTATAAAAGGAGTGTCTTTACATGAGATGCATGCCCATACTGATAATTAACATTTATTAAATTAAATACATCCACTTGGATCACTAGATCTAACAAGCCTCCCCTTGATCCAAATGAGACCAAAAGATGATATCGAGCAACATCACTATGAAGCTATCCAACAACACCTATCGCACCCTGCAAAGTGGCCCTCTGTACTTATGGTAATGATCAACCTATGTCAACACATCTACTACAATTGTAGCCTAACCTTTCTATGTCGTGTGCCTTGTGACACTACCTGATACAAAAATGAGCACCATATTGGGAATACTAATCCCTCTGATGATTTGCCCATGTACCATAGTATGAGCATCATCATAGGAATACTCAACCACACTTATCCATGTCTCAAAGATAATTATGTACCTCATGTATAACACATCCTACCTAATGCCCAACAACTCTAGCTACCTTGCAAATACTAATGGTGCTTACAACACCTATCGACATGTACAATCATCTGAAGACTAATAGAAAAAACTAAAACAATCTCTTCTCCTATCAAATGAGAGGTCAAAAGTATATGTAGCAAAAATACCACCAAATAATCAATTTGCACCTCATTGAAAAAGCTCATAAAACAATGGGAGAAACTACTAACAAGCATAAACTAAAACTAGATTGGAAAAACCAAAATTTTCACTGCATCACTTTCATTCTTTATGAGTTAGTGACGAACTCAAGATGGGTGGTTCTCTAGCTCTATCACCCTGATTGAACTTGATGGACTTATAGCCCATAAGATGCTACATTATAAACTTTGATGGTACTAGCAACAAAAATATATGGGATTATATCCATTGATCACATAGAAAATTCTCACTTTCAAATTCAATATAAGAACAAGGTGTCAAATACAATCAAAAATAGACTTGTTTTACATTTAAAACATCTCATTTTTTTGTTTTTAATACAATTTTCTTCAAAAAAATTAGGGGAGACTTCCAAACCAAAAGCTAAATTTTTTTATGGACTCAAAATGTTCCAAAACATACAAAATGATTGGTCACATGCTTACCTTCATAAAAAAAGGTAAAATAATGAAAATTGCATTTGTGTAGGCTAAGTGCACTGAAAATAATAGGATTTTAAAATCTTAGATTTGCACTTGGTGAGAATGAATCTCATGACCTCTTACAATCTCAATTACTTGGGATTTTATTACTACCACTTGTTTTACATAAGCATTTGACATATAAAGGCTAAAATTAGTAGATAACTTACATTTGTATGTTCCTAATTACACTTAATGCAAAATAATGTAAATGAGAGTTAAGTGAGAGTTAGACCTTAGACTTTTAAAGTTTTTAGTGACTTCACAAGAAGCTTTGACCATCGACTACAATTCTACTTGAGATGTAATTTGCAACAATATATATTTAATCAAACATTTGTTTAGCTTTCAAAAAAATTGAAAAAATCAAACAACAATAAAAAAAAAATCAGCCAATAGTAAAAATATGTGGCAGTGTGGTAGTAGAAAATAATTCCCCCCAATAGAATTTGTTTTTCAGACCCACACTAAGGTTTTACCTTTATCAACATACATATTTAAATATCAATCCATTTGTCAAAACAATCAAGTTTTATACAAGCTTTTGCATATGGCTTTCAATTTTTATGGGGGAAAAAATCATTCTCAACTAAAGATTTTAGTCACATACACACCATTCATATAAAGTCACCATGCCTCCCATCCATTTCTCATATAATAAGACTCCCATGTTGCTGCAAAAAAGTGTGTAGTTAATTCAAAAGATGACGAAAAATAAGCTTTTAAAGCCTACCTAAATGCTTTTTAGCATCTATAACTTTCTAAACTTGTAACGATTTACATATCTCATGCTCCAAGCGAAAAATGAGTTGTCAAAAACTAAAAGCCACCTCAATGCTCTCTTTTGTTGTAGTTAGAACACCATCTTCCTCGTTGGCTTTTTGGTCAATATTAGAAATCAATGCTTTTCCAATGCTCAAGTAACATATTCAATGCTCTTCCAATGCTCAAACAACATGCATAAATAAACATTTTCTTTGTCAGTTCACATGTCCTTCCTACAATTCTTTTGCCTCTTTTAACAACATAGAATGCTTCTCAGGAAGAAAACAAATGCCAAAAGAAAAAACCCACTCAATACTCAAAACTCACCATCCAAGGCTGTTCCGATGACATTATCTGGGAAATGACAACAAATATCACCAATTTCAATGATTTAAAGATACATTTTGCATCATTTTCTTCCTCACCCTTTGCGACAGAATAATTCTTCTCAAGCAAATTGTTTTCTTTAACCTCCTTCAATTCTTCATTTTCATTTCTTCCTCATCCACAATCCATCTCATAGCACACTTTCATTGTGGTTTTGATACCATGTTAGAACAAGAACTGGATTATTTTATTGATCAAAATAAAGCCCACATAGGGGAAAATGTTCAAGTTACATGTTTCTTTGCTCCTAAAGCTTTTGTAAGCTTTCACATACGAGACCCAATGGTTCAAAAATATTAATTACTTTCTAAGTAAAGTGAATCTACTAACTTTAAAAAGGGTGTCGCTACATGAGATGCATGCCCCATACTAATAACTAGCATTAATTGGATTAAAAACCACCATTTGGATCATTAGATCCAACACAATGGGCGGTGAACTGGTAGATACAAAGCAATAAATGTAACCAATTATGATCTCTTGCAAAAAATAACAGTAAAACAACTTAAGCAAAAAAACATAAAAAGGCTAAACCCTAGTAGAGCAATTTTCCAAGAATGGCAAGTATGTTCCACCAGCAATTAACCCATATTTGGCTTAATGCCATGAAATTTTATACACAACATGAATGTGACAAAGCAGGGTTAGCCATTTTATTAGGCCTCAACTTAAAGGAGTTTTGGGGTCTTTATGTGTTTCTTCCTACTAAAGAGTTAATGGGTTGTCATTAAATAACAAGGGATGGACTGCGGCTAGTGAGTTTGCACACTTCAAACTCCCATTACTAAAGATAAGTGCTTTGGAAAGAGTCAACTAATAACCTTCATAAAATGCCATGTGTCTAGAGAATTTTCAATATGGTAGAGAATGGTGAAGGTGAGTGTTGAGAGTTCTAATTTGAGTGGAAAGTTAATGCATTATTCTTTTATGTTAAAATGAAAAGGTGACTAGGAGTCTCGTATCATGCTCTTAGTCACTTTAGAAGGCATACAAATAGTTGTAGGATCATTTAATACACTCAGTCCAATAGTCAAAGGTGTGGATAGGATCATCCAAGTTTGGATAAGTCTTTTAAATGCAAGGATATTGTTGAGGTTATGAAGGCACCTCAAGAACCCTCGTCTTCCTTCAAAATCAAATAATCTCTCTGAGTAATTGGACCAAGACAAAACAAGTTGGCGCTCTCCATCAAATATCAAGCCTAATGTGCAAAAATTAGGTATAGGCTTATGTTGATCAAAGATGAAATAGGGAGCAAGTCTTTTTTCCAATAATTACAATGAGGGAGGATCTAGGTTGTGTTGAGGAGGAGGTTAAGATGTCTAAATGTTTTGCACCTATAAAAATAACTTTTTCTTTAGTTTGATTTGATTTGGTGAGGCTTAGTGTTCAAACAAACAAATCACGCTTTTTCCATTAATCTAGATTACTACCCCAATCACTGGGTAAGCTCCCCAAGTTGCCACCATAGTTCACAATTCGTAATGTGTGCTCACTCAACAATTACACTTGCATGTGATCCTATTGACTCAAAGGAGCAATCCACATCATAGAGAGAATCATTAGGTCCCTCGCCTTATCAGTGAGTCCCTCCCCCCTATGAATGCGAAAGGCCCGATGCACTCACTTATATGTTCTTAAAAAAGGGTTGTATAAGGATTTGTCTACATCTTATGGTATTGGTTGAGAAATTAAATGTTGATATCATTAAAGGATGAAAAAGCTCCATGGGTTAATGAGTTCAACATTGAATGAGTTATCTATAACTTCAAAATTAAAAGCAATACCCCTAACCCTATTCTCTTCATAAAAGTGGGTATGGTACCCATTAAAATTAAAGCCTTAACATAATATATGTTACACAAATACAAGATGGGAAAACTTGATCAAGATATATTTCCTAACATTATCCCACAACCATGCCTAATGTATCGTCGTCTATAAAGATTGGGAAAAAAAAACTTTAATAAATGGTTTAAATTTTAAGGCATCAATAATGAAATAACCCTATCATGTGATACACACCTAAATTTAAAAATGAAAAGAACATGTTTGAAAACCTTTGGAAAATTTTAAAAAAAAAGTTAAAAGAAAGCTATATTATTATAAATATATCATCAATCCCAAACTTGAATGTCCATCGTACCCATGTTAGGTGGTCAGTTTCAAGAAATAAATTATGATTGCAAAACTTAAAACTAACTTACATGAGCTGCATAGTGAAACCAATTGATATACACACCGAAAAACACCTTGGAAAATATTAATTTGTAAGCTAACTCAAATGAAATTGAAGATGAAGCTCATGTTCTCCTAACACACTCATTTTACAATGATATAAGACTGCTTATGTTAATATATGTAGTTATATCTAGATTCATTAAATCTTAAATTAGGGAAACCAAACTAAGCTTGGTTATTTTATTTTGAATCTAAATTCCCATTGAATCAACTATCTATACAAGTAAACTTTGGTTTAGGTAGTCTAAGTTCTCTTTTTTTTTTTTTAAATGAGTGTTAAAAAATCATTTTGGTCTCATTTTTAGATTGTGTTTAATTTTTTTTAATTTTTTTAATCTATCATTTTTTTTCTTATTTCATTTAGGAAGCATCCAAGGATCATGAAGGCACTTAAATTAGGAAGAGTTCAAAGATTGTGCAGACACTTCAATTGGGAGATTGTGTTAAGTGTGAAGGCACCTCAATTGGAAAGACCCTAAAAAGATTGTGATAGTTGGAATTATCAAAGAAAACTAAAAGAAAGACACTTTACAAAAGAGAAAAAAAGAATTGCATCATCCACACACTTCATTGATTCTATGAACTAATTTGATCAAAAGAACGTTAAAAAAAATCACCATCAACAAGGGCAACATAGCATATATGATATTGATTGCAATTTATAAGGAAGCTATCAAGGTTAGTATTTGAGGTCTAGAAATTAATACAATAACAATAGAATTAATCCCAAAGTAGGGCGGTAAATTAGAATAGGAATGGGAGGCCTTAAAAACACTAGAACGTGTTTTATATGATATTTTAGCCAAAGTTTGTGTTAAAATATTGAGTATTCGTTCCCTATCATTTCTACTCTATGATGTACTAATCATTTTCTTTACACAAGTGACTATGGTTGGACATTTAGAGGGCCACGAGGACAATAAAAAAGTTCCTACTCTCATTGAATTTGGTTTTTCTTTTAAAGTGAACATCAAAATCGCATATGGCATGCATTTTGGCTCTTCCACGGAAGGAATCCACTGGAAACCGAAGAAAATGCTGCAAGAATCCAAAAATTGAGAGATCATATGAATATTTTATGCCAGTTTCAAAAGGATCCCGTTGCATGGCTTTAAACAAAGTCAACTTCATCCAGTTTGCCAATCATACTATGTTCCACGAGACTCTCTACATACGGCAATGAGATAAATATAGCATAAACTGAGCAATTGTAGAGAAGTCACAGGTTACTACCAGAAGCACATCCAAAGGAAACTTGTCAATACGAGTCACAAATTACTAGAAATGCACATCCAACCTCTTGGCATGGTCTGTTTATAGATGGGTCTTTGGAGAAAGTTGGAGAGCTCATTCTTTCTCTGAATAAAAGAAGAAATACAATGCAGAAGCAAATATGACTAGGCTGGTTGTCTCATAGGCTATTTATTTATCCTCGTGGACGTTAAAATATCTTCTTCTTCTTCTTCTTCTTCCAAACCAAACATGTCAATACTACGCCATTGCCATCTGCTTGTATCCACCTCTTAAGTCATTCTCTTACATTTGTTACTTCATTTTCAGTCTGAAGTTAATCTCAAACTATGTTTTCAGGTTTTCAACTTCAGTGGGGGAGGGAGGAATCATCCTTCAAAACTTTTGAAATAATTGAAGAAAAAAGTTGTAAAATAGATCTTGCAACTGAATTGAATTATTTTCAATTTCAATCCTTACCGTCAGATATTATTTACAATACCCACTGAATATGGATAAAAATATGTTCATCTCAATTATGATTCGGTAATGGATAAAATTGATAACCTCTCACATTTCTTGGTTCTGGGTCTGGAAATAAAACTGCAAAAATGTGCCAACTATTCCCTTGCGTTTTTACACATGGGAAGATTGGAAACAATTAATTGCTGTAAACAGGGCTCCAATCCAATCTCTTTTCATTATCAAACGAACAAAGAACATTTGCTTGCCAACTGAAATAACTAGCAATTACAACTCCAACTACAGCCAGAATGCACACTGGAGCAATCGCAAATTCGAGGTTTATGTACATGCTTAAAAGCCTCAGCAACTGCAGCAAATCCGGTTTGAAAAGGTGACACATATTCCCTTTCCATTAAACTTATCTTGGGAGCCTCTAGAACAGCCTTGGGTGGATATAAAGCCCATTGCATTGCCCATATTGCAAGAGGGCGCATGTAAATCAGGGATCGGTAGTGGCCATCGATTGTCCAACCTTCAGGTGTCTGAAACCAATACCTGCAAGAATGTTTTCAGTAATTCAGACATGGTATGAATTTAGACCTGCAAGAATGTTTTCAGTAATTCAGACATGGTATAAATTTAGCTAACAGTGACTCATCAGGCTATGCTCCACCAAAATCATGAAGGATCCCTTCTATTTTCCACAAATATATAAAGGCGTACATTCTGTATCCCATTTAAAGCTGCAAGTTAGCATTCAAAACTACAAACTCTGTGTGTTTTGTAGTTTATGTTCATTAATTACAAGCTGATACACTAAGTTCATTAATTACAAGCTGATACACTAAAATCGATGTGTTCTTTAGATTCCCTTCCTTAATTACAAGCTAAAAGTTAGCATAGAAGAATGTTCAAAAGTTGACATGTTGAATCATATATTCTTTTGCCGGGAGATCTCAGATTTTGGTAGAAAGTAGTGAAGAAAATTACTATAGCCAAGTGCATCTATATTTCATCCCTGAATTGCAACCAAATAGCTTTCATAAAGATGATACTATAAATCAACTCTACTGCACTGGACCTTTACAATAAATCTTAGATTTCAATTAATATGTCAGGTGGACTTGAATGCATGTATGCATGGTTGATATGACCACATACCCAACTAAAACCAATAGAAATGCTCCAGACAAGCAATACTGCAGACACGTTTCTCTTATTTGTTTTATTGCACTTGAAAATGGGCTCACCTTAAATTAGCTTAAAATGATTCACATACATTTTTACGATACAAGCGGAAGTAATATATCCCAACAGAATTATTACTTTCAAAACATTTGAGCACCTATATAGATTTTAATCAGGCCAACATAGTAGGGAAGAGAGAAATAGTTGTTTCTTTAACTCCTAACTCCCAAAATGTGAGGCTACCTATCACTAGCATTGCTACCTACAGAAAATTGAAGGCTTCAATCTATTATCCCTTACAGAAACTAGATATAGTTAAAGCTGAAGGGGCTAGAAGATGTGAACTTAGATAGACCATGGTGGTAAATCCTAAGAAAATTTTTTGCTAAAAAAGGGGGCGTAAGGAACTTACTCAACGAAGAATGAACTTTTGTCTTCTCTAACACACAACATATATAAGAGAAGGAATCTAATATAAGCATTATAGAACTCCAAATGCATGTATGTGTGGCGGTTACAAATTCACCAGGCACAGGAAATTACATGAAATGTGACGACGCGCTAACATAATATATAGTATAAACTACAATACACAATTAGCGCACAACATAAACAACTCAACATAAAGCACCCATCATTAGGAGGGAATTGGCCGCAGTTTCTGCTGCATGTGAAATTATTTACATAAAGAGATCCACTTAAGCTTGCAAAGAAAATCACTCTTTCTACTGACCCTGTATCTTGTTATCTGCTTGTTTCAAGTGGTGCTCATCCTAGCCTCAAATAGTGGTAACCCAGATTGATTCAATTTCGGAAGGACCATTTTAGGATAAGAGGATATACCTGTTTCTAGACTTATGGGAAATGAATTAGCAATATACCTATTGCTGACAAGGCCTCTTTTAGAATCCAAAATTCAATAGAGAAATCATTCTTTAAAGGTTATTGGAGATCAAGTTTCTGCAATTAAGGCCCTGACTGATCTTTTCTATTTCTTACAAAAATCCCCTTTACACTTTATGGATGTGGTACGTTGTTATGTTCTAGATTGGTCTGAAACATAACAGAACGCTATCAAGCAAATGATGCAGTGTGTTGAGCTAGAGAAAGGCATTCAGTGAGCAGCTAGAGGCAGAACACATAATGGCTGGACATCAGAATAGGAGCCCCTTTTCTGTGCAACTGATTGGAAACAGGGTTGAGGATTGGAGACCAGGCAAGGAGCTAGAGGTTCAAGAGAGCCCTCACTTAAAGGTCCCATGGAGGAGAATATTACAGTAATATAGGACATGGGACATATATACAAGGTAAATGGAAAAAACAGTCCCAATGTGGGCTTCCACAAGGAGGCTTTCATACACCAAATTGGTGTCTTTCTTGGCGGTCATCTAAAAAACTACCCTTACCCTTACCTTGATATTTCTGCTCTGATGCATTGTTTAGCAGCAGTAATATGGTCCCATAGAACACTATATCTAAATAGTTAGGAGAGAAATACGCAATACATGTTCTGATCTGTGCATAGCTGCACAAATCTGTGCACTCTTCCATTGGACTTGGAACTCCCCGCCATTGCAGCACCTTGCACCACACACACAGACTTGCAGTACCTTCACATACTAGCACATTGCCTTGCGGACTACTGTGCAACCTTCTAGTGTTGGGCAGTTTCTCTTGAACTCCTCGCCATGCGCACAGCCTTGAGGCACACTTGGACATTGGCGACATGCTTATGCGCACTAACATAGCACCTTGCAAGGATTGCACAGCACCATGCAGTGTCCCTACTATGTGCGGAGGTCTCCACACTTTGCAACCACACAGAACCTCTCAGTTGCTTTGTGGCATGCCAGGTGGCACTTCCCAGGTCTGCACCATGTCAAAGAACCTGTCAGCATACCACTACTCTAGAAGTCCAACTGTCACCCTTGTAGAAAGTCCAACTGTCAGACCTGTAGAAAGATGAACCGTCACCCAGCCAAAAGATGAACCATTTTGTGTTCCCTTTTGTAGATGCCTTCTTATAATGATGTATATTTATCGTAACCATCCAGCCCTTAACAGATCAGAGATGCATCTAGATAGTAAAATGTTAGCATGCTTGGAGTGTCTAGCATCTCATATGCATCTACAACTCACGTTCATTCTAGGAAAATTAGTAGGAAGTAGTTTTCCCCTTCTGATTACAAGAGCGTGCATTCCCAGCCTTACTGAACATTGTACACATCTGCACTATTCCCAATTCTTTTACATTGAATAGGTTTTTGCACTATTCTGCAAAAACCTCTGCATTTGAATGTGTTTTGGTTTATTATTGTATTAGTTTTCCTTTGCATGTTCTATAACCCGTAGATTGTTAGCCACTGGTTGTCCACTACAACGGCATCCTGGGCCTTGTGGTGAGGATCAAGGGTATCAAAGCAAGAGACCTTGTATGTCGGTAAATATGCAAGCGCAACACAAGAAAGGACGACCAGTCGGTTCTGTTTCAGAGCATCTGGAATAACACCATAGCAAGAACAAGATGGCTGATGCCCAAAAATTATTCACTGAGGCATCCCCAAATGTCCAGAAACTCATTCAGGACGTCCTCAAGGAGCAATGGAATGAACTCTCTGGCCAATTCGGCAAACTAATGGTACAGCTTGGACCACAAACCACTCCTGCTCATCCTGAGCATCCATCATTTCAACAGCAAAGCCCTTTCAAAGTGCAAGTCAATCTTGACATTCTAGTGTTTGAAGATAAAATCAATGCCACAACATTGGATAGTTTGATTCGACAACTAGAGGCCTACCTCTCAGTCAATTCCTTCAATGACATAGAGAAGATCACCTTCACAGTATTGAAAATGTCCATTTCAATGTCTCACTAGTGGGAAACCCTCAGCTTGCAATGCAAGAAAGACTTGGAGCACAAACCCTTTGGCTAGTTCTGCAAACTCATGGTACAACTTGGACCACAAGCCACTCCTGCGCATCCATCATTCCAACTGCAAATCCTTTTCAAAGCGCAAGTCAATCTTGACATCCCAGTGTTCAAAGGTAAATTCAATGCCACAACATTGGTAAAGTCTCGCTCAATTGCTTCACTGACATGGAGATCACCTTCACAATATTGAAATTTTCCATTTCAATGTCTCACTGGTGGGAAACCTTCAGCTCGCAGTGCAAGAAAGACTTGGAGCCGATTGACACTTGGAAGTCATTTGTCATCATCGTGAGCGAGAAGTATTATCCTCTCAAACACTATGAGGATGAATACGTCAAGTTTCAGCAATTCCACCAACGTAAGGAGCAACTAGTTGAAGTCTACATCAACAAGTTCCATGACTACACCACGTCTGCACGGGGACTTGGTAGAACAACATAAGGTACTAATGTACATCAGCGGACTCTCACCTTATATTTGCGCAAAGATGTTCTTGACTTCCAACACATTGGGGCAAGCCTACAACAATGCCACCAAGATCAAAGCCAAGGCAAAGATGAAGAACAAGTTCTCATCTAGCATCAAGCGCAAGAGCCAACCCATGCACAACATACAATCTAACCCTTATGTGCAAAACCAAAATATGCCACGCAAGGAAGAGCAACCTAAGAAGGTTCACAACACCAAAAGAATTCAATGTCTTTTGCACTAAACAAACGCAAAAAGAACCAAGGTGACAAGTGGTGCCATCAAAACCCCACACACACAACGATTGTGAATGTCGCAAGCAACAATCTTCGATTGTGAAATCTACATCAGGTCCTGCGCAAGCAGAAGATGTTGATCCATATGCGACTTGCCTAAGCACGAAAACCATTGCCATAGATACCTCTGAAGAACAAGAACACCTCTTCCAAACAATGTCCAGTCAATGGACAACAACTTCACATCATCATCACTAGTGGAAGTCACAAAATCATCATTGCACAAAATGCAATTCAATGCCTAGACCTCACCAATGATGCACATCCTCGACCATACTCTTTAGGATGGCTTCATCAAGAGGAGTATATACAAGCCTGGCAACAATGCACTTTCAAGTATGCAGTCAGGCTCAAGGAGGACACAATCACCTGTGACATCACACAACTAGAGGTTTGTGACATTTTTCTTGGAAGATCGTATTTGTATGACAAAGATGCTACATATCAAGCCAAGCCGCAATGGTGAATTGTTTGTGCCAAAGATAACTTCTTCAACCTCTTGGAGTCACCTCCAACAACCAAACTCACATTGGTCTTTGCCAAACAATGTTGCAAGCTCATCTCAGAGACACACAAGCTTGTGCTCCTTGTGGTCCGCCTAGGAGCACCTGTGTAGCCAAGCAAATGTACATTGGCAATGCACCATGTTGCACAATCATTGTTGCAACAACTCGACAAGTTCCTGCAGCAAAATGGGGACGTCTTTGTAGAACCAAAAGGCCTTCTAACAAATTGCACGATAACACTTCAAATCGATTGGGTTCCTAAATCCCGTCTTTTGAATAGTCCACTGTGCCACGGGTCCATTTGTTCAGTGTTCAAGGTTCCAAGTTGAGTGGATCAATCTTTTGGTGTATCACCTTTATTAGGTAGGATTTCCCCTTAAAGTTTCCTTCTCCCTTTTCCATGGTAGTCCGCAGCATAGAGTAGAGATCCTCATTGATACATCTTATAGGAACCAACCTTCTATGGAGGTTCTTCTCACCATTGAGGCACCCACCCTCGTGAGAAGATCCCATTGTTTCAACTGGATAGAGAATTGGCCATTTCATGCACGTTTTCGATTCAAGGCGCAGCTCCAAGTTGACAACAGTGCCAAATACAAGAGCTTCTTGATCAAGGAAAGATTAGGCCTAGTTCTTCTCCTTGTGGCAGCCCGATAGTCCTCACACCAAAGAAATGGCATGTGGCACTTGTGTATTGACTATCGTGCATTCAATGAAATAATGGCGAAGAATTGGTACCCACTATTGCGCAATGACAACCCCCTGGACCAACTCCAAGGTGCACAATACTTCACCAAGATCAACTTGAAGTCAAGCTAGCATTAGGTACCAGTCCATCCAAACCAAATGTTTGGAAGACAACATTCAAAACAAGGGAAGGATTGTATAAGTGGATGGTTATGCCTTTTGGTTTAACCAATGCAATGATAGCATTCATGTACCTAATGGTTGACCTACCCAAGTCGTCACTAACTCTTTCATTATCATCTACTTGGATGGCATCCTCATCTTCAACAAGACTTGGGAGGAGCATGTGGAGCACATCTCAAGTATCTTAGACACATTGTGCAAACACAAGTTGAGAGCCAACTTAGCCAAGTGTTTATTCGGAACTACTCAAATTTAGTTTTTGGGCTACATCATCAACCGCGTAGGCATCCACGTAGATCAAGAGAAGATCAGAATAATCCAAGATTGGCCGACTCCATGCAATCTCTCCAAGCTGAGGAGCTTTCTTGGACTTGCAAATTTCTACCGCAGGTTTGTTCTTGGTTTCCCACACATAGCATGAGCTCTCAACCAAAGTAACATTCCACTAGACTCTTGCATAGCAATGTGCATTTGAGGAGCTCAAGCAACACCTTTGTGCAAAACCTATTCTTACAATCCTTACCATTGACCACCCCTTTGAGATCCAAATCTATTCATCTCACTGTGAAATCAATGCAATATTCACAAAACATGGACATCTAGTCACATATCACTCAAATACATTAAGCAACACGGTTCAAAAGTACTCCACCTATGAAAAAGAGTTGCATGCCATTGTACAAGATGTTAAGCAATGCCACCACTACATATTGGGTAAAGAGACAATCATCTATTCTAGCATAGCAGCACCACTCAGCCTTATTGAAAGAGGACTCCTTCCATTGGAATGAGGCATCCATCCGATCATTCGAGAAGCTCAAGGAGGCCATGTGCAGCACCCCAGTTCTAGCTACTCCATACTTCTCCAAAACATTGATTGTGGAATGTGATGCTTCACGGTATGGCATGGGATTGGTACTTGTGCAACAAGGGTGACCCAATGCATTTGAGAATCGCCAACTCAAGGGTAAATTTTTTCTCAATCCTATTTATGAAAAGGAAATGATGGCCATCCTTCACATAGTAAAACAAAGGCGACCATATCTGATGGGAAGACACTTTAAAGTGAAGACAAATCATGATAGTCTAAAATATTTCTTGGAACAAAGGTTGTCATCAAAAGAAAAAGAAAAATGGGTCACTGAGATGTTGGGTTATGACTTTGAGATTATATACAAGAAAGAAAAGGAGAATGTTGTGGTTGATGCACCATCCAGAAAGGATAAGTCCATAGAAGCAATATGCTGCACCATGTCTATATTACAAGCTAATTAGGTGGATGAAGCAAGATCAGATCGAGAGAATAAAGCCCTTACATAGGATCTTATTCAAAATCTCCAATAAGATCCAAGTGTGTCAAATAAATTTTTGTGGAATGGGGAATCTCTATGGTATAAGGATAGGTTGTACCTCTACAAAAATTCAACCCTTAAGCATAAAGTGCTTATGGAATTGCATGCTTCTCCAATAGGTGAGCACTCAGGGTTCTTGAAAACTTATCATTGAATCAAGCAAGATTTTCTTTAAGAGGGGCTAAAAGGGGAAGTCCAAAACTTGTGGCAAAATGTATGGCGTGCCAACAAAACAAAGTGGAGACAATCAAGAACCTGAGTCTGTTGCAACCTCTATCTATTCCTAGCCAAAGGTGGGAAGAGTTTTCCATGGATTTCATCATGGGGCTGCCAAAATCTTAAGGGAAAATTGTTATCATGGTTGTGGTGGATATACTTACCAACTATGCCTCTTTTTGTGCATTGTGACATCTATTTGTAGCAAGCATAGTAGCAACAACATTTATGAACAAAGTTTGGAAACTCCATGGGACCCCAAAGATAATAGTAAGTGATCGTGATCTTATCTTTATCAATAATTTTTTGACTAAGTTATTCTCATGTTTTGGTACCTAGTTGGCTCTTAGCTCGTCTTATCATCCTCAATTTGATAGTCACACTGAGGTGGTCAACAAGAGCCTGAAAGGTTATCTTCATTGTTTTGCTTAGGATAAACAAGATATAGGTTCAATGGTTGACACTAGCAAAATGGTGGTATAACACTTTTTTCCATACCTCATCCAAAATGTCTCAATTTTTTGCATTAAATGGGTACCATCCACCATCCATCACCTCATCTTCAAGGCCAAATGTTCAAGGAGTCAAAGAACACATTCAACACTAGCAAGAGGTACTCTCTAGTCTTAGATAGAATTTGGCAATGGCACAACACTACATGAGGCAACAAGCTAACTAGCAACATAGTGAAAGACATTTCGAAGTTGGAAATTGGGTTTTTGTGTGTTTGTAATCATATAAGCAAATGTCCTTGAAACAACAAAATAAGGATAACAAGCTTTCACCTAAGTATTACAACCCTTATCAAGTGTTGCAGAAGATTGGAATTGTAGCATACAAAGTGTAGCGAAAATACATCTGGTCTTTCGTGTTTCCTGCTTGAAGAAGATTATTGGAGAAAGAGTTTCAGCCTAGACAGAGTTACTAAAGCTTGATGAGGAGGGAAGAATAATTGTGGAACTTGTGGGAATAATTCAAACATGCACTAAGAGGTTTCGAACGAGGGTGATTACAGAGTATCTAATCAAGTGGAAGAATCTGGCCACTGAAGATGTGACATGAAACGATGAAGCGTTCCTTTGGAAGAATCCAACAAGCGACAACATTGAAGACAACATTGGTTTGAAAGGGAGGGGCATGATATGCCCTTAACCTATAGCATGTATTGGGATGTGTAAATGACTTATGGCTATCATAACCTTTAATTAAGTCATATGATCATTCTAAAGCTTCATATTAGTAGGGTCGGCCTAAGTTGTTTACGTAGCATAATTAGGGTATATATAGGAGGATGTGGTTAGTAGATTATCATCATATTGTGAATTCTATTCTTATTATAAGGTTGTGGAGGATGGCCCCTTTAAGTGGCTCGTCATTTAGTCATATATCCTGCTCTATTTCAGTCATATTGTGATTTGTTGTTATTCTACTTTATTTGTGCAGTAATTTTGTTACACCCTTGATGCTTGAGGGTTCAAATTTAGACCTCTTCTCATCTGGTCCATGAATATCATCAGGACATCCAAAAACACAAAAGTGTGATACATGAGGCTTCTCACCTGTGAAAGCTTCTTCTGGAGTCTTGTCCATCAAAACCCTATGAGGACACCTATTCAAAATGCAAACAGATGTACTACAAACCTCTGCCCATAGGCACCTAGAAACCCATGCCATGGATCATGGCTTTGTTTGTCTCAATGAGCCTTGTTATTCCTCTCTGCAACCCCATTTTGTTGTGGGTTGTACAATGTAGTCACCTCCCTCTTGATCCCTACTCTGCAAAATGCATCAAAGTCCTTGGAGGTGTACTCTCCTCCATTGTTAGATCTCAACACCATGAGCTTCTTGCCTATCTGATTCTCATTGAAGGCCATGAAACTCTTAAAACTTAGAGAACACTTGATCCTTAGTCTTCATAAAATAAATCCAAGATTTTTTGGAAAAACATCAATGAAAGAGACAAAATATAGATTACCTGTCAAAGAGGTCGAAGTCATCAATCTGAATGAATCAGATCAAGAATCTTTTGATCTTATGCTCACTGCTTGGGAAAGCAGTCTTGGCATGTTTTCCAAGTATGCAGCCCTTGCAGACTTGTGTCTTCTCAATCTTGAAGCATGGGAATCCCTGGACCATGTCCTTCAAGATGAGTGCTCCATACTGCAAGTGACCCAATCACTTGTGCCATAACTCACACAAATTGTCACTATCATGCACCAAAGTTCCATGCTTCACCAGATCAGCAAGCAACTGATATAGGCCACCTTCTTGCACATCGTTGGCCAAAACTTGGTCATGCTCACAGCTGCGATCTCTGATAATAACTTGATGATTCATCAAATGCAACCAAAGACCTAAGATCTGACAAGCTTGACACAAAAACAAGATTCTTAGTTAAACCAAGAACATACAAGACATCATCAAGCTCAAAAACATCAACTAATAGCATGCAAAAGGAGACAGCTAGTTCTTGTAATTGGATGTGGAATCATCGACCAACTCCACTGGTATAAACCCTCCTGTTTTTGAAATCTGTTGAAAGCCTTCTTGTGGAAGGTCATGTGTCTAGATGCTCCATTGTCCACATACCACCCTACACCAAAGATGGTGTTAGTGGAAAGGCACAACACCATGGAGAAGGTTGTCTCAAGCTTGGATGATAACTCATTCACTATGGCAGAAGCTTCTACACTCCTTGCAAATTGCTTTTGTTGTTGCTGCTTGCCCTTCTCATTCTTCTTCTCAGGACAATAAGATGCATAGTGGCCCATATGTGGCACTTGAATAACTTCACGTGACTCAAAACTTTCTTTCCCTGATTGGAAGAACCTAAATCTTCCTTTTTGCCCTTTTGACCCTTCCCAGGGCCTTTGTTCTTACCCCCTCTCCTCACCTTGCCGACGAGGGATAGGTTCTGGATCTCATCCTCTATGGCTGCAATAGTCTCTTGCCTTGTCTCCTCTTGGAGAAAGCCACCCCACAATTTCTCAAAAGTGGGCTTGTTCTCCCGAGCACACACCCTGCACAAAGTGTTACCAAGGTGCCGGGAATCCATTCAGAGCCACTCCATACACAAATCTAGAGGATCTCAAATGCACCGCTCTGATACCATGTTAAATTTTAATTCATGGTGCACAAATCTGCACTTAAATTGAACAAAATCTTAACTAAACACCTCTCAAACAGTGTACTTACTACTGCAGACTGAAAATTCACAAGTGCAGACACTGCATTTAATTGAAAAATTCAAGACAGTGGAATGTATAAACTAAAACTGCATAAAAATAGTGTTGCAAAGCAAACAGATTTTTCACTTGAACACACATCAGCTCTATATATTACTCAAAAAGAAAGAACTACAAAATACTTCACCTCACTGAATGAATCACTCACCCACCCTGGAGGAGACTGGGGAACAGCAGCTGAGCAATCACAGGTAAAATTCTAACAATACATAGGCCATTTGATTAGGGCAAGCATTTAGACAGTTAAGACCATTATGTCGTAATGATATGATTTGGTGTGCGAAAAAGTTCCCTCCATCTAGAAAGTATTTAGAGGGTTAAGACGATTAGGCAGAACTTTAAAACATAACCACTACATCTAGAAATCATTTCCAACTCATTGTGTATCTTCATAGGCTTTAGTCTTTAGGTCATTCAGTTATTGATTATAAAAGATATCCTTCCTAACTATGTTATTCCATGAGTATTGCTTCCGATAGAAGGTCACATTGATATGATGAATCCTTACAATTTTTGCAGAATGGGAACACTTACATGACCATCTTCCCCCAACATATGCTCCTTGGATGCTCGCCTCAACATTCTCCCTTTGAAAAGGGAGATTAGTAAGGTGATTAGGGATAACATTTATAGAGAACATTCAAACAACATAGGTCTCTACTCTTCATCCTCTCAATCCCAATAATCCTTTTTATGCTGACCATTTTCTACAAACTTTCAGTAGCCTTATTGTCTGCCCAGATTTTTACAAATTTACTAGGAGAAGTGAGGGTACGGGTACTAGTACATGTACAGAGACAGCATTCAAATCAAGCTACATGAGTAAATCAAAAAGGGTACAGCTATATTGTATATAAATGTTGTCATCAAAAAATATGGGTATGGGGACCGGTACGCGGTCCTTGTCCCTATATCGGAGTTTCCTGGTAACTATGGATTTTTCAATGAAACAATAAACAATCTTAGACTTTCTTGGGCAGATGTGAATAAGAACACACCCACGTCTTTTTTAAACAAATCATCATACCTCCTCAGGATGATAGGATCTGGAGAACTGAACTCTCCAGGGAGTAGGAACTGCAGACCACTTCAATTTTCAGATTCATAATCTATTATGGGATCACAAGGAGATATTAAAATTTATGCAATTATTTTTTAGGGATCCTCTCTACTTTTTTCTAATATCCCAACCAGAGTTGCCTAGCTCGTTTCCTTCAAGAGGCGGTGATTTCAATCCATCAAATTCTTTGCAGATCTCCTAGACCTACTTGACTAATTAATCCTTTATTTTCCCAGATGTTACCTAGCAAAGGTATCAAGTGTCTCATAGGATTGACCAATGACAAAGTTAGCAAGAAACCAATCAATCAATGCATCTAGTATCCTTCAAACACTGATCCATAGCAAACAAACCGTAACTTGTACGTAGAGACAGCTAGATCTCATTGCATTCAAACAAGATATCATAGAAATGCCACCATCACCAACTTCATGGGTCTCTAGGAGAGGATAGAGCAGCCTACAACCTGTGTTGCAAGAAACACCCCCTCCCCCAACGTCACCTGTCTGGAGACGCCTCCAGCACGGGGCGTCTCGAGCACACTCGAAGGCGTCCGTAACAGTGCCAGAAACTTCTGGCACTATTACGGATGCCTCTGGGACGCACCCAGGCATGCCTGAGACGTCTATGGGTGTGCTCGAGCATTTCTGATGAGGGCAGGAAACAGGTGTCAAGCGTTTCGAGCTTTTCCGATGGGGACTTATGCTTCTGTGGCATATCTACATCTTCCATCTTCGTTCGGTGAACTTGTCTTGTATCTATGTATCTTCGTTCTACTATTTCGACTTATGCAATAATGGAGAGCGTGGAGTTTACCCTAATGGCATTGGTGGAGGGAGTTCACTGTGTTGGCACTGGTGGAGGAATCGTGGAACTGCAAGGTGGGTAGTCACGTGTGGACCGGAGGCTTCATTCGCTAATATAATTTCATTTACGTTTAGGTGTTAATAAATGTTTTTTATTTTTTATTTTTATTTCTTATCGACTTTTATTTAGATTTTAAATTTCATTATTTTTTAAATATCTTTTGAAATTTATTTATACGATTTGCTTCATATTGTTTTGTTTATATTTCATTTTTTTTAAAGTCTTATTTAATTTTTTTTATTTATGTTTTATTGAAATTTTTCAATCTTATTCTATCTATTTTAATATATGTCTTTTGTTTTGTTTATACCACTGGACATTATGTTGTGGACTATTCATCGGTCGATCATTTATCTCTATTGTAGCATCTAGGGCACGATTTTTGCTTGAACCATATTTTGTGAATTCTTAGTTCTTAGGGCTATTGAGTTAATCTCATCTTGGTAAAGTCACCTTTTATTTTTCTTTTAGTTGGTTTTCTACATATGCGGAATGTTTTTAGGCACACCCTTTTCTTTGGTGTCTTAGATATTTTATTTTCCAGTGGACTAGTTCCATTGACTGAAAGACATGAAAGTGCTTCCATAGACATTTGGTATGACATGACAAGAATGCTTCTGCGCACTTTTTTGTGGTAATGTACCTCTACATCAAACATTTGAAGGCTGCTTATTTTTGTTACATTAAACTTCTTTGTATTTGAAGTTTAGAGGTACTCTCACTGGAATCTAATATTTAGCTAGTTGGTTCTTCAGTAATATGAAGCAAAAAGAATATGCCCATATGCTAGCTCCTTGATGATTTGAAAAAGTAATTTGCAGTGACGTATAGACTTGTGTTAACTCTCTTGCAATATTATAAAAAAAAATTAATTTGCAGTCCAGGTATAGGAAAATTTGACTGGTACCAACACAACAGTAATAAATAAATCCCATGGTAAAAACAAACATGAGCTATGACTCATATACTTGAAAGTTGAAGTTAAATTTGCTCGATAAAATGATAAATGAGTCTATTTTACTGTGTAGAGTTGTTTTTCAATATTTAGGTGTTCCTTAAAGGTATTGTTTTATTTTCAAAAAATAAAATCATTTATTTTCAACTGCAATCATGCTAGCACTGTTCTAAAATGTTGCATGTTTTCAACAGACATCTGGTGATAAACAGGTAGCCTTAACTCGTATACTGTGGACACCACTCGGATGTTTGGAGAAGGCATGCATAAGTTAAGGCTTCTTCAGAGTGTGAAAAGAAACAAAGACCAAGGATTACGTCAACAAAGAAAGGGGAGAAAGACCATCCATAGGAAGACAAAAATGATTTTAATGATGAAAAGTTGGCATCAACAAAATAAAATCATTCTCCAACAGAATCAGTTATTTAAAAAAAAACCCTTGAGAATATTAATTAAGTTAACTATAGATGTTATCTTTTAGAATCAAACATTCAGGTTGTGATAGATAGACAAATGAAATAAGGTGTGTGATGATGTAAATGGCATGCAAGCAGCACAACATACCCGAAACCATCTTCTGACCAGCCTGCATGAAAAATCCCCTCTGCAGTACTGAATGCCTGATGTTCCATTCCTGCATGAAGCATAGTCGCTGCAACACCATATGTTACACCGGTCCAAATTTCTCGGGATTGCATGCATGTTTCATCCACTTTTCCATTTGGATGCATGCCATTCACAGCACCCATTCGTCCTCCTCCAATTTTCATAACATTGAAATCATATATTTTCTGCAGAGCACTTCGTATTTTCCCATTATCAAAAAGTGGTGTTAGTCCTGATGCCCATGCATACCATTGTCCAGCCAATTGATCTGCCTGAATTGAATTGCTGTTGCTGCTAGTACCACTGTCATAATTATAATATGAGCCATTCCAAAGTTTCTTCTCATATACTACCTTAGCCTTTTGAAATTGAAATCTATATTTTTCTGCAGACTCTTTGTGGCCCAATTTATCTGCCATTGCAGTAGCAGCTTGAAGTGCAGCAATCCATAGACCTCCACAATATGCACTAACGCCATGTACTGTCCAAGTATCATAGGTCTGGTCAGGAAACCCATCATTCTCTATGAGATCATCACCATCCCGATCAAACTTCTGCATGTATTCCATAGCAGCACAGACAGCTGGCCAGACATCTTTACCAAATGACATGTCATCAGTTGCAACCAGATCCCTATACACCTGAAGTACAAACTTTGAGTTCAGATCCTTCCACTGACTTGTATCATGGATATTGTAGGCATTTATTTCAAGCCAAGGATCATGCAATCCCAAATCATGAGGTACAGCACCTTTTACCTTTCTAATGCCCCAATTACCTTCAGCTAAAAATTTAGTTTTTGTATTATCTTCAATCAATACGGCCTTTGCAAACTCACGCTGTATGTTAAGCTCAATCTTTGGAAAGAGATCCAGCAATGCAAAAGATGCATAAAAATGTACATCATAAGTACACCACATCATATACTCCACACCTTCTAAGTAGAGAAATCGACCCACATTTTCTTCAGCTAATCCAGAATTTGCTTCTGTTACTGTTTCTCCATTTTCATGCTCTTGATCTTGCGGGGAATTCAATTCTATATCTGCAACATTAGAACCATCCAACCTCTGAACTTCTGCAACATGACTCAATTCACCATTTTGTGCACAAACAGCGACCGTCACTTCTGCTTTATTTTCTTTCTTACGAGACTTTTTTTGAGAACCTAATGTGTTGTGCTTGTCATGTTCCATTGGTGGTCCACCATCTAGAAAAACCACCACCACAGCACCATAAGCAAATTAAGAACTGTCTGAGATTTGTTACAAGAGTTGTTCAGAAAGTTGCAAACAATAAGTAAAAAATGTAAACAATTTTCATTCAGAATCAATAAATGACAAGATTTCATACATATGGTTTATTTTCAATATGTTTCACACATGAATAATAAACAATATTTAGATAAAAATGATTAAATAGAAGAGAGTAAATTAATAACAGCTTATTATCTCATATGTACCAAAATAAGAATGAAGCTCAAAAAAGTTTGATCAATGGATAAGTTTTTTTCTCACACCAAGAGACATTGGTTTTCAAATTTTCATTTTAAAATAATTATACAAGAGGGCAATTAGTTTAACAGGAAAATATAATACGTGGAATATGTTTCACACATGAAGAATAAACAATATTTAGATTAATAATCTAAATATAATTATATAATCCAAAATATTATAGCAGTTTATAATTACGAGTACATATATTTTAAATACATCTATCTGAAAAATACTGATAGATATCAGTCTCAAGGCTCTTATCTTGGATTTTATGTATACCACATTGATTAATAACTCCAGTACCTTCTTCAAAAGTTTCCAACTGGCTGGTGACAAATGTCATCAATCTAGCTGCACTAATGTGTCGGGCTCGAAAAAATATTTCTGGGATTTAAATAAGGGGCTCCAAGCTCCACCGTATGGCCAAGATATTACAATTTTTCAATTGACTTTTCAAAGCAAAAAGGAAAATTTCCAAGTCACAGTCAAATGGACATCAAATTTAAGGTTGTCCGAATTCGAGGGACCATTGAAGTAGAATCTATCAAATGGATGTCAAATTTAAGGTTGAAACTGCCCTGTGACGGTCAAATGGACGTCAAATTTAAGGTTGAAACTGCCCTGTGATGGTCAAATGGACATCAATTTTAAGGTTGTCATTAATTGTTTATCCACGGACATGAGCTATGTGACTTAACAAAATAAGAAGCATTTTGGTTTAAGAAAAATAAAATGCAGTCAATCATCAACCAGAGTTGCACTTATACAGGATGTACTCTATATCCAGTTTTGGCACAGTCAATTTCGGATTTGTTTTAGTATGAGGATCCAAACCAAAAGGAACTAGAACTGTATTTTCGGTAATAATCAAGGTACTTAAGTAATAAATATGGCTGTTTATAAGGTCACAACCAAAACAAACCCATTGCTATGGCTATAATATTTATTACCTTATGGGTGTTTATATGGATTTGCAATGTACATGGATTACTTAGACCAAAGTACATTAAGTATTTCCAAAATACTGATATTTGGTGTTACTTTATGGCCTTAATAAATAATGGACCGTGTTAGGAGTATTAATGTTTATTTTAGGAATAAAATAAAGCGTTGTAATAAAGTAATATTGTTTATTATGCAATGAAGTCAAGTAGAGTTTATCAAATCAAAAGTTAAAACTTCAAAGCTTATGAATTTAATATTGAAAAACTATATTCAAAAGAAGGAAATTATTTAGTTTATTAAAAAAAAATCGAAAAAGGCATGTTATAATATTTCGAAGAGATATCATACATCAAAGCAGGGAAGAAGAAAGATTGCAGAGTGCCCATTGCCCATGTCCATAGCCACTATTTCAGAGGTGCAGGAATGCCATAGCAGTTCAAAATCATTTCGAGGAGCTTTAGACATTCGTGAAGGTGTCCATCCAAGAACCTCTTTTCCAAACCAAATCTTCCATAACGGCTGAACACTAGAACCATTAATAACTGATGCAGGAGCGTCCCCAGCCATCCACCAGATCGTGCATGTTGGAGACCATTTCTCAATTTGCAGCAACCAAGATATATCCATTTTATCATGTAGGGAAGAACCAAGCGACCTTTCTCAACTTGAAGTGAATGCTTTGAAGAAAAATTTTCATGTAAAAGACTAAATTTTGCCCCTCAGATAATGAGCAGCCGACCTTTTCCCTCAGCCGAAAAAATCGAAGTTGGGTGGAGAAAGGACAACAGTCCTTCCACGATCTCCAAAATGGAGGTTGTGGGCAGAAAGTCATGTGAAAGTGGAGAAGGGAGGCCAACACTTCCTTTGTCGATTCGTAATTGACATGTTGCTGAAGAAGGGACAGTTGACCCTTCTTACACGTGTTGGAAGTTTTTCTTGGATGGTTCAATTGTTCTCGGCCAAGGTGAAAGTGTAGTGGAAAATCCACATTCGTCCTTTCTTCTGATTCCATGTAAGCAAAGGTGGGAAATGAAGGGATGATCGCCCCTTCTTTCACTACCACAAAAGCCAAGGAAGAGAGGAGAAGGAACAACTGTCTCTTCTTTTGTTGATTAAATGTCGGAGGAGGCTGGATAATGGACAATCGCCCCTTCTCCTAACAATATATATTATAATAAGTCATGAGGGGGAGTAGGAATGACCATCCCTTCTCCTGCCACCATTAAAATGGCAAGAAAGCAAAGATGGGATGCTCGCATCTTCTCCCACCAACATTCAAAAAAGGTTGCAGGCAGAGAAGGAGCACAGTTGACACTTCTTCCATCAAAGTTTGAAATATTTTCCACTGATTCAAATTTGCACATGGGATTCCAGAAAATCATGAGAATGGTTCCCCCTTTCAAATGATAAAACATGGACACGTGTCACAAGACCAAATTCAACATGTCACGTGGTTAAACTGACTGTACATGGGCAGTGTTAGTCTCAATTTGGAACCTGTGATTTTGTAAGGATTATAAGGTGAATCATTTCATATATCATGATAATTGTACTTCCCTCTAATACTAGGCGTAACCAAATATTTAAGTATCGACGCCAATAAAGAGATAGGGACTTTTGAAGTACTTATGAAATAGAAGCTGGAAGAATGTTCGCAAGTAAGAGCAGTAGTGCAGTTTGCAAGGGACATCCCCAGACAATTGAACGACAACATTAATTTATGCATGATTATGCTAAGTCACAAAGTATGAGGGATAATTATACACATCATCGAGTTCTTTTTAATCTTCTTCATTTATTCTGTAACAATATTGTACATAATCATAGAATAGTTTTGTCTTATTCTAATAAGTTTAATTGACATTACCATAGGAATAGAAAGAGTCACTTGGGAATGCGAATTGTACAGGTATTTCATTGGTTTTTTATATTGTAATGCTTCCCCTTTTCAGCCTAAATTGTAGAGACAATTTTGGCTGGCAACAAACATTGTAAATTGACATTCCATCCATGGTCCGGCCTGACACTGATATCAAAGCAGGATTTTTATTGGTCTATTTTGTTCTCCTCTCCTCTTTCCTAGTCGTACGGCCTGCACAGAATCGGTCCCATCCAATAGTTTGTTCCTGACTATGTATAGACGGCATATTAGCTATATGGGGAGGCGTATTAGTTGAAAGAGGGCGCATAGCTGGTTGTTGACAGTTTTTTACTGTTTCTCCTGAATCTGGAAGGCATGGCAGACCTGCATAGCATGTTCTTGGTTAGCACATTACCTAACTCAGACCTGCGTGGATTTGAGAGTATAATCTCTGCCATTGGAGCTGAACCTGACTTTTCAAAAAGCATTTTGACTGTTTTTTATTATTCTAGACAGCATAGCCTACATTTCAGGCAGCGTGACAGTACTGGAGGAAGCATTTCAGCTGTATCTCTTATTATTCTCTGACTTATCAGACCTGCAAACTGACCAAGATTTAGCACATGGCAGTTATTATCTCCTTTATATGGTGCTCCAAGAAAGGACGTGGCAGTTCCAAGTAAGAGCGTGGTAATTGGTAGAGTTCTTTTTTGCTGATTGAAACTTTTGTAAGGCATATAGACCATCAAGGAGGCCATATCTTTTTATTCTATCATATTCCAATATTGGAATTTTTCAAATATGCCACATATGGAGGAGACGACTTTATAGGCTTGGAAGTACATTTTAAGCTTCTTCATTCTAAAAGCAGATTGTCATTTTTAAGTGCCTTTTTTAACTTTTGAAGCATTTAAAGTCTATTGAGCAGCTACTCTATGCAAAATTTGGCAAAAAACAACCAAATTGCATAGAACAAGGATAAATAAGGAGAGCTACTCTTTACCCATTTGTTTCTATCAAAAAGTGTAAATCCAGAAATCAAGAAAAACTGATTATCTTGTCAAATATGTGGTTTTCTTGTTAAGCTGGTGTGTATGATAGAGCGAATTATTTTCACGTACTACCTAAGTACCACGTACCATTTTGGCCTTAACATCTCTTTCACGTACTACCAAATATACAAAAAGGGCATGCTTCTTCCACATACTGACAGGTATACAGGAAGGGTGAGTATATAGAGAGGTTGGGTATATCCGTCTAGTAGTATATAGAAAAGACAACTTTTTGGAGTGATAACGAACCATTATTTTGGGGTTTCAAAAACAAAAAACTCAAAACAAAAACAATGCATTCGATCAAATCAATCATTGGCACATCATTGACCGGTAAAGACAGTTGGTTAGAATGGGATCGACAAGTAGAGAAAACACTCATCTTCAATGATCTATGGTTCGATATTTGCGACGGTGATACAAAGCCAGTTGAGCCAACAAGGAATGCAAAATATATTCAGACATGGAAGTAGAAAAACCAAAAAGCATTGGCCTTGATGAGAAACTAAGTCAATGGAAATGTGTTTTGTCATATCCAGTAATGCAATACTCCATGGGAAGCATTTCAGAAATTGAAAGACTTGTATGATTCCTGCTCAGAATTGGAAGTCACTCAGTTGCAATTGTTCAACCTTGAGTTGAAAGATGGTGATGTGATGAAATTGACTTCAAAAATACGTGTAATCAAGCATGATGTGGATGCCACAGGTGTCAAAATCAACAACTATATGACCGCATTCATAAAAATCGTTCTTCCCAACTAATCAACCTACTTGCAGTCTCTACAAGCAAGCAATCAATTGAAAACTCTCATGTTTGATCAATTGGTTGAGAAGATGGCTAAAAGAGAAAAGGCCTTTGGAAGAAAAACCAAGTCCACGAGTGAAAGTGTGTGCTACATAAACAGTAATTCCTCCAATAAGGCCATGTCTTCCAAAAGTGAAGGCAATAATAATTACAAGAAGAAAAATAAGGGGAAAGGCAAAAAAAATAACAATGAAGGTGGTCAAAATAAAAACACGATGATAAGCAACACCTCTACTGCCAATGGTGTGATAGAAAAGGAAGCCATGAAACTCACAAATGCAGAACTTCATGGGAGAAAATTGAAGCATACCAAAAGAAGATAAAACAAAATCAAAGAAACAAACAAAAGAGTCAAACTCTACTCAATTCACTAGTGAATGTGTGCTTTCCAATTCAAATGATGAAGCAAACACTATCTCAATTAGTTCATCATGGTTTGATGCTTGGGTTCTTGACACTAGTGCCACCCTACATATGAATTTCTGAAGACTTCTTTGAGGAGTTTAATGAAGAAAGTTGTGGCCTAGTATTCCTCGCAAATAGATCAAGTCTACGACCATAAAGATGTATAATCTAACTCAAGTGTCCAGGGCTTCTAGATTTCAGTGACAATGCAATCATCTTGACTGGACATGGGAAGGAAAGTTGCTCAAACTCAGGGGTGAGCCATCACTTTCAAGGAATTATGCTCATCTTGTTGAGATGGAATGTCTACAAGCATGTTGTGGCATACAAGATTTGGGCATACTCACTATAAGAACATTCGTGTCTTGCAAAATAATGGTGTTGTTGGTTTGCTTACCTTGCCTGCAAAATTTGATGAAAAGTGGAAGCTTGCATTTTAGCCAAACATGCAAGAGAACCATTTCCAAAATCAGTGGAAAGCCTATAGAAAGTTGTAGCTAGTGATAGGACGGAAATATTATATACGAAATGACATTAAAATTCTACTTCACGATTCAAGTTGAAAGAGAGCAAACATTATAATATGAAATCCAAAATGGTTGCTCACTTCACACTCCCAATGTGACTCTTCTGATTCCTACGAGAATGGAAATCAACTTATTGAATAAGACAAAAGCTATTTAATGAGTCAAAAGATGCTTAGAATTAACAACTATATACAATATTGTTACACTCCCCTTAATCTGCAAGGGTCTTTGTCAGACCAAGCATTCTTATGAATTTTTCAAAGTTTTCTATCCAAGTATTTTTGTCAAAATGTATATTGGTTGCTCTATTGTAGGGCAATGTTGCAACTTGACAATGCCATCTTTCACATAGTGCCGATCAAATGAAACTTAATATTGATTGCTTGATTCGGTCATGAAAGACTAGATTCTTTGCCATCTGGATTGTAGAAGTGTTGTCAACCATGAGAGGTGTTGACAAATTGCAAATCTGAAAGAACCCTTCTGGGCCACAAGATCTCTAAAATTGTCTCTGAAGCAGCCATATATTCTGCTTTTACTATAAAATAAAAGATACTAATTGCTTCTTGGATTTCCAACTGACCACTGTTGTTCCCAAATTCATCAAAAAATCCGAGGTGGACTTTCCATCTTTATGATCACCGGCATAGTCAAAATCTAAATACCCAAACAGTTTGAAGTCTCCTACCCTGGATATTTGAACCCAAAATTTTGTGGTCCTTTGAGATATCTAAGGACCCTTTTTGTTGCTACCCAATGACTATCCCTACGTTGTTGCATGAATCTTGAAAGGACACCAACTGCAAATGATATATTTGGTCGAGATGTGGTCACATAAATTAGATTTCCAATGAGTTGTCTGTATTTAGTGGCATCAACCAAATATGTTGAATCTTCAAATGACAATTTGAGATACTATTCCATGGGCACGCTGAGAGGCTTACAATCTTCCATTCCTAACTTGCTCAGAATGTCACCAATGTACTTTAGCTGAGTGATAAAGAAATACTTTGGTTTTTGAATTCCTTCAATACCCAAATAGTAATGAAGATAACCCAAATCAGTCATTTTCAAGCTTTTCAACAACTCTGATTTGAACTGTATAGTGTACCATTCATTGTTACTTGTGATGAGCAAATCATCAACATACACCACCACAAATACAATTGTTTTGATGAAAAGAGTTGCATCTTCAAACTCAAAGCGTTTGAAGTTCATATTCATGAGGTGCTCAGCTAGTTTGCCGTACCATGCTTGATGGGCTTGTTGCAAACTATACAACAATTTTCTCAATTTGCACACTTTGTGCTCTCGTCTGTTTACTACAAAACCTTCAAGTTGTGTCATGTACACTGTTTCCTTAAGGTCGCCATTCAAAAATGCAATTTTGACATCCATTTGGTTAACTTTCCATTCGTTGTGAGCTGCCAAAGCCAACATGGTTGGAATGGTAGTCCATTTTGTTGTAGGTGCAAAGGTTTCATTGTAGTCACTTCTTTCTTTTTGAGCATATCCCTTTGCAACAAGTCTTGCTTTGTGCTTGTCAAGTGAACCATCAACCTTGTATTTGTTGAGATAGACCCATTTGTAGCCAATAGGTTTGCAACGATATGGAGGATCAACCAATTTTCAAGTCCCATTTTTTACCAATTCACTGTACTCATCTTTCTTTACATTTCTCTAAGATTCAAGCTTCTTAGCCTATTTGAAAGATGTCGGTTCTGAATCAAACTCAACATTGAGTTCTTCTAGAGAATCATTCAAGGTGAGCTTTTCAATTCTATCTTGAATTTATTCAAGAGAATTGTTTGATTGTGATGCGCCTACATGTGCACTTCTAGTGCATGTTTTCCCAACTTCATTAGGTTTCACATCTTTCAATGTTTGAGTAGTCCACTTAGGCATTTGTTTATGTGTTTTAGGTGCTTCAAGTTCATCCTCTGAAGTTCCGTCACTTTCTGCCCTTTGTTCTAGTGGCCCCTATTCATTATCTGATGAAGTTTCACTCTCTCCTTGAGGAGTTTCAATCTCATGTATAGGAGAGAATAAAAAATCAATAGATTCCCAATTGTGTCCCCTACTCATTATTTGAAACATCAAAATCACTCTTTGTAGACATCAAACTTTGCATACTTGTCAAGTCGACTCAACTGCCGATCAATGACTCAACTGCCGATCAATGTGATTTGTCCTTCGCAGTCTCACAAAAGACTTCTCTTGCGACAAGAAACTTTTTCTCTTTCTCATCTTATAGCCTATATGCCTTGAAGAATTCAGAACATTCCAAGTGAATGCATTTTCAACCCCTGTGGTCCAACTTATTTATTTTCTCCTTTGGAATAAATTCATAAAAAGTAGATTCAAAAAGCCGAAGATGTCGCACTGAAGGAAGATGACCAGACGACATCTCATATGGAGTCTTGGATTCAAGCGTTGTTGATAATGATCTGTTGCGGAGGTATATTGTTGTTTTAGTTGCTTCGGCCCAAAAATGCAGATTTACCTCTTTGTAGTACAACCTAACACGAACCATATTCATCACAGTTCTATTCATCCTTTCTACAACTCCATTTTGTTGCAAAGTGTAAGGAACTATGAGATGATGTTTGATCCCGTTTTGCTCAAGGAAAGATTCAAACTTCTTTGAAGTATATTCACCACCATTGTCTGTCTCAAGTGTCTCGATGCGGGTTTGATCTTCATTTTCAATCATAGTTCGAAACTTTTGGAAAGTCTCGAAGGCTTCTGATTTCTTCTTCAGAAATTATATCTAAGTCAACCTGTTATAGTAATCAATGAACAACATGAAGTACTTATGACCACCAATAGAGAGGATTGGAAAAGAACACAAAGCTGAGTAAACAAGTTGCAACTTTCTGTCAGCTTTCCACTGTGACTTCGAGAACGGTTCTCTTGCGTGTTTAGCCAAGATGCAAGCATCACACTTCATCTAATTTTGTGAGCAATGTAGGCATGCCAACAACACCATTCTTTTGCAATACACGAGTGTTGTTATAGTGATTGTGCCCAAATCTTGCATGCCACAACATGTTTGGAGACATTTTGTCTTACACGAGATGAGCATAATTTCTTGAATTTGATGGCTCACCCCTGAGTTCGAGTAGTTTTTCTTTCTCATATCCAGTCAAAATGACTGCATTGTGACTTTTCCTGATTGTGATATCACCATTATCCAACAAAATGGAATGGCCTTGTTGCCTTATGAGCACTAGGGACAACAAGCTTTGTTTCAATTTTGGAAGGTAGAGAACATATTGGAGTTTAAATCTAGAAGCCCTGGAACTTATGTCGTATTGTGCCTCTTCTTTGTGGTTGCAGACTTGATCTATCTACGAGGTATACCGCACCACAATTTTCTTCACTGAACTCCTCAAAGAAGTCTTTTTAGAAAGTTATATGTAGAGTGGCACCGATATCAAGAACTCAAGCATCAAACCATGAACTGACTAAGACACTATTTGCTTCATCATTTGTACTAGAAAACACATTCACTAGTGAATTGGACAGAGTTTGACTATTTTGTTTTCTTTAATTTTTCCTTTCTTCTTACGGTATACTTATATTGTCTCCCATGGAGTTTTGCATTCGTGAGTCTCATGGCTTACTTTTCTAACACACCATTCGAAGTAGAGGTTTTGTTTATCAATCTGTTTTTGACCACCTTGATTTTTATTTTTGCCGCATTTTCCTTCGTGCTTCTTGTTCTTATTATTCCCTTCATTTTTGGAAGAATTTGTTTCAACATAGCACACACTTTCTCTTATTGTAGACTCTTTTTTTCTTCCAAAGGCCTTTTCTCTCTCTTCTAGCTTTTCAACCAATTTATCAAATGTGAGTCTTCATCTAATTGTTTGTTTATAGAGACTCCAAGTATGTTGAATAGTTGGGAAGAAGGGCTTTTATGAATGCAATTAGGCAGATGTTGATTTTGACCCCTGTTAGAATCATGCTCAATGGCACGTATCTTTGAAGCCAATCTCATCACATCATCTTTCAACTCGAAGTTGAACAATTTCAACTACAACTGAATGAATTCCAACTTCGAGTGGGAATCATTTAGCTCTTTGAGTTTGTGAAATGCTTCCCATGAAGTATTGCATCCCTAAATATGACGAAACACATCTCTGTCGATTAAGGCCCTCATCCAACCCAAAGCTTTTTGATTTTTCTGCTTCCATCCTAAATATCCTTTGCCTTCTTGTTGGCTCAATTAACTATTTCTCCTCGTCACAAATATCGAACCATAGATCATTGAAAATGAGAGTGTTCTCAACTTGTCGAGACCATTCTAACCAGCTGTCTTGCCAGTCAATGTTGTGCCAAAGATAGATTTGATTGAATGCATGGTTTTAAGTTTTGAGTTTGGAGTTTGGAGTTCGTAGTTTGGAGTTTTTGTTACCCAAAAATTGGTTCCTTATCACTCCAAAATGGTCCATTTTTTTATACATCACCAAATCGATATACCAAACCTCTTTATATACCCGTCGATCCATGGAAAAAGCTAGCCCTTTCTATACACTCGGTAGTACATGAAAGAGGCTTTAAGGTACGTGAAAGCAGAGTTGTACGTGGTACCTAGGTGGCACGTGAAAAAAATTTGCCCTATTATTAACACAGTCCTAACAAGAAAATATCATACATCAATATACTTCTTGTTTTTTTTTCAAAGTTACGTTCTACGACAGAAGCGAACGGGTAAAAGAGTATCTCTCCTTATTTCTCCTTGAATTTGCAAGATTTGATTGTTGTTTGCAAAATTTGCTTAGAGTAGCTTGCTCAAGGCAATTTCAATAGAAAAATTACTTCAAATTTAAATGCTTTCAAATTTTCAAATTTAAATGTTTTTCAAAATTTGAAAATGAGCACTTAAAAGAAAATGAACTCTGCTTTTTTAATGAAAAAGCTTAAAATACCTCTGACTCCTCCATTTGTCTTATGTGGAATAATTTTCAATATTGGAAATAGAAAATGTACGGCTTCAGAGATATCCAAAAAAATTCCTCTTCCCGTGAAATTTGGAGACTTCAAAGTCAAATAAAAATGACAAAATGGAGCACTGCGACCTTCCAACGTATAACAGGCTCAAAATGCCTCCCACAATGCAGACTTCAGCTGATCATCATGCCACGTAGCAAATAAAAACAGCAAATATGAACCCGAACGCCTTTATTTTAGCAAAGAGAATAGCTTTACCAATTGCCACATGCTAATATGCCTTGGAATGCAGAAAAAAAAGTCTTATAGTATGCGCAGTCCATATGAAACAAGCTCTGTAAAGACAGCCAGGACAACGTAGAAAGTACCACGTAGCACCTTTAAGCATACAACTAACATGCTCTTTTCACGTCTAGTATGTCAGATTTAGGAGAAATATAGCCAAACACAGTAAAAAAAAGACAGATTCACCTCCAATCCCATCAGAATGTGCAGTATGCAGTCCAAGGAGCAGAGAATCTGCTAAGACTACTTCCAAATCCTTGAAGTGCCTTCTTCAAATAGCTTATATGCTGCCAGCAGGTCTGCAGATTTAGACTGTAAAAAAATGACAAAAAAACTTGTAACTCCTCACTCAGAGACTATGACACTTAGCTAAGGGAAAATCGCAGGCCGTGTGGCTAGATTTTAGGAGAAAGAATGACAAAAATTGCTAAATTAAAATTCCATGCTCTGATAACAATGACAGGCCAGAAATATTATTTCATGATTCAAGTTGAAAGAGAGCAAATATTACAATATAAAAGCCAAAATGGTTGTTCACTTCACATTCCCAATGTGACTCTTCCTATTCCTACGAGGATGGAAATCAACTTATTGAATAAGACAAAAACTACCTAATGAGACAAAAGATACCTAGAATTAACAACTATATACAATATTGTTACAACTAGTTCACGCAGACTTGTGTTCTCTTCTAAATATCTCAGTTGGTGGTCATAAGTGCTTCATGTTGTTCATTGATCACTACAACGTAATGACTTAGATATACTTTCTCAAACAAAAATATGAAACATTCAAGACAATCAAAAAGTTTCGAACGATGATTGAAAATGAATCTCAAACCTACATCGAAACATTGAAGACTGATAATGGTGGTGAATACATTTCAAATAAGTTTGAATCCTATCTCAAGCAAAATGGGATCAAACATCATCTCACAGTTCCTCACACTCTGCAACAAAATGGAGTTGTAGAGAGGATGAGCAGGGTCGTCATGAATATGGTTCGTGCTATGTTGTACTTCAAAGGGGTATATCTGCACTTTTGGGCTGTAGTAGCTAAAACAACAATATACCTCTGCAACAGATCACCATCAACAACCCTTCAATTCAAGACTCTGTATGAGATGTGGTGTGGTCATCTTCCTTCAGTGCAATATCTTCGGGTTTTTGGATCCACTTCTTACACATTGATTCCAAAAAAAAAGAGGAAAAAGTTGGATCATAGGAGTCGCAAATGCATTCACTTGGAATATTTTGAACCCTCCAAGGCATACAAGGTATATGATGAGGAAAAGTAGTTGTTTTTTGTTGGAAGAGATGTTGTCTTTTGTGAAACTACAAAGGACAAATACAATATTGATCGACAATTGCATCGACTTGATAAACATGCAAAGTTTGATGTCTACAAGGAGAGTGATTTGGATGTTCCAAACAGTGAGTGGCCGACATACAATTGGGAATCAATTGATTCTTTATTGTCTTGTGTACATAAGAATGAAACTCCACTTGAAGAAGAAAGTGCAGCTTCATCAGACAATGAACAAAGGCCAAAAGAACAGGGAACAAAAAGTGAAGGAGCTTCAAAAGAAGAAAATGAAGCACCTAAACCATAGAAAAAAAGCCTAAATGGGCCACCATACATTGAAAGATGGAAAACCCGATGAAGTTGGGAAAACATGCACTAGAAGTCCACATGCAGTCATATCACAATCAGACAAGTTCTTTGAAAAAATTCAAACAAGATTGAAAACCTCACCTTAGATGATTCTCTAGAAGAACTCAATGTTGTGTTTGATTCAAAACCAACATCTTTCAAACAAGTTGTGATGCTTGAACCCTAGAGAAAAGCAATGAAAGATGAATACAATGCATTGGTCAAAAATGGGACTTGAAAATTGGTTGATCTTATGATCGGTTGCAAACCAATTGGCTACAAGTGGGTCTACCCCAACAAATACGAGGCCGACAACTCACTTGACAAGTATAAAGTCAAGCTTGTCACAAAGGGATATGCTCAAAATGAAAGAATTGACTATAATGAAACCTTTGCACCTCCAGCAAAATGGACTACCATTCGAACCATGTTGGCTCTAACAACTCACAATGAATGGAAAGTTTACCAAATGGACATCAAAAGTGCATTTCTGAATGGTGATCTCAAGAAAACAATGTACATGACACAACCCGAAGGTTTTGTAGTAAACAACGAAGAGCATAAGTGTGCAAACTTGAAAACTTGTTGTATGGTTTGAAACAAGCCCCTCAAGCATGGTATGCTAAACTAGCTGAGCACCTCATGAACATGAACATGAACATCAAATGTTTTGAGTTTGAATATGCAACATTTTTTGTCAAAAAAGTTGTATTTGTAGCGGTGTACATTTATGATTTGTGCATCATAGGGAACAATGAAAGGTACACTACAAAGTTCAAATCAAAGTTAATAAAAAGCTTTGAAATGATTGATTTGGGTTATCTTCATTACTATTTGGGTATTGAAGCAATTCAAGAACCAAAGTATTTCTTCATCACTCATCAGAAGTACACTGGTGACATTTTGAGCAACTTCGGAATGGAAGATTGTAAGTTTCTTTATACACCCATAGAATAGAATCTAAAATTGACATAAGAAGGAACAACAGAGTTGGTTAATACCACTAAATACAGATAACTCATTGGAACCCTAATTTATGTGACCACAACTAGACCAGATATATCCTTTATTGTTGGTGTTCTTTCAAAGTTCATTCAACAACCTAGAGACAATCATTGGGTAGCAGCAAAAAGAGTCCTTAGATATCTCAAAAGAACACGAAATTTTGGGCTCAAATACGCAAGAGACTTCAAACTGGTTAGATATTCAAATTCGGACTATGCTGGTGATCATGAAGATGGAAAATCCACTACGGGTTTTTTGATGAATTTGGGAACAATTGTCAGTTGGAAATCCAAGAAGCAATCAGTGCCAACAATTTTTTCAATAGAAACAGAGTATTTGGTCGCTTCAAAGGCAGCCAAAGAGATTTTGTAGCTCATAAGGTTTCTTTCAGATTTGCAAGAATAATAGGTTTCATCAACACCTCCCATGGTTGACAACACCTCTGCAATTCAAATGGTAAAGAATCTAATCTTATACAACCAAACCAAGCATATCAACACCAAATTCCATTTGATTCGGCACTATATGAATGGCGGCAGTGTTAAGTTGCAACATTGCCTTACAACAAAGCAACCAGCAGACATCCCAACAAAAGCGCTTGGATGAGAAAATTTTCAAAACTTCAAAGGAATGCTTGGTCTCACAATGAACCCTACAGATTAAGGGGGAATGTAACAATATTGTACATAATCCTAGGTGTCATAGGATAGGTGTCTTATTCTAATAAATTTAATTGTCATTCTCATAGGAATAGGAAGAGACACTTCGGAATGTGAATTGAACAACCTTTTCATTCGATTTTTATATTGCAATGCTTCCTCTTTTTAATTTGAATTGTACACAACATTGATTTATGCATGGTTATGCTAAGTCATGAGGTATGAGGGATAATCATACACATCGTTGAGTTCTTGTTTCTCTTCTTCATTTATTCTTCTAAGGGCTACAACCAATGACATTATACTTAGACTAGGATTTCAAAATACCATTGTCAACTAGAGGCTACTTCAACTTAGCATAATAGTTTCTAGTGTTTTATAATCCTACAGTGTTATTGAGTTATCATCAGCTGCCAACATGAAACAATATTTATGCAAGTGTTTTGCGTGTTACTTTTGAGCAGCGCATGCATGCGATTTTGTTTGAAATTTGACTATGATTGTGGGTTGCATTAGTGCAATCAAATAAGAAGAAATTAAGGAATAAATTATATAAATACCCAAAAGTGAACAAAAATAGGACAATGGATGTCATAGTACATGTCATGTTACTGACTCAGAGTACAAAAACACTCCTCTAAAATACCAACAACAATTTGATAAAATTCAAACAAGCTCAAAAACAACAGGAAACCGAGCAAGTCTAAATATATACAGAAGGGAAAAAGGAAAAGGAAACCCTTTTGTAGCCCTCCTAATCAAAATAAGGAGATGTGGTCGACAAGGGTGTATCGAAGAATAGTGTTGGAATCATAAGTCCAAACTTTGAGGCCTGTGCATGGTTGAGACCCGTGCATATGTAAGGAGGATGTTAGTTGTGAGGATACAAGATGTGTGATGGTATGCATCTGTATGAGGTTGCAAGATGTCCAAAATTTTGCAAGAACATGGATAGAGATTACACAAAGCTAGAAATAGAACCAACCTAAGTGAAGATACAATTCACATATCTGAGAATCAACATCGATGATGAGAATCTCAAATAAAGGTAGTGAAATGTCCATACCTGAGGCCAAATCTGAAAATAAGGGTTTAGCAAGCAAACCCTAGTGAACTGAAATATTTTATTGGAGAAAAACATGGCAAACCCTAGTTGTGAGTCACCTCCAAACTCAACAAATTAATTATGCAAACCCTAGCATTAAATACTATCAATTTGTTGAATTGGTGAATTCCAAACCCTAACCAATCAAATATGAGATTATGATTTCTTCCCTTGCAATTGTAGATAAAAATCGCAACATGTGAATGTAAAACTTTGGATTAAAACAAGTTATGTACCTCATACATCCAACCTTAAAATTCTGAATATTATTACCACAAATATTTATTAAATATAGAAAAATCCCATAATATTTATAAAACTGAAAGTGTCCACAAAACCCTTGATTTGGTCCCTCTCCCCAAATCATCAAAGCTGAAAATATTATAATAAATTCAGAATATTAATTGCAAATGAAAACCATAGTTTTGGTAGTCTTTTCCCACAAATACGCATCTGTAAAATAGCATAAAAAATACTAGATTTGTAGGATAATTCAGATTATTGTTTTTGACACTCAAGGGCCTCACAACATGACCCACAACCTCCCCAAATGGGTCGCCACACTGCAGAAGTAAATCATTGCTCGTTTAGGGCTTAAATGCAGCCCTCTTGATGCTCAAAATCCCTTGATGAATACCCCAAAACCTGCAATATTCCTCTCAAAACCCTAGGCATTGTCCTAGGTGTATTCGCTGCCTAAGAAATAGTGTTTGCTGCAAATCCAACCACTAAAGTTCAATGCAATCCCCTATATGAGGATGCCCTAGTTGAGTAAAAGGGTTTCCATCTTTGCTCCAACTTCTGTTTAAGGTTTTCATCCTCAATGGCCAAGATAAGCGTTTCGTGCTTAAGCTTGCAATTTCAATTATCAAACAAAACCTCCCTTCTCAATGAATGCTCCATTCCCTTTTTATATCCTTCCCTCCAAGAGGGGTGTTGCACTTTTGGAGGGAAACTCAACTTTTAAAAGAAAATATTAATTTTTTTATAACCCTCACTTAAGGTCTTGGGTGCTCATGACTCTCAAAAGACGACAACTTAAGTGAAAGTTAGACAATAAAGCAACTTTTTAAATTTTACAATTAGAACAACATGTTTCATCTTTCTTCAACTTCCCTTAGCCTTGGAAAACAAAGGACAAATAAGCTAAGGGTCTTCAAAAGCTTCATGTCCAAAAGGGGGACATGACAACCCTCCCCACTCAAAATTGTTTGTCCTCAAACAATAGCAACATCCATGGGGCTGTCCCAACCATAGGCCTTATGCAAATCTTGATCCTTGATTCTTCCCATGGAAGAAAGACCCCTTGATGAAGCCCCTTACTGTTGTACTTGAAGATTTGTGGCTGCTTATGCAATCTGAAAATGGTATAACAGCAACTCTTATCCTTCTCACCCCTTCTAATTGAGGTCCTACATCTCGAACCTACCAAAAAGATGAAGAGATAAAAGAAATTCTCAAAAATAGTAGCATTGGAGTGGCTAGAACAATTAGCCTTGACAAGATGTTTGCTAGAAAAATAGACCTTGAAGTTCCCCCATCAACACCTACACAAAACACAAACATGTTAGTCAAAATGGAGGACCCCCTTCCTTCATGTTCCATGTGGGGATGGCTCTCTTCGTTTCCCAAACTTGTACACTTGATCAAATTTTCTAGATGTTGAATGAATGGAAATATGTGTAAGGCTGCCTTGGAGGGTCTATTAGGGATGCTCATGCCATTCCTACACTCCAAATCTGTCCTTAAGCTCAGAAATTCCCCCCTTAATGAGGGCTAGAAACTCCCCCAACACAGCTGCAATCCATTCCTCCACCCATACACTCATGTGTTCTCTTATCTCGAATAAGAATGTTCCAAAAGTAATTTTGTACTTGATGTTTATACGACTGTAATTAAATATTACAGCCTTGTATTTATCAAGAAACTTGTAGTTACTTACACCCAATTCATCCCTTGGGAGTTCCCTCATGCATCTCACCCTTAAGGAACAAATTATGAGCCCACAACTCTCCTTGGAGAGGCTGGAACCTTCACGAACAGCATCACTGGAAATCATCGTATGGTTGCCCATGATGATCACATTGCTTTGCATGTGCACCTTAGAGTGAGTGCTTCCTTGGCAAAGCATATCCCAATACTCCTTAGGGCTCCCAGTGTGCCTTAAAGTTTCTTCATTATGTACAAAATGTTGCTCAACGATTTGCATGAGAACAATACTTTTGAACAATCTTGAAGACATACCTGTTGTGTGCATACCATGAAAAAGTTAACACCCTTGCCATAGTACACCCATGAGTATCTCTTGCCTCTCCTTTTTCACCCTTTTACAAACAAGCTTTCCACTTTCAACATAAGTGCACAGAGATTGAGGGTGTTCTTTCTTCAAAGAGTTACCCCTTCTTTGTCTTCCACCCCCTATGAGTTGGAGACCTTGAGCAATCCTCCTATTGTTCATCAATTTGTATTTCTAAAGCTGCCCCCTTGTTGCAAGCTCACACCAATTCATTTGAATGCCCAATTGACTACCTTACTGCCCAAACACATATTCAACAATCTTTGAAACAGAAATTAGGCCTAAAAGTGTTGAAATTTCATACTTTGGGAGAGTTGTTCATCATTTGCACTTACCAACTTTTTGTCACAAGAAAAGGGCCCAAACTCCCTTCCATTTTCAGAATTTACAAGGGACTATAATATGCCAATATTTTCATAATTTCTTGTGCATATGATCAACTGAGTTTGCCTATTTGTCCCTTCATTGTCTCCCACACCTATTGTCCTATCATTTTAAGACTTCATGGTATATGTACCCAACTGAGTTGGCAAACCTTTCAATGATTTTTTTGCACATACAACTAGCTGAGTAGGCATATAAAACTCAGAATTTTCTGAGTGGTTTATGGACCTATTCCTCTTAAAAAATTCAGACTTCCACAAGTCATTCACCAATTGAGTTTTTGCACATTCAACTTTTCAAGGAGTGGTCTTAACTCGTCATCTTCAGAATTTGTCATGCTTTTGAAGCATGGGATTGGAGGATTTTTACAACGTCTTGGTGGCTGCTCATACTTAGAATTTGTCATTCCTTCAACCTCTTTTGATGCACATAACTTTCCAACCTTTGTCCCCTTTACCGAACCAAGAGTATGACGTAGCTCTACAAGTAGAGGTGGTTGTCCCAACTCAAAAAATGCAGTACAAAAAGCACTTACCAAGTTTGTAACAGGCTGAGACTTCATGTAATCAAGGGTTATTCCCTTTTTGAAGTTTCAAACTTGGTGATATAAGTGAAGCGCTGAGTTTCCCCACTATTTTCAAAAGTTACCAAGCATGCATAATTCTGATTTTTCAAAACAAACTCAGAATTTTCTAAGCACACCCTAAGTCTCTTCCCCACGCAAATTTCAGACCTACTTCCCTTGCTTACAAGCTGAAAATTAATCCCTTTATAAACTCGTTTGGCATCTTTATTTTCAGAATTCATTAAGCTCATGAAACAAGGAATCAATTGATTATTTACATACCTTAATGGCTGTCTTTTGGTCATTTTGTTGACCTCTTTCAAGGAACAATAATTTCCAAAATTCAATTTACTTACCATACGTGAAGTAGGTTGAATCCCTCTTGGTGGTGGTGGCTGCCCAAACTCAGAAATGACAGTGTTTTCCCATGGTCTGAAAGTTTCCCCTGGATCCCACATAAAATCTTCGCTTTGATCTATCTCAATATCCATCTCGAAAAGTGGATTGTCAAAATAATGGTAGTCATTTATATCCCATTGTTCAAGGTCTACATTTGCAACCTCTGATTTCTCTAGAAAACATCCCAAATCAAAGTCTTATGGAAGTCTAACGAGCTCATCAATTACTTGCTCGATTTGTCTTGCCCTGATTCATTCTCTTGCCCCCTAAACCTCCTTTCAACATCAATCTGAGTTTATGATTCCATAAGGGCTCTTTGACTATTTTCTAATGAGTGCTTGGTTGATTCAAGCTCAAAGGTGAGCTCATCAACCTTAAGTTTCATTCCCTTATTTGCATCTAAGGTCTCATTTGCAAATTTTATGCCCACATTCGTCTTTAATCCTATGAAGAAATTATAATTTTGTTGATTCCATTATATCCTTGATTGTATGTAAATCCATATTAGTGATAATTTCCTTCAAGTGTTCCCTCTCATTATCTATCATTTGCAGCTCCTTTCATTGCACATGAGCTTATGTAAAACCTCGCATTTGTTTCCCTACAATATCTGATTTTTGGTACTCAGAAAAAATAGCACTTGGTTGCCTCAAAACATTGTCCTTTTGGTGCTCAAAAGGCTTCAAGGTACCAATTTTCTGCGGCTTATTAATCCCATTCAAATCTGATATTCCTTCTAAGGGAGGCTCTTAATACCTAGGGCTTAACCCTGTAGCCTTTACCCAAGCCTTGGGACCTATTGCCCTTAGTTCCTTCTGATTATTATGCATAGCTTATAACAAATCATCCATGATTTCATTCATTGTCCTCTTCTTCATTCCCACCTTTTAAATGGGATCTTTATATTCCTCTTTTGGCAAAAACCTAGGTCATCAATCCATCGAAGTCACTTACAACCCATAGCTGACCAAGAAATTGCCTCTGATACCCCACTAAAATGTCCCTAAGTGAGACCAAATCTGAAAATAAGGATTTATCAATCAAACCCTAGCAAACTGAGATATTTTATTGGAGAAAAAACTAGCAAACCCTAGTTGTGAATCACCTCCAAACTCAACAAATAAATTATGCAAACCCTAGCATTAAATACTATCAATTTGTTGAATTGGTGAATTCCAAACCCTAACCAATCAAATATGTGATTTTGATTTCTTCCCTAGCAACTGTAGATAAAAATTGCAACACGCTGGGAATGTAATACTTTGGATAAAAACAAGGTATGTCCCTCGTACATCCACCACCCTTAAAATTCTGCATATTATTGCCACAAATATTTATAAAATATAGAAAAATCCCATAATATTTATAGAACTGACAGTGTCCACAAAACCCTTGATTTGGTCCCTCTCCCCAAATCTCCAAAGCTAAAAATATTATAATGAATTCAGAATATCAATTGCAAATGAAAACCATAGTTTTGGTAGTCTTTTCCCTCAAATAGGCACCTATAAAATAGCATAAAAAATACCAAAATTGTAGGATATTTCAGATTACTGTTTTTGACACTCAAGGGCCTCACAACATGACACACAACCATCCCAAATGGGTCACCACACTGCAGAAGTAAATCGCTGCTGTTTTAGGGCTTAAATGCAGCCCTCTTGATGCTCAAAATCCCTTGAAGAATGTCCCAAAACCTACAATTTTCTTCTCAAAACCCTAGGCGTTGTTCTAGGTATATTGGCTGCCTTAGAAATAGTGTTTGCTACAAATCCAACCACTGAAGTTCAATGTAATCCCCTGAATGAGGATGCCCTAGTTCAGTACAAGGGTTTCCATTCTTGCTCCAACTTCCATTGAAGGTTTTTGTCCTCAATGGCCAAGTTAAGTATTTCATGCTTAAACTTGCAATTTCAATTATCAAACAAAACCTCCTTTCTCAGTGAATGCCCCATTCACTTTTTATATCCTTCCCTCCAAGAGGGGCGTTGACTTTTGGAGGGAAACTCAACTTTTAAAAGAAAAGGTTAATTACTTTATAACCCTCACTTAAGGTCTTGGGTGCCCATGACCCTAAAAAGACCACAACTTAAGTGAAAGTTAGACAATAAAGCAACTTTTTGAATTTTACAATTAGAACATGTTTCCTCATTCTTCAACTCCACTTAGCCTTGGAAAACAAAGGACAAATGGGCAAGGGGTCTTCAAAAGCTTCATGTCCAAAAGGAGGACATGACAGGCAGAAGAGATTTTGATCTAATCTTAAAGACCCTTCCACCCTTCCTCTCTCTCCAGCGAATTATTATGCTCAAATTATTTATGTGGGATGCCACCATACAAGTCCCAAGGTTCTAGTATCAAGAGAAGTACATTCATGCTCAACGATGGGAGTACAATAAATTCATCGTATCACTTCCAATGATTACTTGTATCACAATGTTAGTAATGTCTTTGTCAATGATTGTTGGTATCACACTGTCAGTCATTTCACTGGCATGAACCTTTATTTGCCACTCAAAACATCAAAAGCCATAGCTTCATGATATCTTGACTAATAGAAGTGGTGCAAATTGGCATCAAAAGGTGACATCCAGTTAGTATCATTATAGAGACCATGTCGGTAACCACATTCAGAATATCTTGATTCAAGATAATCTTAGTTCTACAAGAACTGTAACTGCTTCCATGATGATCTAGTTTGTCTTGTATTAAGTCGAAGCAGTAACTCCTTTCAATATAATTTAAGATTTTGGAATGCTTTTATGCAGCTTCTTTAACACTACATATTTTATTGTCAATCCATCATATGTTTAATTCCATGTATCCATAGTTTCCTTTGCTAACACGAGGCATGGATGACTACCGGATGCTATTTTTAAGAAAAGTAAAAACGGGTACTCGGAAACAAAAAAAATATAAATATAATTATGTATATATTTTTTAAAATATTTTTTTTGTAAAATTTTGAGAAAGAATATTATAGAGCCTAATATAGCCTAAGAAAAACCTTAAATATTTGTCATGCTCGTGCTCCATCCATCTTTTCTACATAAGTACACTCGATTTAAATTTCCCGCACTGCAAGTATGTCACAACATAGTTAGACAAAATGATAAACTCTACATTGACTTAGTCTCGATTGGCCAATGTGGCATAACTCTATGTTTATCCAAGGTGACCATATTTGTAGCCAATTGTACTTCAAAAACAAGTTGTGCTTAAAGAGGTCGTACTTCACCTTCCTGTTGAATTTTATCCTTAGATCCTACATGCATGCTCATTGTAGTGGACTCTTCGAACTTCTTGTCTGCTACTCATTCGAATTGGTGGGCAAACTTATCATCTAACTTTACACTCCTTAGGCTGTATTCATTGAACTTTGATGGGTAAGCCCACTATGATGTTAATGGTTTGGAAGGACTTAGGTATCACGGACATCTACTTTTGATCATAACATTGCAAGACTTGGTCTTCTTCAATCTACATAATCTCGACGCTATTGCGATGAGGCTAGAACACTTCATATTCTTTCATCTGCCAATGGAACAGACTGTTGAGGGAGTTTCTCTCATCTTCAAAGCACTACCATAACTCCAAGAACCCTTCATCGTTCGGCTCCAACATACCTCGATTCCCATCAACCAAGCATTCTTTTTCAGAGTTTGAAACTAATGAGGCTACTTCCTCACTACCTTATTGTTTCTTCAAATCTATGACATGCTTTTGTCCTTTGTTTTCAATGGATATCACACTATTTTTCTAGTTAGGATCGGCTTTGGCTGCTATCAGTGACCCACGACCCAATAGTGCATCATAGGCCTTCTTTTGCAATGAGATGACCACCAAATTCAATAAAAAGGGTTGGGTTCCAATAAATACCATTTGTCCCATCAATACACCCAGTTCCTTAATGCCATGTTGATCTACTCCTACCAATTGGAATGTTGAAGGCCACATAGTTGGCTTCCCAAGACTCTTTCGAGTCTTCTTCTAGAAGAACATTCACACCAAAACCACCATCAACAATCGTGTTTGTCAAATTTTTGCCAAACAACTGTCATTGGTTGGGCTAGGTTCATCATCAAGAGCATAGGATCAATTACTTGGTCATGTGACAAGGGGGGCTTAACTATGGGTTCATTATTTTGTTTTGTGTTCTCCCCATCACCCGACATTAGGTGCGTCATTATATGCTCCATGTTCGGGCCAATGTCATGTATGGTAGCCGTTAAAGCATTCTTGAGTTCTTGAATGCTTTGCAATAAGTCAGCTATCTTCACATGTATAGTGTTCTGCAATACATGCAATAGCTTTGTCAGACTCCAATATATTCATCATTATACTTGTATTTCCATTCAAGTGACATCTTTTTTGGACCATGGCCCTCTCAACTCCCACCCTTGCTTTGACCAACCTTTCCTTCTTCGTAAATGGGTCGGAGTATTTTGCTTTCTTCACTTGTGATCTCAAAATTGCCATAAATTCCTTGCCCTCGGCTACGTCAATCATAATCATGTTAGCTTGCTTTAGACAATTTTTATCATTATGGTTCCCGAGCCCACACCATCTATAGAGAAGTCCAATGTCATTTTGGCTAGGGCAATCTCTTGAGAAATGCCCCATTCATTGCACTCTCAAAACTATACAATTGGCCGTCCTTTGGAGTCGTACTAAATATGACTCTCGCCACTACTATTATTTTGGCATTAGTAATTCCTTGGCAGCATGGTGGGCGTTGTTGATGGCTCTCCTTGTGTGAATAGTACTTGGCCGCTCTTATTCCACAAATTGTATGGGTAGTCCTTAACTAAATGCCCTATAACTCGACATATCTTGCACAAAATATCCTTACAATCTTTCTTACCATCTCCCTTAAGTTCCTTAATCATTTGGACCATGTCATTTCTCAAGGCTCGCACTGATCTAGGTTCACCATCATGGCTAAAGTTAAGGTCATCTTCTTCACATCCTTTTGAGGGCAAGGACGTCTTTTTCTCGCTTTCAATGTCCATGGCTCGATTCTATGCATCTTAGCAAGATGAGGGTAGGACCACATTCAGCATCATCCCCAACGAAGGTACCAACCCTTCAATGAACCATAGTTTCTTCACGTTGTCACCAGGTTTCTTTTCAAGTTTGCCCAATAATTCTTTGATTCTTTTGTTATAGGCATGAACATTCACATGTTTACCCTATTGAATATTATAGATTTCCAGAACAATCTCATTGCCATCCCTTAGGGGATTGAATTCTTTCTCAAAAGCTTCCCTGAGTGTTTTCCATGTTTCTTTCTACGAGCATGGTGCATCCATGCATCAATCAACAGACATTTCCCGAAGGGTGGCTAGAAAACATCTTTACCACATACGTTCCTCTGTATGTCTATTGGCAGTCCAAATGTTGATGCACGTTTTGCAGTGTCATACAGGGTCCTCTAATCCGTCACCAGCAAACTTTGGCAACATTTGCTTTTCTAGAGATGGGGTTAATGTGGTAACCATGGCTTTGGCATGGTTTTTTTGATACAAGTCTACCCCTTACGACAATTAGCATCAAACATTCCTCCACTCTCTTAGCACTATCGAACACATCCCTACATTCAACCCTTCCTTTGGCACGGATTTGTAGACTATCTTACACACCATTATATCCCTTTTCATGCACTCAAACTTGTCATTTGGGCTGCCCCAAACTTTCATGTGATTGCCTTGCAGCACCCTCTAACCCAAATTGGTCAAAGAGGTCCACACTTCCTTCCTCCAGAAGGGGCTATGGCAATCTCTAGCACTCTTTATTGTGATTGGCATAGGGTCCACCAACTCTAGTTGAACCCTTTCTTGGATTCGACTCCGCTTTGGCTTTGGCTTCGGCTTCCACTTTGTATTTCTCTTGATGGATTTTAGAAATGGCTGTCTATCACAGCCAATAGACCATTTAACTTCTTGGTTCCTGTTGACATTTTGGTCTCCTAGGCCAAAATGCAACCCGTTCCATCCAAAACTTGAACCTTGCATCAGTCTTCCTTTCCAAATGAGGTCTTTTGCAATGCAATTTAGCAAAGTTTAAGGTAACTTTAGAAAAACTAAGGTAAGTTTGTGAAGGTCAAAGGTATAAGTGATCCATGGCGGAAGACAATGAGGTCGTGATCATCCAAGAAGCATGGTGCTCCATAGTGCATAAGTGGATTAGAAGCAAAGCTAGTTAAGCAACATTTTGTCTTCACAAGCATTTTGAGGAGTTTAAGGTATTTTTGGAAATACTAAGGTTTCTATTGTTTTGTCTTTTATGGTTTGTTGAAGTGTTGTAATGCAACCACCTTGTGAGACATCAAGTGTGAAGGTCTAAAACAATGCATAGAGGTCAAAAAGAGTCTTGTTGGGTCATTTGACACTCGGTGAAGAACACCTTATGTCTTTTTTCCATGCACACTTGGTCAAAGTGTGAAAATGCTTCTTATCCAACATATAACTCACTTTTGAAACTGTTTTGTTCATTGTCTAATACCTAAACATAAGCATAATCCAAGAAAGGCAGGGAAGAGACTCTTGGTACATTACATCACCACCGTACAAGCAAAGAGGAACTCCATTGGAATCTGCTTCACAACGCTAACAGGGTATTTTGGCAGAATAGGCAGGTTTTCTTGATGAAGAAGGGTCTAGGACATTGAGAAAGCAGTTCAAGTTGCTAGAGGGGTCTCATTCGATGGTTTTTCAAGTTGAACATTGTCTTCTAAACCTCTTCAAGGTCTCCTCCCGCCTCCTCAAGTCAAAAACCATGCAAATACAGAAGTTGCAAGTCGAAGAAAGACAAAAAACTAAACTTCTCCATTGGGTCATTGACACAATCAAGAAGGGTCATTTTCATGAGGTTGGTTCATAAAGAAGAAGAAGAGGTATTAGGGCAAATGCCCTTAGGGGATTTTGACCACCCCTATGCCCTTCAAATCCATGGCAATGGTTTTGCGATTGGGGACAGAGCTTTATGAACCATTGCTAACAAGTTAAGCCCCTCTAAAACCTCAGTATCACAGTTTTCCCCTTCAAATGGCATGTCTAAGCTTGGTGAATGCATGGCAACGGTTGTAGAGTGTCTCTTGGAGGTCCAATGATCTCTACAATATCAAACTTGGGACAAATTCCCAATGATCATGTTGGTTCTAGCAAGAAATTTCTTTGTTCTGCTGTTTTAGACATGACAGGCAAGGTTGTATGGAGTCATGAGATAGTTTCCAGCATGAATATGATTGAAAACAAGTGTACATGATGTGTACAACCTCATACAAGTCAAATAAACCCTCCTACACCATCTTCAAGCAGGCATTCAATACATGAATGAGTCAAATGTGAACCTACAGATTTGTAGGGTTCGAGAAGATGCAAGTTTGGAGTTGTTTGACACTATTGAGAGGTTTTCAAGCTTATGAAAAGGGTAGAATCACATGATATCCATTTGTATTAGTCTCTCACTCTCCATTCCATGTTCCACCAGCTTGCATTCACCTCCAAAGTGACTTTCTAGGATTGGTTCAAGTACTCAGTCCTCAAGAGAGAGAAACATAGTCATATGGGAAAGCATGTTTGATGTTTTGGTGATTAATCTATCTAAGATAGGGCTTGAAAGCACTCAGGGGAAGTGTATAGGACACTCATAAACCATCCAACCAGTTGCTCTACTATCCATGATCATTTTTTATGGAAAGTTGCAGCTGGTAGGCTCAGGCCATTAGTCTAGTCTGCTTGAACAGGGTTTCAAGTGTAGGAAAGCAAGTAACAGATCTGTGATCAGTGGAAAAGGTCTTGAATGCATTCTTGAGATAGTCATAGTGATGATCAGACCTTTACAAAGTCCCTCTAACTCCTTCAAGACACCAGCATAGTCAAAGTGACAAGAGAGTAATGTAGTCATGCATGCACTAGTAGACTGTATTAGGACTACAACTTGGAATGAGAGGTTCTTTAGCAGATTTTGTATGATGTCCCATCTGGTAAGGTCTTCAAACAGGTTAAACGATCTCCACTTTGCCCCCCCCCCAAGATCATTCAAGGTCATAGAAGGAAGGGAAGTCAACTCAACAGCAGATTCTAAATGGTTTTAAGCTTGGAATAGGCACCTACAGGCCTGCATACAGAAAATAGAGAGCACAATTTTTTGTGTTGAACATAGAATCTGAGGGTTTATGTAAGATGTAATGGACCCTGGAGAAGGTTTCTATAATGATTGGAATCCTTGGAAAGAGAAGAAAACATCAAAACAAGGTCATTAGGGCTAAAAAAGCCACATTGCCTACAAACCCTTGACATGGGCTAACACAAGTTCTAAGAAGTTCAAGGAGTCAAATGATTTGGAAAACCATCTGTGGAAGCCATGGGGCGTGTATCAAACCAAGATCAGGTGTTTTCCAAATCAAAACAAGCAATTGGAACATTTTTTCTTCAAACAGTCCTCTCAAATTGCACAACACAGGCCTGCAAGCTCAAGAAGACTTTGTTCCTCATGTGAGAAGTCAAACGAGCAAATGCATGGGACTAAATGCCATTGGGGGAGGTTGAAATGGTCTATGCCCTCCAAGTTTATGGCATTTTGCAATCAATCAAGGGACTGTGCTCTATGAACAATCGTTAACAAGATGCAGACCTAAAACTGCCTATTTTGCCCTCAAGGAGCTCGATAACTGAGAATGTTGGTTTAAATTATTCTAATGCACATAATTCGTCTAGTAAACACCTGAACAACATCTATAAGCCTAATGACCACCTGTTGGAGCCAGAATCTTGGCACGTGTGAAGTTCAGGAAAATGGCTTAGAAACTGCTTTTCCAAGCTTATTTGCAAGTGTTTGAATGAGTAAAATCCTTCTGATCAGTTGAATAGACCTCCTAGGCCTGGAAAAAGGTCTAATGATCTCTCATAGGCCATTCTAGAGATCCCCATGGTGTTCAGAAAGGTTTCACACAACTAAACCTAACAAGATGAAGATTGTTCTCATATTTGCATAGAAAGTTGAGTTTGCAGACCTTCTCAAGGTCATAAAAGGTAACAAGAGACTTCATGACACCTCTGTAGATATCTGATGGCACCCTAAAGGTGATATACAAACCCATTTTGATGACTACAGTCAGGTTTGAGAGCTCCAATGCATAAACAGTTTGTCTACTTCATGATGTTGAAGGTTTCAAGGATGAACACAGTCCTTTGGTAATTTTTCAAGCCTATTTCAAGGTATTTGCACTATACATTGAGTTTTGCACGTAGTGAGGAAGAAGGTGGCCTAGAAAGAAGTCTCAAAAGTTGTTCAGACAAGTACCAGCCTCGAGGCCTCGTGACAAAGTGAACATGCTCTCAAGAACACCTATAACCCCTCCAAATTCCTTGCTAGTAAGTTGAGAAGAATCTTTTGAAGATGGTTTATAAGCTTAGACAGAGATGGTATGATCTTCTACAGGACATACATCAAGTTGACAAGAGTGTTGTGATAGTCTTCAAACAAGGACTAGGTCTTGGATGAAGAGATAGACTTGTCCTCAATGCCTCCCATTGGATCAAACTGGCTTAGACATGCAAGTTGCAGGTTCTAATGACAAAGATCAAGTATGACGAAGTCTGAGTCTCAAGTTTCATTCTCACCAAGATGAGAGATGTGTTGCAAGAGTCAAGAATGGTGTGGAAAGATGCCAAAAAGGTCGAGTAGGCAATGTGTCAAGATAGCAACTTGTAACTCCTCCAACCAAGAATGGGCAGTTTCAAAAGGGAAAAGATGAGTCATAGGAGGCTAAGAGCCATTTCTACGCCACTTCTCACAAGATCATCATCAAGCCAAGCCAACACATGTTGAGGATGAATGATAGGACTGTTTCTTCACCTTTGTTTGTCATTGTAATTGATTTCATGATACATGACAGTCATAATGGACCTCCTACACGTCCACTCTATCTCTCTCTTCTCCATTATTCTATATATTTGGCCTTGAATGGTGTGTAAAAGAATCCTCCAAGTTAGTATGACGAAGACCTGCTAAACTTGATACTTCTTGTTGCTCTTGAAGTGAATGCAAACTGTTTTTACCTTCTTCATACCACATTTAGTGTGTTCATATTGAATTGTTGATGAATGATAGTGTTGATGTTCAATCACCTTGCTTTTGTCCTTTTCATCCTCACCTCTTTGTGAGTAGGTTATCTTAGGTTATCTCTTGCAGGTCATATGGTGTGTATCAAGTGGTTATGCAATTGTTAAGTGTGGAGTACCTTCATTAGTGCCCCATTTTAGGCCTCTTGATTGTCCCTCTTAGTTGATGTACCAGCTACAACCTCCATATTGAAACACTTATGCTAGAGAGAAGTTGTGTGATCATATTCAGAGTTGTCTTAGCTTTGTTATCAACTCATGGTCAAGAGGAGGAGACCTACAATTTGGTGCATCACCCTTTTTCTGTTTGCTTTCAACTTTCCCTTTCCCTTTCCCTTTCCCTTTTCATTGCAATTCAAGTAGGTGTAGCATCAAGGGAGCCAGCCCTCTCTAGAGGTTCTCTCTAGTCATAGGTCAGCAGCAGCCTTAGAGAGTTCCCATTGTGTCAGTTGTGCAACTCAAAGCGACAACAGTCCCCTCCCTAACTATGTGTCTCACTCCCACCTTTGTTCGAAGCCAAAGCATGAATTATTGCTCGTACGAGTCGGTCATCTTCTTCATGAACTATGTGTCGTCGTAATATTTTTTTTGTTGTGTTTCATTATTATGTTTGGCATGTAGATATTTGAAGATGATGGGAGGCCTCATCACACTTCTCTTTATACTGACTTTTAACTAGACCCAACATTCTTGAAGTCAAGAATGCCAAAATGTAGTATAGATAAAGACTACTGAGATATTAGACTGCCAACATATACAAAATATTAACTGCATATAATACCATGGCCGAGTGGAGTATCCGAACAATAGCAGCTTTATATTCCTCAATGATTAAGTCTCGATACAATTCATACAGTACAAGGACAACCTGATACCAGCGCCCTTAACCCGATGTATATCATTCTATTTATAAGATAAATGGCTTAATGGTTGTCAATTTACAAAACCGTCAACACCCAAACATAACCAAGAAGAACCTTTTCAACTACTTAACACCAACAATACAACCATCAACCACATAACGTCAGATACTAACACGTAATTAATAAGACATGGATAACAATATTGATGGTCTACAATAGGCACCTCCGTACAACAATGATATTTACTACAGCCTATTATTAGGTTGTATAATAAAAGACAAGTAAGACAGGTCATGTCCCCTAGGATTATACCCTAGGAATATAATAATTATCCATCCAACACTGGGACAGAGGGCGTTCATTGCTCTTTTATATAATATATTCTAACTAGGAATCCTTATGGATTTCACGACTCCTTTTGGTCCCTTAAAATTGGTAAGGAAGCATATACCAATCCTTTACTTTAAAGGCATGTCATCTGTTTACTTTCAGCTAGTCATGGATATTTTGTTTCATCCTATGGATATTTTGTTTCAAGGCATGTAACCCTTTTTTTTTCATGTACCAATGGCTACATTGCCTAAAAACTGCTTTGACATCCAACCGGTATCACCAAATAAATGGAATCTATCCTACTCGAGACTTGAAACAACGTGGGACATGAGACAGCCTGGTACAAAAGATGCAAAATGGAAAAAAAAATGGCACATGAAAGGACGCAAAACAAAACACAAGATGTGAAATGATCCAAGATGTGAAAGGACACAAGAAGCAAAATGACATCAGACATGAATGGATAAGAGATACAAAAGGACACAACACACAAATGGACACAACACACTAAAATTTAAAGTCCTAAACCCTTAAAAATAAATATTACAGAGCTTAACCAAAAAAACAGTTTGATACCTTTTTTCTTAGAACTAAAGATGCAATGGTTCGGTGGAACATGTATGAAAAATATACATGGGTTCCAATTTGTTTTATACACTTTATATTAAATATGTGGTAGAATTGGTGACTTATCCTCGATTTTGACCCTACAAAGGATTTACCTTGGGACAATCTTTGAGTTACCAATGATTGTGGTATTCCTTCGGGTTATATTTTTCTATATTGGGGTTAGTTCCTTGTGGTATTCCACTAGAATGTACTTTATATATATATATATATATATATATGAGGTAGAAAAATATTTTTCTACCTCATATTTACAGATTATATAAATAAATATGAGGTAGAAAAATTCTACCTCATATTTAAAGATTATATATATATTTATATATAAGCCGTATATATATAACCATATATATATATATATATATATAAGGCTTATATTTTCCTAAATATATTATATATATAGAAATATACAACCCATGTATATATATATATATTTTCTTAAGTATGGGTTATATTTTCCTATATATATATATATATATATATATATATATATATATAAAGTACATCTATATATATATAGTACATCCTAGTGGAATACCACTAGGAACTAACCCCAATATAGAAAAATATAGCCCGTATATATATATATATATATAGGTGTTAGTTCATTATGGGTGGACCTACACTTTTGTAATATCAAGGATAGGTGTCTATATAAAGGCTATGGCTTCCACCTTATCAATCAAATCACTTGATCCGTTGTCATTCACATTCCAAATCTATTCTTTATTGTTATTCTTCTTCTTTTGGTGTCGTTCAACACCCCCACATATCTGTGTTTTTTTCGATGCTTGTGGAGTTATTTGTTCAATTATGGAAGTGTCTCATTAATCTCACAAGGTACTAGAGCTTAGAATTTAAAACTCCCTAGGTTATGGTCCTTTGCCACTAAGAAGGTACACGGAGTGGCAATATCTCACAAGATATTGGATCGCATTTTTTATCCTTTGTAAAGGTATTTTTTCTGAAGAAGAGGGGATTCAACAAGATCGTGCAAAGGCCACATTTTGATCTCAGATCTGAATTCGTTGAGTATGGTGACAACAGAAACTCATTCGAAGAGATTCAAATTCATGGAGCTCTCTCCTTGCACAAGATTTTGTCTATATAGACATAGGGTTTACATTTCTCACATCTGGTTGCATTTTTGGATTCCTAGAGAAAAAATTAACAAGGGTTCATTTTCGTTTGTCAGGAAATTATTCCATTTTTTCCTCCAAATATGTTTTTGAAATTTGGTAGGGCTCGGATGGTAGGGGCTAGCGATAATTCATTTGGGTGACCTATGGCTAGCATGTAGGCGTTGAGTGGCAAGAGGAGTATGCAGTCACATGGGCTAATCGAATAGGTTTGGCAATGAGGCAAGCACGTAGAGGAAAAGATTGGAAGCAATGGGTTGACAAAACTCAGTGACACCCATATTAAGGTGTAGGAACGAGATTTGTGAGCTCAAATAGCACAAAGAGTGCATGGTGCCTTGGCTGGTAGCTTAGCAGGTCAAACCACCACCAGACCTTTGGCTTTTGTTTGGGGATTGTTGTGTGGCGGTCACTTGGCGGTTAGTTTGCCCATAAACAGTTAGTTGGCTTGCACAAGTATTTAGCAAACCATTAGTCGTCTTGTGTAGTCGTCTAACTTGGCAATTGTTTACACTTGGCAGCATTTTGAGGTGCCAAATGGAAGCCTCTGATTGATTTCATACAAATTGACTTGAAATTTTGAAAATTCCCAAAAATTGCGTTGAGTTGACCAACACATATTCGAGTTTCATTGGGCCAAATTCTTGCATATTGATGTTATTTGCCCAATCACCGATTCCAATGAACCAACGAAGTCCATGCAAGAGTCCCACATGTCAACACGACAGTCAATTCAGTGCAAAGTCAGCGAGAAGTCAACAGATTTGAGAGTGACAAGTGTCACAATTTGCTGATTTCTTGCCGATTTTTTAATTTTTGTAAATTTCAAAATTTTGGCATAGAGGTGAGGGTGGGGAAAAGGCAAGAGGAATTGAACTTCAAACGTCCTTAACTTTGTCATATTGGCTCCTTTTGAGCCCATTTGCAAACCATTGGAAAGTATGTTTAGAGCTCTTTGTAGTGATGCTATTTTGATCAGCATTTGCAAACTTCTTTTTTGGTCTTAGCATTTTTGAAATGGAGGGGGTTTTGGAACTCCTTTTCGTGTCAGGGCAAAACTACAAAGCACAGGAATCATCCATGGAGATTGCATTGAAGATCAAGAGTTTATTGATCCAAATTTGGATCCTGATATACTAGTCATGTATACTACATGTTTCCACCATGCCCGATTGTATGTAAGACGCTACTATAAGACATTTCATAAACAAAACATCAGATCAAGTCAATGTGGGGGCGAGCCATACATCTGCATAGTGATGAAATTAACGAGTTTCAGCCCTTGACATGGAAGGGTTTATCATAGATAGCAAAATCGCCTCTATTTGTAGGGTGGAAATTGCGCAACTGCCCCAATGGTTATGAATTTGCACGTGGCAATTGCATAATTGCCCCAATTTCGAAACCGTTGATCTGCATACACCCAACGGTTTTGCCACAAGAATGGGAATGATTGCAAACATTTCCAATTCTCAATGACGGTTTGTTTGAGCTTCTTGGCAAACTCCAAATTTGAGAAAGCATAAATATAGGTCTTGTGCAAGGCATAAGACATTAGAAAACACAGTGAGAAGTCTTGAAGTTGGATTCACATTGCAAAGTGCAAGTTGCAAGTTTGAGTCTTTGTTCTTGTTGTCTCATTGTTTCCTAGCTCTAGATGGTTGATTCAACTATGTTGGAGTTCTGAGAAGTGTATGATAAGTACAGGGTAGTCTTGCGTGCGAGTTTTAGATAGAGTAGTAGTGATAATTTTGTCCAAGAAGGCCATGTTTGGCATTACCCTATACATTTCTTGCATTACATAGTGGAAGGGGAGTGCAATTGTCTTACCCACTGAAGTTTTTCCCACCTCGGATTTCTCTAGGATAACTTTTGTGTTCATTTTGGGCTTTAGTTATTCTTATGCTTCATGTTCATGTGCACTATGTTGTACATTTCACTTCCAGCACTTGTTCATCTCTATTTTAGCTTTGTAAATAGCCTAGAACAGTCATCTTCTAATCATTTGTTGAGTTATGAGTCCTACTATATATGTTGGTGAAGCTCGGTGTGGAATATCCACCTAGTTTATGAATCATTAGTGGGCTTGGAAATAATGGTCAAGGTATTGTTCTTCCTCTTAAACCAATTTTCACACAAGGGAGAGGAAAATTTGGTTATTCAAAGTGTTCTCATGATGAGATACTTGCGGTGGATTCACTTGAGAAAAAGGAATCAACGTCTTTGAAGGCCTCTCATGAGAGCGACAAGGATGCGAAGAAAAAGAATACATGCTACTATTATGGAAAGGTAGGGCATTTTGCGAGGAATTGCTTTAAAGGCAAAGGAATGAGAAGAAGACACACTTTAGGTAGTTTGGTCCATTCATGGAGAGGGGTCATCGTGCGCCTCAATCATCATTTGGAGGAGATGGAAGTTAGTCTAGGCCCTAATATAGGCCACGTGGAACATGTTCAGGGTCTTGAATATATGATTGATCTCCATTATATGATGATCACCATGGATTTGGCTATGATAGCAGCAGGCATAGAGGGTAGCATGATGGTGCAAATTGTCTTTGGTTGAGAGATTGCATGAGAAAAGCATCCATAGAGCCATTTGGCTCACTATTGATTCTTGTATTTTTTAAAAGGTGGTTGTCATTGTAGTATGTTTTTCAGAGTTGTAAGGCCCAGATCTAGGGTTCTATAGAAGATCATGTGGATGGATTTTTGGTGCTTAGATTCAGTGGAGTATCTGCACATTGCGATGAGTAATCTATGATAGTCTTGGTGTGCAATTCATGATCAATTTAAACATTTTTTCCATTTTGGATGATAGGTTATGTAGAACAAGATTGCAAGAAGGGTTAGTTTCTATGTTAGTATTCAAATACAAACAAAATCACAAAACTTAACACTTCAAGCTTGCTCCTTAGGGTGAGCTATAATCACTAAAGAAAGAAATCAATACAAGAAGATGAACAATCCATTCACCTTCCTTGAAGACTCCATATAGCAATTGTTTTGCAAATGATTGTGCTCGGTTTGTGGATATAGGAGTCTTTATCAATGCATGTGTTCAATCCGACAGTATCTCCCCTTGTCCACCTATGGCTTTATTCAATTTGGATGAAGAATGGTGAAGCTTCTTAGCGATATTTTGGCATTAATTCTGTGCACATAAAAGCTTAATATAAAATAGTCGTGGCCTTGGTATTTATAACTATATTGAAATGATATGGGCCATCCATCTCAAGATCAAGATACGTGGCCCAAAATCAATTCAAATTTGGAGACCAAATGCAATTAATGTTGCAATTAGTATTTGGAATAATGGAGCAATTAATAGGCATGGCTTGCACAAATCAAAAATTTGTTGCATTCATTAGGTACGTCTTGCATTTTTGACTTTGTGACTGCATACGTCATGATGATGTTACCTTTTATTGAATTTTAGCTAATAGCTAATTTGATATGGATTTTTCACTTAAGCATTTAATTGGATTTAATTAGTTAAGTGAATCTGATTGGGTTTTTGTAATTCTTAGAATTCGATTAATTGCTATGCACTATTGGTCAAAAACCTCAATTTGTTAGGTCAGAATTTGATTGAGGATGAATTAGAAGAAGGTAATGATTGTGTACAGGATAATGACCCAATTAGGAACATATTGATACGAATCATGAATTGCACGTGACGTGTGCGGGCTAATCAGAGCGTTTCGATGGTTTTGGTCCAATTTATGCATTATTGCAGGAAATAGTTTTGACTTGCAATTTTGACATGACAATGGTGAGAATTGGATGTCTACGTTTTGCCCATGTTTGAGAGGAGATTGCAACACATTAGGCACAATAACATCTTTTCAAAGAATGTAAAAGTCGTTTTAAGAAGAATTTGAAAATTTTGACCAAAGAAATAATTAGTGACCCATGATCGTGCATACTTGTTAGCGCTAGCAAAGCACTAGCATTTCAAGACTTCGACATTCCATCTACCCACTGGAGAGGCCACCGTGACCCTCAAGGATGTTCACAAGATTTTACAAGTGCCTATTTTGGGTCAACGGAACTACTGGATGTCAGAGGGCAGGATTGCCGTATTGAAGGATTTGATTGGAGTGACGGCCTGGTCACTATAGAGGGGTCCATTGATATTGATGTGTTAGAGGACCTGGCTTGGCAACTAGCGATTGTTCCGGGAGTGGCACCACCTCCACCATAGGGTTCAATGCCCAAGGAGGTACTGATTTTGATGACTTTTGTCAGTGGCCTTGTTGGACATTTTTGGCCCACATACCAAATTTTTGCCCAAGTGTGAGAAGGTGGACATTCAAGCAAAAGTGGCAAGTTTAGACAACCTCGGGTTCCCCAAAGAAGAAGACTTCAGGCTTTTAAAGTTGCAGACTTTGGGTTTCTGAGGACAGTGCAAATCGGGTTTCCAACGATGCTTGACTTCTAAATGTTTTATAAGTAGAAGTAATTCAGGTTTACGAACCCAAATTACTCAAGGGCAGTGTATTTCGGGTTCTCCAAGGAGCACTACTCAATTACTTCATAAGTTGTGAGCAGTCAGAAGCCCGAAATAAGTAGAGGAGCTTGACAAACCCAATTTGATCTCGAAAAATAGTGCTCCTCGGGTTTTTCAAGGGACAAGTCTTTTTCAAAGAATACTCCAAGGGTCATTGACAAATCCGAAGGGCATTTCCTTCTCCAAGTGGATAGTTGCAAGTTTCCTGAAGGGTATGTTGCCCTTAAGAAGGACCATTTCAAATTTTCCGAAGGGTATATTTCCCTTCGGAAAAGACCATTTGTAGAAGCCCGAAGGGTAAGAGAGTCCTTACAAAAGCCCGCGAAAAATAATTCTAAAGGAAAGGAACAAAAAAACAAAAGTCCGAAGGGTATGTTACCCTTTGAAAGGACCATTTCAAAATTCCCGATGGGTATCTTTCCCTTCAGAAGGGCCATTTGCGAAAGTCCGAAGGGACATGCAGGAAGCCCGAGGGTCTCTCACCCTTCAAGAAAGTCCATTTTGAAAAATCCGAAAGGCAAATTCCGAAGGAAGAAAGTAAAGAAGCTTCGGACAAAAAGTCCGAAGAAATTCCTTCGGACAAATTGTCCCAAGGAATTACTTCGGGATATTTGCCCAAGACAAATAAATCTCGAAGAACAAAGGAGCCCGTAGACAGAGACCAAAGTTGGAGAGATCAGAAAGCCCGAGTTACTTTGCATAGAGTAAATCGGGATTCTTCAATGACTTAGCTTGAAAAGCTTCATAAGTCAAGTAGCTTTGAAAACCAGAATTACACAGCAAAGAGTAAATCGGGTTTCCAACGCTGCTTGACTAAATATGCTCAGTCCAATGGCACATTCTAAGGATCGACAGTGCATAAGAGTCATGGAAAGGACAAATAAGAGGCTGCCAAGTGGCACACAGGGCACCCAGCTCGCAAGGAGATCGATGATCCATAGGCATCCATGATGAGAAGATCCACGGTGCAGGTCAAGGATCCAAGGCAACGTCCAACGGCCAATCAGTGCAAAAGGGAGTCCAAACGATTGGCGGGAGATGGTAGCTGAGAATTTAATGAAGGCCTTTGTCCTTCAACATGGCTCCCTCTCCCAACAAATGGCCATTCAAAAATAAAGGCAGCATGGTTCGGCCAAATTATCAACACATGGAGACCTCGTCTTCTTTAGCAGGACACGTGAAAATGAAAGTGACCACGCCATTTTAAATGGAAAGATCGTTTCAGCCATGCAAGGAAGCGATGTTCAGCTGCTCGTAACATGGCTTTTTAAATATGCCAAAGAGAGACTTGAAGGCGGGAGGGACTCGAGAAGGTTGTTCAGCGTTCTTGAGCGGCACATTTAGTGGCACAAGGGAGGACGACAACAGGTATCCCAGTCATCAACGACTTCTTCCCTCTTCCCATCTTCTCTTCCCACTTTACTATTATAAATAGATGCCTTGGAGCCAAGAAATTATCCCCATATTGGCGATAAAATTACTCTGCAAAAAAATCACTTTGTAATAGACCTTTCGAAGCAATAAAGATTACTTTTTACCTATATCTTTGTCTGAAAATTGTGTTGAGTTAGCTTGTGTACAATGGCGTTGTGAAGAAGTGTCCTAAACTCCATGTCCTTTCTTGCCTATTTTTAGTTGTTTTTCAGTTAGTTGCAGGTCTGGACTCAAGCTCTTTCCGTCATTAATGGACGCTTAGTGTGGATTTAGAAATCCCTCTTTGCTTCATGTATGGTTCAGTGAGCCTAGTTTACGAAATACTTATGCAAATTAACTGCTTGTGAGGTTGTGTAATCCAATTTATCTTATGTTGAATTAGTGTCATTTTCCATACCAAGTGGATCATTTCTTTTGGTGCATTGCCTCCCTTAGCTTAGATTTTTTTTTGTGTTATTCTCCTATCCCTTTTCCTTAGCCAATAATAGATTTTAGTGTGGGAATCAAGAGATAAAGTGAAGCACCTGAGGAACTAGCCTCATTAAAAAGCCTAGAGGTTCAACCTCACCATAGGATACTCACATCCTGAGGTTGTCCCCATGCTTGTAGCTGAAAGTGAGAAAACCTGAAGAACTCTCTCACAAGGGTGCAATTCCCAGCTATAACAGTTCTGGCACGCGCGGTGGGACCTACTACCATTTTCATTTCCATTTTTATGGAAGATTGGTCAAGTTTGATGTTGTTTTGATCAATTTGTAGTAGTGGTAGATTTCATCTTCCAGCATTTGACGACTCAGAGGAACACCCAGTTATCTGGTAGTAGCTATCTTTCATGCCAAAGGTGACTACAAGATCGACTTCTAGAGGTATTCCTTTTGAGTTTGTTGAATTACCCTTAAACTCAACAAGAAGGTTGAGGTTCGCCCATACTCACCCTTACATAAGAAACTACTTCCTAAACCAGTCATAAGGCATACCTACATGAGAAAATCCTTGATAGCCCCTCTTGCTACTATGATTCCCCAAAGAGCTTTTGTGGGTTTCAGCGGCCAAAGTCCTTTGAACTTGCCACAATATGACCCTATACTAGTAGCAGCCCTCAAAAGTGTTCCATATTACACAGGAGACCAAGTTGTAACTCCTACTAAACACATAACAGACAACCAATTTCTGCAACATCCATAATGTCACAATAGAAAACGTAGTTGTTAGGATATTGGTTGTATCCTTCAAGGGAAAGGCGTTAGATTGGTATAGGGGTCTAACTCCTAACTCTATCCAATCATGGGACCAGCTGGGAACAGCGTTGTGTAAGAGATTTGCAGATAAGAGTGATCATCTATCACTTGCAGAACAGTTGACCACAATCAAGAGAGCTTCCCATGAAGTCATGCAAAACTTCAACACGAAATTCCAAAAGGCTTGGGATAGAATTCCAGCTGCTATTAGACCATCCCCAAACTTTGTTTTCTTATATTATTTAAAGGCTCTAGATAGCGATATAGCTGTAATGATCCAATCCATGGGAGGGGACATATTGTCAAATGCATACGAGGTGGCCATTAAAGCAGAAAATTCCCTGGTTCAGGTGGGCAAGCTTTACTCCCAGATCCCCAATGCCTCTTTTCCCTAAGATCAGACCCACCTCCTGCAGTCATTCCTCCACTTGATGTTATACTTCCAACTCCAATGATTGATGTTGTGCCTTCACCAAAGCAAGAGCGGGCCTCCACTAATGGATCCAGCGACACCCAAGAGCAAAAGAATTACTTGGAACTGAAAAGCATGCTCCAATATTTGATAAATGATATGGTCAATGTCAAGAGGCAGCACGCTTACAACAAGACATGTCAAGCTCCATAACAGTCTCAACAATAGCCTTATCAAGCAAATAGGCCACCCTACAAACAAAATTTCCAAGGACAGGGACAGCCTAATTATGCTAGACAGCATAATTATAATCCAAATGTTGCAGGCCCTTCCAACTCCTTGGTTCCGGTTCAGAACAATGTGGCTCAGGAGGCTGAAAGGACAATACCTTGGAATCATTCTTTTGGGCAATCCATTGTCCCAACTAATGGCTCCAACCAGGGATTCAATGATAAATGGCAGCAAACTGTTGCTTATGGGTACAACCAAGCTTTTATGGCCCAAAGCACGGAGGTGCCCACGATGACAAAGCAGGAGCAGCCTCCACAAGAACAAGGCTCGGATCAAGGGTCAAACTAGCTGGAAGCCTCACTGTTCATCAGTGAGCAAGAGGAGTCCTATGTATCCAATCAGCAGGCCACCCCCAGTCTGGCTCACGTCCCAGTCTCAACAAACACAAGATTCAAGAGAAGGAATATGGGTGACAATCAGGAAGCTTTCAAAGAATCTCTTGTCACCACTTCTTCATTGACAAAGCCAACGGCAGTAGCTCCCAAAACCCAAGCAAACGTTGGTGGTACGCCAATCAACATTGTGGAACAAATGAAGAAATCCAGCGTGAGCATACCAATGTGAGACATGTTTTCCATGCCCGACCAAGTGGACATCCTTCAAGAAGGTTTGTCCAAAATAAGTGTTACGACAACTGCAGGTAAACAACCAGGCAAGGAAGTTGAGGTCTTCACTAATGCAACCAAGAGTCCTTTGGGAGAAAGGTCAAGTAATGTGACCAAGCCCCCTCCATTCTACATTTCATTAATCATTGACAATTCCTTGATGCACAACTGCTTGGTAGATAGTGGGGCTAGCACTTCAGTCATACCGAAGTCTATAGTTAATCAACTGAACCTCAAATATCAGCCGCACACCAAAGGAGCCCTGCAACTTGATGGTTCTTCCACAAAGCCATCAGTTATCATCAAGGATTTGAGTTTAACACTGCATGCTTGTCCTAGTGTTTCAGTGGTGCGGGACATGTTGATCCTTAACGTCACTCCTCGCTTTGCATTGTGTCTTTCTAGAGAATTCACAACCAAAATTGGGGGTTATCTCGTAGCAGATTGGTCTTACATGGTGTTCAAAACAAGATATGGGACTAAGGTCTCAATCAAGGCTAAAACCATGGCACAATTCCATATTGAACCCCATCAGCCAAATAGCATAAACCTCAATTGTACTATCCCTGATGAGGATGAGTTTACAATTGGTCAGGAGCTGAACACTCATCTTGAAGAGGGTCCAAACTTGTTCTTGGATGAGCTATGGGGAGATAACCTATTTTCAACCCTTTGGAAGGTGTTGAGGAAAGAGAGATGGGTGTCTATTTGTTGCATGAAGAGAATCAACTCATGCCTGCCCTCATTGTACCTAAAAATGACCCCAATGGTATATGGGAGTTGTTCTTTGATGGCTCAAGGAGCAAAAATGGCATAGGTACTGGGGCAATGTTGGTTTCCCCTTCAGGTAAAAAGTTTTTCTCCTCCTATAGGTTCCATTTCAGTTGCTCTTCAAATGCAGCAGAATATGAAGGCTTGATATGTGGCCTTCAATGGGCCAAAAAAAGAGGAATCAAAATACTGCAAGCATATGGGGATAGTGAGCTCGTAGTAAACCAAATCAGAGGCTTGAACGTTACAAAGAATTCTTTGATGAGATCCTACAAAAACAGAGTGTGAGACCTAATTGAAGATTTTGAAGCCTTTGACATTCAAGCTGTCTCAAGAAATCAGAACCAACATGCTGACAGGTTGGTAGCCGTGGGAGCTCAGTTTGACATTCCAAGTGAGTTGAAAGAAGTCAAGGTTCAGCCACATGTCAAGGTGGTGGTGAGGCCATCAGTACTGGATAATGAAGCCCACTAGGAGGTTTTCGAAAGTGACAAACAAATTGTTTGTTTCTTACAACAGGAAGCCGAGTTATCCTCCACCAATCAAGGTAAATTGCAGCATCAATATGAGGATCAGATTGTTCAACTACGGTTGAACAAGCTGCCTAAGGGGCTGGTTACACTTGAAGGCCTTTTTCATGAAGGGGACCATGTGAGAAAGGAAAAGGCAGTAATATCTACTAACCAAAAAAACTATGAGAAAGTCCTCATCTTCAAAAATAAGCTTCTCAAGCTCGGAAAAGTAAGCAGCAAGGCTAAGAGGCACGCTTTCATAGCACTTTGCCAGGAATATGCAGACATTTTTGTTTGGGAGTACAGTGACCTAAAAGGTTTTGATCCGAAGTAGCCCAGCATACCATAGAATTGGAAGCCAATGCTAAGAATGTAAGGCAAAAGCAAAGGCCCGTCAACCCCAAGATAGAAGCGCTGATGAGGGAAGAGTTAACCAAGTTGATCGAATCCAGGATCATCTTTCCCATCAAGCACTCATCATGGGTAGCCAATTTGGTGCATGTAAGGAAGAAGAATGGGGAGATTAGGCTGTGTTGACTTCAGAGATTTGAACAAAATCTCTTTGAAGGATCACTAACCTCTACCATCCATGGAGCAACTTTTCCAAGTAGTTGCAGGTTTAGAACATTTTTCTCTGTTGGATAGATATTCAAGCTACAACCAAGTATGGGTAAAAGATGAGGATCGGTACAAGATTGCCTTCACCACCAAATGGGGCACGTATGCGTACCAAAAGATGCCCTTTGGTTTGTCAAATGCTGGCGCAACTTTCCAAAGAGCCATGGACATGGCTTTCCAAGGGCTGCTAAATCAAATGGTGATGGTATACTTGGATGACATCATGGTTTTCTTCAAGAAGGCCAGCGAACACCTAGACCACCTGAGATTGATTTTCGAGAGATGCAGGGAATATGAGATCTCATTGAATCCCAAGAAGTGCATGTTTGTCGTTCGTGAAGGCAAGCTGTTAGGCCACATCGTTTCAAAAGAAGGGTTGTCCATTGATCCTGATAGAATAAGTGTCATCTTGGCCTTATCCTTACCCAATAATAAGAAGGGACTCCAAAGTTTCCTTGGAAAGATAAACTTTTGTGAGGAGATTTATACCTAGTTTTGCAAACTTGGTCAAGCCCATCACTGCTATGCTGAAGAAAAACCAAGTGTTCACTTGGTCAAATGAAAGTAAATCGGCATTTGAAGCTATCAAGCAAGCCATTGCTCAAGCACCCACACTTATGAATCCTGATTTCTCAAGGGACTTCATATTGTATGCTTTTGCCAATATTGATAATATATCAATTAAGTTGATGCAAAGGAATGGTGAAAGACTTGAGCAGCCAATAGCATTTTTCAGTCAAGGGCTTGAGGGGTATGAGGTGAAGTATACTTTTGTAGAAAGCAAGTCCTTGCAGTAGTAAGAAGCCTCAAAAAGTTCAAGCCAATGCTCTCCAACAGCAAAATCTACCTTATGGTGTCTTATCCTGGAGTGAGGGACTTCCTTCTCAACAAAGACTTGAACGAAAAGAGAGCTGGTTGGATTACTAAGGTCGAGTATGACGTGGAGATCAAGGTCACTAAGCTAGTAAGAGGTAAAGGCTTGTGTGAGCATATGGTCGATGACCTTCATGAAAACAAAGAGGTCATTTTGGTAACACAAGATAACCCACAAATAGATGTACCTCCATCTCACACTAGTTGGTTCCATTATATGACTCACTTTCTGCTAATAGGTGAGTGCCCTCAAGGTATGGACAAAGCAAAAAGAAAGCATTTCAGACTTCAGTCCATACCTTATGCGTTGGTTGATGGAATTTTATTCAGAAGAGACCTCAATGAAATGCTCTTAAGGTGCATAGATGATGACCAAGTGGCCAAGCTTCTGGAGCATTTCCATGATGGACCTGCAGGAGGTCATTTTGCACCCAAGACTACAACAGCAAAGATAATGAGGGCTGGCTATTACTGGCCCAGCGTCTTCAAGGACGCTTATGCATGGGTGAGAAAGTGTCAAGAATGTGCTCTCTTTACGGGTAAGCAAAGGTTAGCAGCTTTTCCTCTCAACCCGATTCAAGTAGAGCAACCATTCATGCAATGGGGTTTGGATTTCATTGGAGTGATCAACCCCCCATCAAGTGATGGGCATAAGTGGGTGCTTACTGCCGCTGATTACTTCCCCAGGTGGGTGGAAGCCATTGCATTGAAGGAAGCCAACGAAAGTGCAGTCTTAGATTTCTACGACAGCATCGTGACTAGGTTTGGTGTTCCATCCACTATCATATCTGATAATGCATTAGCTTTCCTTGGTTTGAAAACAAGTGAATGGTCTCTCAAGATGGGCATCTACCTCAACACTTCCTCAAATTATTATCCTCAACGAAACGGGTTGGCTAAGTCCACAAATGAAAATTTGTTGAGGATCATCAGGTGGACTATGGAAGAGAACCAAAGGACGTGGCACACCAAGTTGAAGACAGCCTTGTGGGCTGACAGGGTAACTCCTAAAGTTGTTGTTGGCAATTCTCCATATGTTCTAGTATATGGAAGGGAGGCCAAGCTACCCATTTCTCTTGAGCTGCTTGCATTAGAACTAGCCCATCAGCTAGAGCTGTTGGAAGATGAACCCATGAATGTGAGATTCGCAAAACTCACAGAACTTGAGGAGATAAGAGACCTTGCAATATAGACGCTAGAGTCACATCAGGCTCAAGTCAAGAAAGCTTTTGACAAGAGAGCCACGGCAAGGGACTTCAAGAAGGGAGACATGGTCCTTAAATGGGACTCAAATAGGGCCAAACCAAGCAACCATACCAAGTTTGACAGCTTGTGGAGTGGCCCTTATTTGATCCACGAATGCAAACAACATAACGTCTTCTAGCTCACCCAATTAGATGGAGAGGTATTACCCATCCTAGACAATGGGATTCATCTAAAGCCCTGCTATTAAGGGTTTGCAGCCATTGTATATGTTATTGTACATTTTGTATAGCTTTTCATATTTCTCTCTAAGTGCCTTGTGCACATCCGTTTCAGTTGAATGTTTTCCTTTCCTAAGTGTCTTGGACACAGTTTGTTTTGTTTCGGTTGTTCTTGTTGCTTCAAGGGAAATTTCCAGATAGAGCCAGCTTTGTACAAAAGCAGTGAATCCATGCCCAATGGATCGAATGAAGTAAATGAGTTGGGTTCTCAAACATAGCAGGGATGCTTCCCTGCGAGTCGCCAAAAATGTTGGCCATTTTTGGCCCACATACCAAATTTTTGCCCAAGTGTGAGAAGGTGGACATTCAAGCAAAAGTGGCAAGTTCAGACAACCTCGGGTTCTCCAAAGAAGAAGTCTTCGAGCTTTTGAAGTCACAAGACTTTGGGTTTTTAAGGACAGTGCAAATCGGGTTTTCAGCGATGCTTGACTTCTAAATGTTTGTAAGTAGAAGTAATTCGGGTTTACAAACCCGAATTACTCATGGACAGTGTATTTTGGGTTCTCCAAGGAGCACTACTCAATTACTTCATAAGTTGTGAGCAGTCAAAAGCCCGAAATAAGTAGAGGGGCTTGACAAACCCGATTTGGTCTCAAAAAATAGTGCTCCTCGGGTTTTTCAGGGGACAAGTCTTCTCCAAAGAATACTCCAAGTGTCATTGACAAATCCGAAGGGCATTTCCTTCTCCAAGTGGACAGTTGCAAGTTTTCCGAAGGGTATGTTACCCTTCAGAAGGACCATTTCAAATTTTTTGAAGGGTATATTTCCCTTCAAAAAAAACCATTTGTAGAAACCCGAAGGGTCCCTTACCCTTCGGGAGAGTCCTTACAAAAGCCCATGGAAAATAATTCCGAAGGAAAGGAACAAAAAAACAAAAGTCCAAAGGGTATGTTACCCTTCGGAAGGACTCTATCTGAACAAAAGAGCCCACAGACAGAGTCCGAAGTTGGAGAAATCAGAAAGCCTGAGTTACTTTGCATAGAGTAAATCGGGATTCTTCAATGACTTAGCTTGAAAAGCTTCATAAGTCAAGTAGCTTTGAAAACCCGAATTACACAACAAAGAGTAAATCGGGTTTCCAACATTGTTTGACTAAATATGCTCAGTCCAATGGCACGTTCTAAGGATCGACAGTGCATAAGAGTCATGGAAAGGACAAATGAGAGGCTGTCAAGTGGCACAAAGGGCACCCAGCTAGCAAGGAGATCGACGATCCATACGCATCCACGATGGGAAGATCCACGGTGCAAGTCAAGGATCCAAGGCAACGTCCAACGGCCAATTAGTGCAAAAGGGAGTCCAAACAACTGGCGGGAGATGGTAGCTAAGAATTTAATGAAGGCCTTCATCCTTCAACATGGCTCACTCTCCCAACAAATGGCCGTTCAAACATAAAGGCAGCATGGTTCAGCCAAATTATCAACACATGGAGACCTCGTCTTCTTTAGTAGGACACGTGAAAATGAAAGTGACCATGCCGTTTTAAATGCAAAGATCGTTTCAGCCGCGCAAGGAAGCGACGTTCAGCTGCTCGTAACATGGCTCTTTAGATACGCCAAAGAGAGACTTGAAGGCGGGAGGGACTCGAGAAGGTTGTTCAACGTTCCGGAGCGGCGCATTTAGTGGCACAAGGGAGGACGACGACAGGGATCCTAGTCATCAACAACTTCTTCCCTCTTCACATCTTCTCTTCCCCTTTTCTGTTATAAATAGATGCCTTGGAGACAATAAATTATCCCCAGACTGGCGATAAAATTACTCTGCAAAAAAATCGCTTTGTAATAGACCTTTTGAAGCAATAAAGATTACTTTTTACCTATATCTTTGTCTGAAAATCATGTTGAGTTAGCTTGTGTACAATGGCATTGTGAAGAAGTGTCCTTCTAAACTCATTGTCCTTCTTTCTTGCCTATTTTTAGATGTTTTTCAGTTCGTTGCAGGTCTGGACTCGAGCTCTTTCCACCATTAATGGACGCTTAGTGTGGATTTAGAAATCCCTCTTTGCTTCATGTATGGTTCAGTAAGCCTAGTTTAGGAAATACTTATGCAAATTAACTGCTTGTGAGGTTGTGTAATCAAATTTATATTATGCTGAATTAGTGTCATTTCCCAGACCAAGTGGATCAATTCTTTTGGTGCATCACCTCCCTTAGCTTAGATTTCTTTTCATGTTATTCTCATATCCCTTTTCCTTAGCCAATAGTAGATTTTAGTGTGGGAATCAAGAGTTGAAGTGAAGCATCTGAAGAACTAGCCTCATTAAAAAGCCTAGAGGTTCAACCTCAACATAGGATACCCAAATCTTGAGGTTGTCCCCATGCTTGTAGCTGGAAGTGAGAGAGCCTGAAGAACTCTCTCACAAGGGTGCAATTCCCAGCTATAACAGGCCTCATGTTGCCTGATAAGAGCGACCAATTCTTTCAAATTTGATTGATAGGCGTGGTCCAAAACATACTGGATTATACTACACGCTTTGCATGAAGCTCCATTATATTGGCACAGTTGTACAAAGACTTGCACACGATCGCGTATCGCATAGGGCACTCTACTCCAAGTCTGGGCCTCGTAGCATATTGTTATAGAGTGCCCTGTTAGACAGCAATTTCAGCGGGATCATAAGGATCTAGTGGCTTATGGTTGGGTTCAGATGGGAGCGGGGCTACAAGGCCACCGAAGGGATTTGTATTTTTATAAGCATGCCATCGACAAGATGGTGGATGGTGACTTTATCTGGCGGCCGTACCTAGCGATGCAGTTTGGGTGGATAGAGGACAACTTTGTTTTCCAATACATGTTGACACCTTGCCACATAATGGGTCGCCATGATTTCATCATGGAGAGATATAGACTGGATCGCGTGCAACGGCAGTTTGGCTTCTAGCAAGACATGCCAAATAGGCCCCACTTTTCTACACATGTCACGCGAAAGATCAGAGAGTGGGGGCTTCCAGTACCGAGAGCTAGGCCATTACATATTTTGATATGATACAACCTATAGTGTGGGCTTATACAGACGAGGTTGTGGATGTCAGCATGTCAAACACCTGTACAGCATGGTGGGCAAGGTTTTGACCTCTTAGATTGACTAGACCTCAACCCCAGCAACCAGGGCAGCACAAGAGAGTTCGACATAGGAGGGACGGGGATCAAGCACAGGTACATGCACATATACAGGAATAAGTTCCTGTTCAGCAGATGATACCCCAAGCGATTCCCCTGCAGATCATTTAGGTTCCCACGCAGCATCTAGCACAGCAGCAATTGCAGATACCTGTGCAACATATAGCATAGCAACAGTTATAGTGCCCATTCATATAGGATGGTGATGGAGACGGAGATGGAGATGGAGGACAGGGTCCTCATACTGATATGGAGATGGCCAGGGCAGCAGGTGGAGACGTAGGCCATGATACAAGGACAAGAGAGGCGAGGGCCTCTGGCACAAGGATTGATATAGGGGCAGGAGAGGCTAGGCCCCTCCAGCTCAGGGATGGACATTGATACAGGTGCTGGTACAAGAGAGGTTGGGCCCTCTAGCTCAGGGAGATCAACTGATGACCAGGGACTCGTTGACAAATTGCAATGTGAGATCACAACACACTTAGCAGAGATTGTTGAGTTAGAGTAGGATGTGACAGGGTTACGAGCAAAGCTAGCCACAGCGCAAGGTGAGACCACTAGGCTACAGGGTATTATCACAACCTGAGATTTAGAGATAGCTTCTTTGAGAGGGCATGTGGCTCAGCTGACAGGTGTACAGGCTTAGTTGATTGGGGTTCAGGCACAGTTGACAGTACGGGATGCAAAGTTATTATCAGTTGCAGGCGAGCGAGATAGAGCTCAGGTAGATGTGCAAAGGCTTCATGGGGAGCTAGATGAGGCTCGACAGCGTGTATCTGATGGTGGTATGTCTAGAGCATTGGTCGATGTGATCGTGGCTAAGGATGATGCCCTACGCGCCAAAGACGATGTCCTATGCGCGAAGGACAAGATTCCCTACTACAGTAGTTTGTATGAGGCAACAGTCCTAGTGGATCAAAGTGCACCTAATTACAGAGAGTATTCTCAGAGCCAGCGGACTAGCAGGACTTCCAGGTCTCAACACACTACTACTCCAGAGCATTCAGTGGCACAATCGGCTCCACAACGTAGAGTGATGGGTCCACCACCATCACCAACACCTGGGACAAGACTTCGATCAGAGTCCCCCTAGAGACAGGGCTAGTCAGAGGTAATTTGTATCTTGTAGCTCCACATTTTTGTTATGTAAATGAGATGTACATATTCTCTCGATGTATAAAACTTGTTTATTTTGAAATATATATGACATTCATTTTGGCTCATGGATTATTGTATATGGACTCTTAATATTCTTTTGTGATGCTCTTTGTTTTTGTACCACTGCGACGCTAGATGTTAGATGTTAGATGTTGATCAGAACAGGGGTATTGATGTAAATTTGTTTGCCATGATTCTGTTGTCTTTTGTATTGTTAGTTCATTTTGCACTTGTGTTTATCTCATGGATGTACATGCAGTATGACTAAATGGTAGATGCCTACTTCAAGAGATGCACATCCTTAAGTAGCATAGGCATAGACATGTTGTGCTTATGTGATGGCATTGTGATCATGTCTTGAATAGTGCTTTCAGAAATGTATTGCAGCTTCACATTGTGATGTACAATCTTGAACACTTGGTTTTGTTTAATTTTGTAAATGATATTATGCATCATAAGTATGACTAACTTATAAAAATATTGGTATATCAATCGCACATGGACCAATTTAAATGTGAATATTTACAACTCACAATAATGATAAAATATCAAAACCTCAATTGAAAACATAACACAATTTAAACACCAAACACAAAACAAAAAAGGATAAAATACATGGAAAAGACTTAAGGTGAGATATAAAATACCAAGACTTAAGTGCAAAACATAACGTGTAACAAACAAAAACAGCCTAAATCCAAAATGTAACCAACTTAAAATTGAGATATAAATCATCTAGACCTAAATGGAAACATAATGAAAACAAACAAACAAAATAACCACACGTAAACAACATAAATGAACACTATATATAGTTTAAATACAATAAGTAAATGACTCAAGGCCAAGTAGAGGCAAGACTCCAGGGTAAACAAATTGTTTTCAAACACAACACTCAAATAAAACAATTAAATATAAAGTGCAAACAGCTTAAAATTGAGATATAAAATATCAAGACTTAAGTGTAACACAAAATGCATCAAGCACAAACAATCAATAAAACAAATAAACAATATAAACAAAAAACATAATAAATAAATAAACAACGAAAACACAACTTGTAAACCACTTAAAATCAAGATATGAATAATCGAGACTCAAATGTTCACAAGATGTCCTAGACGCAAACAAGCAAAAACAATCTAAATACAAAAGTAAGCAACTCAAGCCCAAGTAGAGACAAGACTCAAGCGTAAACTAATTGTACTTAAACACACAAAACTCAAGGCAAACAAGCAATAAAATCAATAAGTGAAACACACAGAACACAATGCAATGAAGATAAAAAAAAGAGCGTAATCAACCAACAATTGTGCGTGTAATAAATGAGGTGTTACGCTTCAAATATTGTGGCCCTAGGCTAAGGGGGTAATGAATTGGTTGCAATAACGGGGGGAATAGAAGAAGAGGAAAGAGGTGGTTGAGCTGACTCCAAATGCCCAAAGGCAAGTGGATGTTGCCTACATAGTCTTATGGACTTCAAGCCAAATGTAGCTCTCCCAGAGATATGGGATAGAAGAAAAGTGATGATAAGTAGGTATATGATAATAGAGAAGAAATAGGAAAGGCTTACTCACAAAACGGCGAGAGCATTTAAGCAAATATTACTCACAAAACGGCGAGAGAATTTAAGCAAAGATTGCTTGCAAAACAACAATCCAAGCACTGCCTACATAGTCTGTGTGGACCTCGGGTCGATGTAGTTCTCCCAGAAATGAGAGGATAATAGTATGGTAATGGTAATGTGGTCCTGAAATGAAATGGTTTAAATAAGAGGTTCCATCCGAGAAAATTTTTAGGGCTTTATATCTCACGCGGAAATTCTAAGCCAATTTAATGATTTTGTGATTTTTAGGGTCTTTTCTAGGTTTTTCCAATGTTTTTGGATTTTTTGGAATAAAGAAAGCAAGGTAATATGTTCAAATGCACAATGAACCATCTAGCAAAGGACACGTGTCCTTAAGTAGAGGCTCAAACAACAGCGAAACCAGCTGCAATGATGATTACCACGAACCAACAACAGAACCTAAGGCACTGGGGGGCACCATCCAACAGCAAGATTGGAATAATAACGATGTACAAGTGGAAATAAATGTTAGAAGCAATTTAGAAGTTTGCAAGGAACTATCAAGTAGGTAACACCCTTGTTGACATATCCTGAAACACTTGTCTGCAAAGACGTTGATGTTGATCATTTTGAAGTGTCTTTGAAACAATATTCGCTAAATCTGCCTATAACACCTGTTTGTAATCAAGATCATGATTGGTAATAGCAATGGCATGGAAAATGAATAAAGAATGGTCTGAGGATCGGTTTGGTAAGAGGAATAAAAATGATCTAGGGAACAGTACGATAAGAGGAATAAAAATGGCCCAGGGAATGGGAAGGTGAAAACAGTGCCCCCAAGCGAGGGCTCCTATAGACAATGGTTAATTTTCAATTAAGCATAATATCGTTTCAGATGCATTATGTTCATGGGTTCCTTGAGCTCTTGCCCATCTAGTGTAGCCAGTCTATATGCTCTAGAACCATAATTTGCTATAACAAAGGGCCCAAGCCAATTGGATTCAAACTTACCCTTCTTGCATTTGGCGTTGGCATTCTTTTGATTCTATTTTAGCACTAAATCACCGATTTCGAATTCTCGAGGGAGAACACGTTTGTTATAACTGCGATGAAGCCGATTTTGGTATGCTCTCAAATTGTCTAAGGCAGCTTGCCATTCCTCATCCAAGAGCTCCAGCTCTTGCAATTTGGCTACTGCTCTATATTCCTCATCATCAATGATATTCTATAGATAAATGTGCTGAGAGGGCAACTTGATCTCGATAGGAATAATGGCCTCAAAACCAAAAACTACGGAATAGGGAGTACCACCATAAGGTGTGTAGGTACTAGTAGGTAAGCCCATAAAGCTGGAAATAATTGTAGATGCCAATCACGACCAATATCGTTGACAATCTTTTTCAGAATTTTGACAATGGTCTTGTTGGATGTCTTAGCTTGGCTGTTACCTTGAGGGTAAAATGAACTTTTTATGTTTGATTTGGAATTTGGAACCAAGGGCCTTGACATATTTATTTATGAATGGGCCACCATTATCAGTGACAATGGTGGAGGGAATGCCATAGCAGCAAATGAGATGGTAATGAATAAATTTTGCAATTTGTTTGCTAGTTATATATGTGAGGGGAATGGCTTCTATCCGAAGTAACATGTGGTCGTTAGGATGTGTTTGTGGCCATCTAAGGAAGCAGGGTTTACTTTCCCTACGAGATCAAACCCCATGTACAAAACGACCATGGTGTTGTGATCGACTAGAGCAGTAAGGAAGGAACATGTATCAAATCGATGTGTTGTTGACAAGCATCACACTTCTTCACATGTCCACAAGCATTTCTCTCCATTGTGGGCCAATAATACCCAGTTCGAAGGAGTTTCTTAGTAAGGACTAAACCACTAGTGTGGGCCCTGCAAGTTCCTTTGTGCACGTCCTTCAACGCTAATTGGGATTCTCTCGAACATAAACAACAAAGTAGCGTTCCATCATAGTCCTTACGATAGAACGCATTTCCAAGTAATGTATATCGAGTGGTCTTATGGATGAAGGCTTTATATTGGTTTTGTGATAGGTCTAGAGGAAGAATGTGGTCGTGAAGGTAATTATAAAGGTCATGGTACCAAGGGACATCAGGACCAGCAATATCGCATACCATTTCTGAATCCATTTGTTTGTGAGCTGGTTGAAGAAGATTCTCGATGAGAAATTGATACTCTTTAATACCATCGGCCACTGTTAACATAGATCCAATAGCTGCCATTACGTCAGTTGATCGGTTCTTGGCCCTTGCTATTTGCTTCAATTGAAGAGCTTCAAAATGCAACTTGAGCTTGTCTACCATATTCTTGTAAGGTACAAGCTTATTGTCTTTCGTTTGGTACTGGTCTGTAGCCTGGTTAATGATTAATTGGGAATTCCCATATATCATTGACTACTAAATGTTCCACTGTATGGTGAAATAGAATCCTGCAATGAGAGCTTCGTACTCGGCCATGTTGTCAGTACAATGGAAACCAATATGGAATCCCTTGGGAATGAGATCCACTTGCAGTGTAATGAACAAGATGCCGACCCAAGATCCACATGATGTGAATGAGCCATCAAAATAAAACGTCCACTATTTGGACTCAATAGCAACTACCTCCAGATTCAGAATGGACTCAGCTGGGAAGTCAAAGTTGAATGGTTGCATATCCAATAGAGGAGCTTTGGCAAGTTGGTCTGTGAGAACTTGTCCCTTGTTGGCCTTTTGATTATGATATTCGATTTCAAACTCGCTCAGCATCATTTACCCATTTGGCCATGCAACCTGTTAGAGTTGCCTTGGACAATAGGTATTTGAGCGGATCAAACTTGGCAATAACAATAGTCTTGTTGTTCAACATGTAGTGATGCAGATTTTGGGAAGCGAACACCATAGCTAAACAAGCTTGCTCAATTGATGAGTAATTGTTATCATAAGTAACAAGTGTCTGGGTCACATAGTAGACGGCATGTTCTTTACCTTGACTGTCATGTTGGGCCAGGAGTGCCCCCAGTGCATGCTCTGTCGTTGATAATTAAAGAAGCAAAGGTTGGCCTGGCATAGGCAGCAGCAAAACTGGTGGATTAGCCAAGTAGGTCTTCAATTCTTCGAAGGCTTGACAAGAACTTGTATCCCATTGAAATGGAGCACCTTTCTTCAAGAGGTGGGTGAAAGGATGGCAATTGTCGGCCAGCTGAGAAATGAATCACCGAATAGACTGAATCTTGCCCTGCAGGCTATGAAGTTGTTTCAAATTTGATGGTGGAGGGATCTCCACAATGGCTTTGACTTTAACAGGATCAACTTCGATGCCCCTATGAAAAACAATGAACCCTACCAGTTTGCTCGAAGTGACACCAAAAAGCACTTCCTTGGATTTAGACGCACCTTGTATTCATGAAGTCTCTCAAAGATTCTTCGTAGAACGTCAAGAACTCCTGCTTGTGTTTTGGATTTGGCCAAGATATCAACGTAATTCTCAACAATGTCGTGCATCATGTCATGGAAGATGACAGCCATGGCATGCTAATAGGTTGCACCACTATTTTTCAAGCCAAATGTCATGCCTTGATAACAGAATGTCCTCCACGAAGAGGCGAACATTGTTTTGCCTTGGTCTTCAAGTGCAATTCTGATTCGATTGTATCCTGAGAAGCCGTCCAAGAAGGACATCTCATATCCTACTGTTGAATCTACAATCATGTCAATGTTCGGAAAAGGGAAGTCGTCTTTCGGGCATGCTTTGTTGATGTCTCTGAAATCAATACATAAGTGAATGCCTTGTGGTTTCTTGCTGACTGGTACAATGTTTGATATCCATTTAGAATAATCCAGCGGTTTGATGAAGCCGACTCCCAATAACTTTTCTAGCTCCTTGATAAGTATAGTGATGTGTGGATGCATTTTCCGCAACTTTTGCTTGATTGGCTTGGCATCTAGATGCACCACAAGCCGATGCACCACTAAAGAGGGGTCTAGACCTAGCATATCGGAATAGGACTATGCACATATATCGACGAAGTCCTTCAAGATAGTAACGATGAAATTGCACTCCCAAAAGTGAGGGATGTGCCTAGGTAAACTATCTTTGTGTCATCATAGGTATCAATATTCACTTCTATAGTATCCTACACAAGGAGTGTAGATCCATCCTCCAGAATAGTTGGAAGTGAAGGCAATTGATCTTCTTCGTCACTTTGAGAGCTAAAAGGACCACCCATGTAAGAAGAATCTGAATTTGCCATTTCTGGTAGTGGCCACTTGACAAATTGTTCTGAGAAATCCTGAACCAACTATGCAAAGATTCAGTGCTCTTTCGAACTGAGACTGGAACCAACAGTAATGTTTGGACTAGGACTCCGGTCTTCCTTAGGAAATGAGCAAACTTCCCCATCCAAAGGTGCCTGAAACAGGGTTTCACCTATGGACTTGTCTTTATTTTTACTTTTTCCCTGATCTAAAGGTGTCTCATAAAGGTTTTCACCTAAAGATCTCAATGTTTCAACTTGTTCATGACCAAGAAAGTTTGCCTGCTTTCCAAAGTAGGCAACAGGATCCAAGTGGAAGTCAAAGTCTTGTTTGTGGTCAACAACTAGCAACCCGTCTCTAAGACCCATGAATTCGGCAATAAATTTCTTCATTCTGAAACTCATCCAATGGTATAATCGACTCTTGTTGGTCTCAATCGATGAGGCTCGGATGATGATGGGAAAGAGGATAAGGCGTAATAGTAAGAATGGCATTGGTATCAAAAAAGGTTGGTGTTTACAAGCTCATTGTGGGCGCTATAATGGGACGTTGCATCACTATCGGGAGTCTCTTCATCAGTCAATGAAGTAGTATCACTCTCGAACTCAATGGGGTCACCCCCAAGCGGTGTAAATCCAAGGCCTCGACTTCCTATACGTGTTGTTGCAAGTACTGGCTCAAGAATACCTTGGGCTTTTTCCCCCAATCCTTTTCCTCAATAGTCTAGATGGTCCATGATTCTGTTCGATATGGGTTATTTAGCGCTTTGAAAGCAATTAGCAAAACCATCACTATATAACCAACCTCCCTCAGCACTAGTGGCCCGATCTTGATTGGGTGACGTATCAGATACAAATATGAGTGGCTCCTGTAGCGGTGATTTTGATTTCTTTTGCCAAATCATGTCAGGCCTGCCAAGAATATGTTTGGGTCATTCATATGACTTAGGAGATTTGGGTAACTCGCCAACATGGAAAGCATCCTAGATGTGATATGTGGCAATACCCTTATCTTCAACGGTAAAATGAGCAGAAATGTTCTCAGAAGGTGGATTGGAAGAAGTGGAGGCAAGGTCACTAGGATCAATATAGTTGGATTTTGGAGGTTCGGGAAATTTTGCTTTCTTCTTCTTGTCTACAAACTCAGTGCTTGGACAAAAATTTTAGTTCCCATAGTCGGCCTCTAAGTGCTTTCAATATTGATATGGTTGAAGATCACCATGGATAGTGACCTCCAACCCAAAATGAGGGAACTTAATGCATTGATGCAAGGTAGAAGGTACAACTCGTACTTCATGGATCCAAAGATGACCCTAAAGCAGATTATAGGGAAGTTTTATGCCAAAAACATAACATAGAGTATCAAGGGTGACAGGCCAACAATGATAGGTAAACAGATTGTTCCTAAAGATTCTCTCTCTGCATTATCATAGGCTTTGATCGCAATGGCGTTTGGTTGCATATCTGCATCTTTGTAGCCCAAAGTTTGGATCAACTTTAACGAGGCTATGTTTAATCCTAAACCATTATCTATAAGGAACCGCTTGACTTTGTGATGGACATTGACGGCTTCAATATATAGAGGGTTATTGTGCAAGGGACCAAGGGATGACATGTCTCACTGGTCAAATGTGAGTTGTTGGCTTGGAGACAAATGTCCCATAAGTGCTTGGAATTGAGTTGGATCAATATCATTAGGCACCTTGGATTGTTGAAGAAAGTCATTTAATATGGTATTGTGAACTTCAGACATACGCAAGAGGTCCAAGATGGATATCTACGCAGACGTTTTATTTAATTGTTCACCGATATTAAATGGCTTCTTGATAAAAAGACGAGAAGGCTTGGCTTTTGGTCGCATAGAATCTACACAGGTTTGGGATTGGTATTGGCATTGGAAAAAGACTAAGGCCTTGGATAGTAATTGTTGGCTGTCTAATTGCAACTACCAAATTTCGCGTCGGGGAAGGGTTACTTGAACTAGAGGAATTTGGTGGAGGTCCAGGAATGGTAATTCATGATGGTTGTGACATAATCACATTGCTTTGACCTGTGTTGGAATTACCAATGGTCAAAGGTGGTGGTCCCAAAATAGAAGAATAAGTCCTCTAATGAATGTCAGTTGGCCTACGAAGAGTATCTTTGATAATGGCGACATAATTACTGGTAAGATGCCCCACGATATTGTTGTAATCATAAGGAACACTTTTATAGCCAACTTGGTTGGCTTGGGTATCATGATCCTGATTACAATGATTATGGTTATGGTTCTAACCTTGTCCCTGTTGTTGATGTTGGCCCTGTTCTTGGTTCTGATTGGTGTGTTGTTGTTGATTGTTGTGCTTGGGAAAGGGATTTTTGTAGATTCCCATCCCCTGATTGGTGTTGGGTGTTCTTTTTTGCAATTCAATTTCCCCATTCTCAAGCAAATTCTCAGTTATGTGTCTCAACTGTATGCACCTATACATGGAATGACCAACCACGCGATGGTACTCGCAATACTTATTATTGCAATACCATGTTGGTTTAGTTGGCCCTCGGCAAAGGGGTTTGGAATAGGCCAGACGATCATGTTAGCAACAACTATCTTTTGGAATATTGCATCAATAGGCTACCCGAGATCACTGAAAACTCTGTCGTTATAGTATCCTCGTCGCGAGGGAGCTCTTTGCAGTGGAAGCTGAGGGTTAGGTGTATTGTTTTGAATAGGTGGTAACTGTATCGATTGTACATGGTTTGCCTTTGTAACCATATTACCGACCATAATTTTACTTTTAACAAAGGCCTTCAGTTTTTCAATTGTGGTGGTCTGAATTGGCACTTGATTTGTCGTTTGGTTCTGCATTTGACTTTGGTTTGTTGTTTGGGTCTAAGAATATATCTTGATAAGATCCTTGTTGATAAGTGTTTTTTCTATCTGCACCCCTTTATCAATGATTTCCTCAAACGTGTTGGCACAATTGAGTTTGAGATTATGAGCGAGCTCGACATTTAGATTTTGTGCAAAGATACCAACTAATTGCATATCAGGAAAGTTATGCGAGAAACGACTAGCCAAAGCTCTCCACCGCTGTAAGTATGCTGAGAATTTCTCTCCTCTTTGCTTGGCGTTGCACAAATCAACGATTGTCAATTCATGTTCTATGTTGTAAGAGAAATGGTTGACAAACTTTTCTGACATATCATTGAAAGTAGTGACTGATCCCTTAGGCAGTTTGAGCAGCCATTCCAATGCTTGTCCACCTAAGCTATGTGGAAACAAGCATAACAAATAAACATTGTTATATGCTACCTCTTGGCATGCTACAAAGAATGCCTATAGATGTTCTCTTGGATCTCCTTTTCCCTTGTATTTGTTGAATTTCGGCATTTCAAAGTGAGGTGGAAGAGGCACCTGAAGAAAGTTGACATCAAATGGGTAAGGGCATACATCATCAAACTTGTACTTTTTGGGTACTTGTTTACCTGCTTGTAGGTCCAAAACTATCCCCTTTATTGTGTTCCATTCTTGAACGTTGGGAGCGGTTGGTGATGAAAGGAGGGCACTTTGTTGGGTATTAGTGAATTGTTGGCCCTGGCTGGAATTAGCGTAAGTGGAAGTGGCTCCCCCTTGCACAATTTAGTTTGAATTATGCACCTCTGTCCGAAAATCTAGGTTTGATGTGAGATATATTGTTGGTTCAGATTGGAATTGGAATAGGTGAGGTGGTGTTGTTCTCGAGGAAGTCGTTGTTGCGAATGGTAGGGAATCTATTGTTGGTTCAATGGAATTTGTTGTTTGTTTTGTGGAATTTGTTGTTGATTTGGAAGTCAGTGTTGCTGGTTTGCAAGAGGAACTTGTAATCGTTGTTGTGAATTGGAAGATGATGGTAATGTGTTTTGCAAGTTATCCACTACCTGTTGAGGTAGTGGATTATTGACAACCTATTTTGAATGATCTGGCACTTGTGAATCATTAGGTACTTGTCTTGCAATGGCAAGAATCTCCTGATGGTTGAAAAACGTATGTTGTGTATCAAGTGGAATTTGTTGTGAAGCATCCATTGGTACGGGTTGTTTAGGAGGAGCCAAAAGATCTACATTAGATGTAGAATTGACTAGGACTTGTTGTGTTTGTTCATGTGGCTGATTTTGTTCTATAGATGCGACATTGTTGAACGAGGTTGAAGCCAAAGAAGCCGTTAAGTCAACAATATGTTGATCTCCATAACGTTGACCAATTTGTTGCATGGTGGATACTATAAGGTGACCAATTTGGGAAGGATCAATCAATAGACCCTTCCCTTTACTAGATGAAGCAATGGTTGGACTTGAAACTTGAGTAGGAGGTTGCTCTTACGGTTGCTCCTCTACTCAAACAAGGGTATATAACTATTCCTTTGGAAAATCGGGTGGGAGCCTAACTTCTGATTCTATTAGCCTTACGAGAGTTTCATCTTGATCTTCTATGAGTTGATTGTTGAAATGACTTTGACTTGATCCCACGATCGGATGGCTATCATCAAACACAACCAAGTGTTCATCTCCATCCTCGCTATATTCGGAATTTGTAAGATGCAGCAAGGGATCATAAAAATGTTCTTCAAAACTAGGGCCTTAAGAGACCCCACTGCGAATGTATCTAGGCATTATTGGTATGGTTTTTTGTTTTAAAAAGCATTGCAAATGTGATCTTGGTTCGGATTGGTATTTGGATTAATTTGAAGAGTGTTTGACCCAAGAAGTGTAAGTTTACAATAAGAGTAAATGCTCTAGGTCTTCAGAAATGGTTTGGCTTTAAGAAAATCAACGTCTAAAGTGAAACCTAGAATAAGGACAAATGGTCTTGGTTTGTCTAGAATTGGAATTGTTTAGAAAAGATCTTGATCTTGATTGGTCTTTGACTTTAATTTGGAATGAGACCGGAATAGAGTCAAATGGTTCGTAATTTGCGAATTGGTTCAGCACAAAAGACTTAAGTCTAAATCAGAATTGGAACAAGCAACTTAACTTTACCAAATGAGACAAAGGCTTTGTTTCAAGTGATGAGTGAAACACTACGAAAATGACTAAGGTTGGCTCGGAAATGTGGACAGCGTAACGGTATCAAATGAAACTTAGGGTGTAGGTTAACAAAAGAAAACCTGAGTCTGAATTTAGAATAGAAATGGGCAGTATAACACCTCAATGTGTAAATAGATGACAATGTGTTTGAACTTGTTTGGTTCGAGAACTTGATATACTTGTTTTATAATGAGGTTGTGAAAAAAACACGGATTTTAACAAATAGCACTCCAACCTATCATGTGGAAACCGACACTAGTTATGAAATAGTCACTAAATCCTTTTAACATGCTTGCTTTTAAGAGGATAAAATTTAAGGTTCGTTAAAATAAATTAATTATTGCACGTTATTGGTAGGGTTTTTAAGTCCCCCTTCTCTCAAATGTTAATACGAAAAAGGCAATCTTCAGGGGCTATTAACCTTTGCACCCCTATATCGGTGATTTATCTATGGCAAATTGACTTTCTACCTTAAGTTTTTGATGGCAAACTCAATGGTCCCAATATACCTTGTGGTACATGGGCGCTTTAGAATAATCCATCAATTGGATGCAAGGTCTTGTAGGCCATTCACCAAAGGGTCTTGTCACTTCGCGACCATTTCAGTCATTGGGATCTCACTGAAGTGCTATCGGTGCAACCAGGCTCTGAAGTGCATACCAGCTAAGATATTGTTGGCACTGCTCCAATTTGTATACCCTGTCAAATAACGGAGTTGGTACGATGCTAGGATGTCACTTCCTAAGTCAACACACCTCTAAAGACCAATGGTGAGGTGATGAAATCCACCTCACAAACTCAAAATAAAATGCAAGAAAAAACATGTTTTGCTTCTGATTCTCAAGACCCCACGAATGAGCAAAAGAAGAGCATACAACAAAAACATATTCTTTAGGTAAGGCACACAAACAAATGAACCAATGTGCTTTTGGTCACCCAGGTTCCCTAAAGGGAGCAAGGGGAAAGCATAGTCACTAATTTACAGACAAAAATTGAAATACAGACAACCTAATCAAATACCGAAAATAAATGGTCTCAAAAGCACAAAGGCAATAATGATTTGTTCTTTTTAAGCACTAAATACCAAATGTGGATAAAATTTGCCTTTATAGATTAGCTATAAAATCAAGAAACAACTTAAACAGATAGAGAAACCTGCAAAACAGAGGATTAGATTGTCAAACAAAGGTTTTAACTATCAAAGAAAGTTATTTTCAAGATTTTTATGCTCTTGTGAAATTTGCCACAGGGCGATTTTGCCGTTTATTAGAGCGACCTCGTCGATTTCAGGTGACTTCACCATTCTGCAAGAGACCAGAAACAATTTTGGAAACTTTTTCGATTAGCAAGACAATCTCGTCGATTCCTAGATGACTTTGCGTTTTGAATAAAACATAGAAAAATAGGAGTTTTACCTTGTGTGATTTCGCTGTTTACTTTTCAATTTCGCCGAAACACATGATGAGTTCGTTGTTTTCGTGGAACCCGTAGAAAAATGTGTAAATGCAACTTTGTTGATCAAGTTTCGATCTTGCTAATATGCAGGTCGACTTCTTTGTTTTCTTCACGAATTCGTCATTTCCTATACAAACAGAGATCACAAAATAACATAAAACGATATCATCGATACACAGGGTGGCCTTGCCAATTACGTAAGCGACCTCGTTGGTCCACAAGGCAACTTCGTCATTTCATAGAGTGACTTTGCCAATACATAAGGTGATTTCATTGTTTTCAAAGTGACCTCGTTGATTATCAAAAAACACAAATACGAGAAATTTAGAATAAAAAGAAGCAAACAACACCAAAAGACGGTTTGATTGTGTAACTAGAAGACTTAAAGAGCTCCAACGGAGGTTTGTGAGATGCAGGTCCCACTAGACATGCCATTAAGTAGAACAAGATTGTAAGAAGGGTTAGTTTCTATGTTTGCTCCCTAGGGTGAGCTATAATCACTAAACAAAAAAATCAATACAAGAAGATGAACAATGCATTCACCTTCCTTGGAGACTTCATATAGTAATTGTTTTGCAAATGCTTGTGCTCGGTTTGTGGATATAGGAGTCTTTGGCAATGTGTGTGTTCATGCCGACGACATCTCCCCTCGTCCATCCATGGTTTTGATCAATTTGGGTGAGGAATGGTGAAGCTTCTTGGCAATATGTGGCCCAAAATGCAATTAATGTTGCAATTAGTATTTGGAAGAATGGAGCAATTAATAGGCATGGCTTGCACAAAGCAGATATTTGTTGCATTGATTAGGCATGGTTTGCATTTTTGACTTTGTCATGATGATGTCACATTTTGTTGAATTTTCATTTTCCAAAATTAAATATTAGCTAATTTGATATGGATTTTTCACTTGAGCATTCAATTGAATTTAATTAGTTAAGTGAATCTAATTAGGCTTTTTGTAATTCTTAAAATTTGATTAATTGCCATGCACTATTGGTCGGAAACATCAATTTGTTAGGTTGCAATTTGACTGGAGATGAATTAGAAGGTAATGATTGCATACATGATAATACCCAAATTAGGAACATATTGACGCGAATGAAGAATTGCAAATAACGTGTGCAAACGAATTAGAGTGTTACAGTGGTTTTGGTCCAATTTGTGCATTATTGCAAGAAGTCATTTAGATTTGTAATTTCGACACGGCAATGGTGAGAATTGGATGTCTCCAGGTTCCATATGACTTGCTTCATGTGTTGGGCATGGATCTTCAAATATTGTAGGTTTTTGGAGCTTGTGCACAAGGTTGGTATCTTGGAGTGATCAACTTAATGTTTGGATTCATAAAAAGCTTCAGTTTTGGCCTTCATAAACATTTAAATAGATTCTCCACATGATATTTCTATCTATTTGGGGAGGATGTTGGTTAGAGGGGATGAGACTACCACATGATGGTTCCTTCGTGAAAATAAAGGATCATTTTTTCTCTCATATTTGGTTTGGAGATGGCTTTTATTCCTTGATGAACGGGTTGCGTATGTCACTTTCTTTATGGAGAGGGGGGGTAAGCTTCTAGTATGATTTGGTTCCAGTTCTCAAACATGTATGGCGCTCTAAGCATTTTCCATCGGCTTTTATTCCTTGATCAAGAATCGGGATGAGTATGCCTTTTTTTTACGGAGAGCAGAGGTAAGCTTCTAGTTTGATCTAGTTCCAGTTTAAGGTCAAGTATGGAGCAAGGGTTGTACATCTCTGAGGAAGAGCATAGAGAAACATTGATTGCAGCACTACATACGGTTTTAGTCCATGACTTTTATTCCTTGATGAAAAATCAAGATGAATATGCCATTTTCTTTATGGGGAGGGGGTAAGGTTCCAATTCTTGGTCATGTATGAAGTAGCAATATTGTCCATCTCTGAGGAAGTGGATAGAGGAGCATTGATTGCAGCACTACATGTTGTTTTAGTCCATGAGCTTGGTTGCTTTTTCAAATTGCTCGTCCCCATTTGTGGTGAATATTTTCCAAGTTGCAAGATTGCTTGGGTTTTCACAAGTTATGATTAGGGGGCATGCAAGAAATATTATTCCACCTTCCTTCAGCCCTCAAAGTTGTGTTTCAGCTGGAATGTTAAGTGTAAAACCCATATTATCAGGTCCCATTGAGTTATAGATGAGTGTGGTATTCCTTTGAGTTATATTTATATATATTGGGGTTAGCGCCTCATGGGTCGGCCTACCCTTTTGTAGTACAAGGATAAGTGTATATATAAAGGCTATGCCTTCCACCTTACCACTCACTTCACTTGATCCATTGTCATGCACATTACAATTCTATTTTACATTGTGATTATTCTTCTTTTGGTCTCTTTCGACACCTCCACATATCTATGTCCATTTCTATGCTTGTGGAGTTTATTATTTATTTGATTATGGACCTGCGTCATTAATCTCACATGGTCTTGATGCTTAGATCTTAGAACTATCTCGGATCCGAATTCATTGGGAAGTTTAGAGATATAAGACAGAAGACAACCATCACCAATTTAAAGATTTTAGACGCACTCCATGGTCGAAGCATTTTGAGAAAAGCAGTATTTTTAATGAACCTAGTTCCTACCTTATTAGTCCCTATGGAAGGCAAGGTAATTATCACATTAACTTTTCTTGTTAATCACTTTTGTCTTAACCAATCAAAATCAAGTATTTAAATTATATACAGTTCAAAGTAAAAATTAGGAAAATAAAATAAAAATATATATACCATAAATCTCATTTATCAAAAATATTATTGGTTCTTAAACTATGATTTGACATATAAAGGCTTTATTGTACTTAAAATTTCCATGTTTTTTTAATTTAAATTTTTATCAAGATCATGGGAACTAGTATTAAATAGAGGAGTACAAATTTATTATATAACATGGTAATTAAATACATGATTTAATAGTTTTGAAATGTGATCAAATTATATGACAATAACTTAAAATAATTAATTAACCATTTAAAAAAATCTCATTTAAGCTTTAAACATTTAATACTTATATACATGAAGGGTACTTTTCACTTTATTTAAAAGTTTATATTAAATTAAAATATATATACTGACCCCATATGATGCAGGAGCATCCGGGTTCATGAACAATCTTGCATCAACCAAAAAAACAAGGGATTGGGATTTTATGCACAATTGTGTGCATGCATTTGTGATTGTGCGACTTGTTGGCCATGTTGACAATGTTGCGCATGTGGAAGAAGATCAATAACAATCCAAAGAACATCATCAAGAGTTCAGCATGTCAGAAAAGTGATGAAGGAATAGTTTCAATCATCTCCCAAAGGTCAAGTGACCCCTTTTTGGGACGGTGACAAATTTGCCACTTGATGCAGACAGTGTTTCAAAGCCACCAATCTGCATCAATCGGCTGTTATGTAACCAGATGTCTGCAGTAACTGACAGTTGCACCCACGATGGAGGCATGCATAAAGTAATTTCCCATAACTGAAAAACATGATGTGTGGACCATTTTTCAAGACACATGGAGCTCGAAGAGGCTTGCAGGATGTCAATGTCAGGAAAGCAAGATTTGGATCAGTTTTGGAACAAGAGTTGGGAGTCATTTGGGGAGACAAGTTGTTGGATGAAAGAGAGTTCCAACTTTAATGAACTGAGAAACAACTGAGTTTAGCTCAGAGAGAGAGAGAGGGGGGGAGAGGGAGAGAAGCAGAGCCAAAACCATGAAGTGTGATGTGACTGAGTGTAATGTCTTCTTCATAGTTAGTCAGGGGAAGGGTGTGTGAATGTGTGAGAATATTTGAAATACTGCTGATCATTCAATAAAAAGGTTGTCTTGGTTTCCATTTTGAGTTTGTGTTTGTGTGTGTGTGTCCGTTTGAGAGCAAGGTGACACCTGCTGGGGAATAAGGCTGCCATTCACTTGGCCCCCTCATTCCCATGTACATACCATATATACACTTTAATCATCTCATTAAATAACCATTAAATAATTCACAATAATATCTACTTACTTTAATTCAAACATTATTTTAATACCTATTTATATTTCTATATACAAGTTATAATAGATTTTAATAATTACAAAAATTATAATATTTGTGAATCAATACCGATTAATGGAACTGTTAATCTATGTTGTTAGGGGGCTCTTGAAGGGTAAGAGTTGTTAGCTTAGTTAATGCATACATCACTTGCATGTACATTGTACTGCATACACTCTACTCTTTGAAGGTCTCGTATTTCTTTCTATGCAAACAAGGTTTAATGGAGTGACCAAAGTCCACATCTACTCCCAATACTTTACATTGCTTTTATTAATAACATGTGTGGTCTCATATTGTCAAGGGGTATAGCTAATTTACACATGGCTTGAAAAAAACTACTACAAGTACAGTCAAGTAAAACTAATCTAGAAGCACACATGCAATAACAATAATACTCCAACTTGTAAGTATAATAATCAATTATATTACTATCGAATCAGGCAATATTAACAAGGTTATAGTATATTTATTTTTATAATATTCCTCGTTCCCTTGACATTTTTGGTACTTTACTATTATAATTAACAACATAATTAGGTCACCTAAATTATTTGTTTGACTTTAGTATTGCAACTAAAAAGAAAATTAATTTACTTAAAGCATGATAGGGTAAAAGATAATATATTATATTAGTAGTTCATAAACACATATCCTTGTAAGTTATGGTCAAGGGCAAGAACCTCCCATAGTTCTCAACAAGTTTACTTTCTAGAAACAAAGCAAATAAAATTGGTGTCTCCGTTAGTTCCATTTTATCTTTATTACTCTGTAAAATATTGCAACAATGTTTCAACAATTAGAGGAAGGTTTCAAATCAACTTCGACAATTTTATGTACAAATTGCAATACGAACTATAAAGATTAAACAAATTCAACACCCAAGGCTAGGAGTAGCCACTATGTGGCACTTGTTTTATATAGTAATTTATGACCTTATAATATTAATGTATATATCATTATATGTAACCTAAATTGCCAGGAAACAGAAAAGGAAACGAATCCAAAAGATGAAAACGTTGATTTTCCAAAAACCGTTGGAAACAAAGGCACGGAAACACCCTTACAATATACATACATACATACATACATACATACATATATATATATATATATATATATGATACTCATTTTTAGTTGTCAAAATATAAAACACTTTAAAAATATAGCTTTCACGAAAAATATATAAAATGCATGCTACTCATTTTTAGTCAATAAAAGATAAAACACTTTAAAAATATAGCTTTCATGAAATATATATATATATGATACTCATTTTTAGTCAATAAAAGATAAAACACTTAAAAAATATAGCTTTCATGCAAATTCAAAACATTTAACATGCTTAAAATTTCATGTGACATCATGATTTATAGATCAAAATGTAAATTTCTCCTTGAAGCTGCTGTTACATTCCTCCTTGTTACTGCTGCTAAATTCCTCCTTGTTAATGCTGCTAAAATCCTCCTTGTTCTTCCTTCCATATTCCTTTTTCTCCTTCCCAATTGCTGCTGCTGCAATGGCTGCCATTATTTTTTAAAACTGCTGAAATGAGATGATGAGAGTGTGTTTTGGAATGAGAGTGTGTGTTTTGTATAGCATGTGTGTGTGTGTTTAGGGTTTTAATATTTTACCTTTTTGAAGTTTAGGGTTTTTTTAAATGTATTAACTTCATCACTTTTAAGCTTCTTGCATTTTAAACTCAGCAGCGCTTCCGGAAACGTTTCAAAAACACCTAGGCACATGCTGGAAATGGTACAGAAATGTCATTGACGTTTCAGTACCATTTCCGGCATGTGCCCAGGAAAACCCTGCATTTCCAATCAGAGCCATTTCGATTCCAAAGCATTTCTAGGTAGAAACAAGGGGGGACCAGTATTTCCTGCATCTTAGTATGTAATCTATAGGTTATATATTAAAAGGTAGGTAAGCTAAGTAATGTCCCTTAGGATTAAACCCCTCGGACATTATAATTATCTATCCACCATTGGTGTAGAGGGCCTCGTCCTTTGGTCCCTTACATGGCACAGCCCTAGGCTTCATAATCTTGAGGTGGTATCGGAAATGCCCCCTAGGGCATATAATCTTAAAAACAAACAAAAGACATTGGTTTAATCATGTTATAAATTATAATCGTGTCCAATAGAAATATTTGAGGATATAATTTTATGTTCTTAAATCTCATTCTTACCATAATGAAATCGGGTTAGCTTCTATAACTAAAAAGAGTATGTTTCTATTTTTATTTTTAAAAGAACCAAAAGAGATGCTTTGCTTAAAATTTCAGAATTTTTGTTTGTGAAAAAATGCCAAAAACCCCAAATTCAATTGTATAGCAAAAACAGCATAAGATTCAGTTATGCACCCAAAGCTTCCTCTTTTCAAGTGTGCATAACAAAAAAATACATGAATGGTGACTCGGTGCATAGAATTTACAGTTTAAATTGGAGTAAACAAAAGGAAAAAAAATCTATGAGACTCCAAGAGGAAGAATGCATAAGAGGGGTCCTGCTACTTGTAGTCATGTACGCTATCTCTCAAGCAGTATAATAGCATGCCTAACATTACTGTTTTCCAATTAGATGTAAAATGCATGCATAATGGTTTTCTCTTTTATCCATCTGCTCATAAATTGCGCAAAATAATCTTACCCGTCCAAATCGTCCCTCCTGCAACTAAGTAGTAAAGTTCATTGAACAATGTAAACCTGTACCTGTAGATGAATAGCAAAATTAGCTTGAATAGATTTCATAATTTTTAAGAAAATAAAATATGTTTTGAGAAATAACATGATAGCTAAAGGTAATAATAAGAAGGTGACGAAAATGGATACAAATTGGTCATTTATTACTATTAAGACCTGAAGACAGATTAAATCCAAGACTATGACCAATCAACTTTCAATTCTCGATTATGACCTGAAAGAGTGCATTTTCCTAGTCTTGAACAAACCCACAAAACCTTATGTTGGCTAGGATTTTGATGACCGTCCTTGTGAGTAGCTAGGATTGTTGAAGCATACCAGTTGTATGAAACTTTTCCAAGACCTAAATTCCATCCTATATTTATAGCCCACGAGCTCCTACCCTACCGAGTCACAATTATGACTTTTCTATTCTATACTCTTCCAAGGTGGTCTATGCCCAAGTTCACATGTCTTAATCTTAAAGATGAGGCAAGTATAAAGATGAAAACTCTACACAAAAACACAAGATCACCTCTCAATATACCAAATTCTTCACAACACATTATATGAAATTTTGGATTTCCCGTGAATGGAAAAGTTCCTAGAAGATCTCATATCATCAAAAAATATGGTTATTCAACCTCCAGTCAAACCATCTTTGAGTAGAGTCTTGAGCAACCAAAAGGCAAATATCTTCGCTTACACAACTCTTAATGCAATTACGAACCTAATTCAAATGTTTGTCACTCATTTTGAGAAAAATACCTTGCAAAGAATTATCTCTTCTTTTTTGAAAAGGACAGTGTTTCACAATTCTCATAAACAAGCATTAATCTGTTACAAGAAAAACCAACAGCGCCTCAAACAAACCATGAGCTTAAGATTCAGGAAGCCCAAAAAGAAATTGGTGCAGATTATCAGAGCCTAATTCCAGATTTGATTAAAAGGCGGAGGGTGGAAGACCCTCCAAATGAGAAATGCCACTCCTTTCGTGGAATGTTAGGGCTTAAATTCCCCTAACAAAGAGACGCTGTTAAAAGGACGGCTTCAAGCTCTTTGGCCAGATATTACTCTCATCCAGGAAATAAAGTTATCAAAACAGGAGATGGAACAGATGTTGAATAGCCAGTGGAAAAACAAAAAAGTTACATCAGTTGGAGCATAGGTTAATTCAAGAGGGCTGATAACCCTGTGGAAACCTTTCAATGTCACTTGCTCTATCATCTCGAAAGGTACAAATTAGATTTGTTGCCTCATCCAGTCCTACAAGGAACAAATCAAGACAAAAGTGATTAATGACCATGCCCCTATTCCCCCAAAACTGAAAAACATATGCTGGGATAGCTCTGATGAATCATTTCTACTATAGGATAGGAAAATTTTAGCCTACCCCTATTCCACCAAATCTGAGAAAAAGTTGCTGGGATCAGCTCTCCCAAATCATTTCAACTCTAGGTCAGGAACCCTTTACGCTACAAGGTGACTCTAACTCCATTTTGTGTACTCACAGAAAGAGGGGAGACCAGTCATTGGAGACCCAATGCTATAAAGACTTCAGTAAATTTGTTACAAACAATGTCCTACAGGATATAATACCAAAAGATGGTAAATATTCTTGGACCAATAGGATGACTGGTTTATGTAACGTAGTGAAAAGGTTGGATGGCTTTCTATCATATCCTAACTGGCTAGAAAAGAACTGAATTATGGAATCAGGGATTTTAAAAGCCTCAACCTTAGACCACTCACCAATCTCTCTCTTCATTAAAATGGATGAGACTCCCCAAACATTCCCTTTCAACTTTGAAATGATGAGGCTTTGGTATCATAAGCTAGCTAAAATAATGGAAGAACGATGGAAGGAATGCCCAAAATCTTTGGGATCAAAAATGTTCAAACTATCAAATAAGCTAAAACATATAACAAGATGTCTCAAAAATTGGAATTCTCGATCCTTTGGAATAAACTTCAAATAAAAAGAGATTGAATCTAAGTTGGAAGAGCTAAACTCCAAAATGCAAGAAGTGGAATCAAACAACGAGTTTCTCAAAAAAAACATCCCTACACCAAGTTGATGAGATTTACGCATGGGAGGAAATCTTCTCGAAGCAAAAATCAAGAGAACATTATTGGGTGAAGGGGATTGAAACGCCAACCTTTTTCATCGACCAACCATTACCAAACTGCAGGGAGCTGTCCACTCTTGATGAAATCAAAGAGAAAGTAGTCACGCATTTTTAGGCTCTACAATTAGACAACCCAATGACAAAATAGGCAGTCATGATTCTCTATTGGCAAACATCCCAACTATGGTCTTCATATGTATATGTTACCAATTTAATTGTTTTCTTAGCCTGCAAGGGAAAGGTGTTTTGTGTTGCTAAAAATATTGAATCTATAAATTATCACTGTCTCCTGGTGCAAGAGCATCCAAAGCGAAACATCAACCCTGCAAGAAAGTCGAGACAATTGAGAGAATAAACCAACTTTGTCAGTGCACTGTTGCACGGTGCAGAAGTTCGAAGCTCTCTAGACTATGCAAGAGTCCACTTGCATGGAAGGAAGGGTGGCTGAGAGTTATGCAGCTGGTAAAATAAAGGGGCTATATGTTTTGGAGCACACAAGCAAAAGAAAAGAAATATGAACCAAAGGACAATGCACAGAAAGACTTGTGGATCAACGTGCGAAAGTGCGCAAGAACTGAGAAGCAGCAAATGGCACGAAGGACAAGGGAAAGGCAACACAAAGGTCCCAAGGAATTGGGGACAATGAATGACACATAGGGAGAAGGACCTACAACATGAAGTGCAAAAGCAAGGCACGTAACCTTTGACACAGAACCCGAGGAATCCAGATCGAGCAGGAAACCAGCCACGTGGACCTACACTTAGCCATTTAAACTAGACCGAGCTAGTTGCATGAGTGACACAACTGCACAAAGAACAAAGTTGACAAACTATAATTCATGCCAATTTGTTTTGGTAGTTGTCAAAAATGCACTGCTCGAGGTTGGTAAAAGTCAAAGCTATATCTAGGGTAGGTTGACCAGTTGGTACCAAGACTACCAACAGTGGCAGTTGTCATCCCTTGATCAACATGGCAGCCACAACTATAGAAGGGGAGTCAGGCCAACACTTAGAGGTGGTTTTTGTTGCTGTTGGTGAGGTTGTAGTGTGAAGGCAGTAGGAGAGAAGGGCCAAACTGAGGGTCAAAACTGTCAAAATTCAGAGTTAGTGTGGGAGAGAGAGAGCCAAGAGCTCTTAATAGGCATGTAGCTTAAGTGCAGATAGGTATGAAAATTAAATGATGTAAGGGCACTGAGAACCCCTATGTAAAGCTACGGAGCTAAAAATACCTTGTATTTCTGTCATGAAATGGAAAAGAGGTTGGATATTCCACTGTGTGACTCTTATGGCTGCGAGGTGAGGTGTCTCTTCACTGGGAAGCACTGCCCCAACCTACATTATATCCTCTGCTATAAAGTCTCAAAATGATAATTAGGGTGTGAAGGCTTAAATTTTTTTGTAATATTTTTTGCAATTGTTGTTTTTTATTTGCTATGATTTACTTGATATTGTTGATTTGTAAAGACTGCTTGTTTTTAAGAACTTATGGAATAAGGTAAAACTAGGAAATTACATGCATACGTGCTATAACCATAAAATAAAGTGTTTCTTCCATCTAAATTAATTATATTTTTATTTATATGCTAGCTGTGAATAGTAATTGCATTGCGAGACCAATATCTACATAAATTTTCCTTTAGTTTTCACTAAGTTGTTGTCAACCCTGGATGGGGTGAATGAATGATAAGGCTTCACATAGGTGGTATGGAACACACGTGCAACATATTATCATTCAAGCATTTTCTCGGTGATTAACTTGTGTTGTTTTAATTTATTTTTTTCAAAAATCCTTGGGAATTGGAAGGATAATGATGCTTTATGTGAGTTGTATGGGACACCAACTCAATGCAAAATCATTATTACACTTCTTAAAGATTGTCTTCATGTTGAGTCATGATTTTTTGTATGGAGATCAATGCATTGTTGATTACTGTTAAGGTAAATGGGTTTAGGTATGGTTGTGGACTTAGGAATGTGAACACTAAGTGGATTTTGGAGATCCTTAGTTTCACATTGACTCTGAAATTGGGAATTAATTTCTAAGTCGGGATGAAATGAGGAGGACTCATTGACTCCTAAGTCTTATGGACATAATAATATATGTATATATTATTAATGTTCTATCTTCTGTTTTGGAGACTTTTTTTTATGCTATGTAGAGCTAGCTACACTACTACTTATATACACATTATTCTCTTTCCTACTGATAGTTTCACATCTTTCTCATGCATATCAGTGCCACTCTTAGAAATGAGAGGTGTGCGAGGAATACAAAAGGCTTTATGGCTGGAGGTAAAGCCTCTGATGATGCTCTCCATATCCCTACATAGTTCTCAGCAGTAGTGCTGATCTTCGATGTTTGTATAGATTACTTGATGATGAATCAAATTTATATGACTATAATGGACATACGAATCTAGTATATTGTATTAGAATGTTGAAAAGATGAAATCATGTATTATTGAAATGTATCTGAAAGATAAAGAATATATTGATGTATATAAAATTTTTATGTTGTATTTATGATGTATTCATGAGATTAATTCAGATTTGGATATCACATCAAATATGCTTTAGTGGATGAAAGGATTTATGATTTACTATGCTTAGAACATGTTAGAATAATTGCAATACAATTGTACCTTTCAATGAAGGAGTAATATTGAAACTTTCTACTTAGTCACTTTATTTGTGAACATATACTTTGATTTATGAAATGAATGTGTATTTTGAAATAGTAAGTGGATGAATTTTAAAAGCATGAATTGAATTAAGTTTAATGAAATCAAAAGGAATAATAATCTAATTTTATGTATGATTTGGCATGACAACTTGTTTTTTTCACTTTAAATAGGCTAGTAGAGTTAGTTTGTTTTCGAATAAGTACGTTCAGGATTAGTTAAGGAAACTTTGGGAAGATGAAATGGAGTCGTATAGAAAAAATTCAGAGCAATTTTATGGTATCTGACCTGAGGGCTTATTACATCGTAGTTGTTGCCACTCAATTTTGCAACCTTGGAGAGGTAGTTCAAGCCTTCTCCAAATTGAGTGGAACATGGGATTGCCTCTAGGCCTATGAGTTGCCTATAGCAGAGGTAAACCTTTAGATTAAAGGGCTAGCTCCCTTGGTTTGTCTATTGAAGCTCATCACCTATACCACTAGCTCATTTGGATGAAAAGGGAGAGAGAAAACATAAAGTAAACCTATCCTAATGAGGTGATGCACCAATTATAACCTGACCACTGCCAACCAATTACAATTACACTTCAAACACAAGCCTAACATGCACATACACTAATCCAAATCCACCCGTTGCATTAGTATTTATTATGGAAGTTTATGAAAGAATCTTGAGCTAAGAGGACTAAACACAAGGTCATGACATGACACTAGAGGAGAGACAACTCATGAACACTTCAAGAGACTTGCAACAGACTTTCAAAGCTGAATATGAATGCAAACAAGGACAACATGCTAAGGAATAGAATCTATCACTTGGCAAGATCAACTAGTTAACAAACACATTGAAACAACTCATGGAGAAGGTAAACCAGATCATTTTTTATTGTTCAAAGGCTACAAATGAGCAAGGCTTCGCCATACTCAGGTGGAGGATACAAACTTAGCCAAAAGTGGATCGATATATATAGAAAGTGAGAGAGAAGAGAAGAAAGGCATAGGAGAGAGAGAGTAGACAAGTGTCATGTGAGTTACAACAAGAAGAGTTATAGAACTGTCTCAACAAGTCCAAGACGCCATGTGTAGCTCCTCTGAAGATGCTCTAACCCCCCAAGTGGCGTGGGAGTTGAAAAACTTGCTTGACACCTTGACTAGCTTCTTGGAACTTCTCTTCTTCTTGACATGTTGAAGGACAAGTGGCCTTCTTGGTGGTCAGATCAGTTTCCCCTGCCTCTTTGCTCTGCTCTTGACACCTCTCAACTAAGCCCAACAGGGTCTCTTTGACACATCATCTCTTTCTCTTGTAAGGTGTCTAGAGGACTCTTCATCTCCTTAGGCCCATTTTGCACACAAGTGTCAAAACTTGGATTTGTCTTCTTCAGCTCATCCAAACTTCATAGGTGGCCTATTAACATCATATTGGACCTGCAACAACCATTTTGAGGCCTCAAACTAGCCCCAACAGGATGTTTTCTACCAAAAGCATCAAATAAGCCTCATTCCTTGTCATCCTAAAATGATGCAAACCTCCTTATGTAGAGAAAAGTACAGAGGATAGTGAGAATCTGAAAGCATAATCCAGTACCCAGTATGGGCTTACAGCTCCATGTTCAATTTCATGCTCTGAAAGTGAGTGGAGATGTCCTTTTCTGCAACTTCTCTCTCCTAACTAGGCCTCAATTAAGCCTCCCTGCCAAGAGAGTGAAAAATGCTTCCACAGGTTCCCCACGTGTTGCCAAACTCCAAAAAGGTGTGTGATTAACTTATAAAACATCCTCCCCCTTCTCCATGTCAACTTTGAAGTCCTGACTCACTGTACGGACTTGCACAATATCAAAAATCTATCTTTTTAGTCCGGGTCCGTACAATATTGTATCAACCACTGGAATGGAATGATGCTCAGGGAAGTCTTGAACATGTTCTAGGTCATAAAGAATCTTCTACGATCCATCTAGAGGCATGAATGTTGATTTCTCTCTCATTGGGTCCTTATGGCTCTCCTAGGCAGCCTGAAAGTGCTTTGAACTCTTAATGATAGTTCATAAAGCTCAGGGCATGAAACCATCAACCAATTCCACAAACTTCAAGTACACTAGGGAAGTCAACTTCCCCTAGGAGCTCAAGGACCCGTGCAACATGTGTGTTACGTTCCAAGCAAAGCAAATTGGCCTCTCGATTGGAAACAAGCATTCTGAGAGGTCTGAGAGCAATCTTGGTTAGTGAAAGGCATCCTGAAGTTGGTCTGAGATAAAATCACCTTCATAAAATATGTGGCATCTCCCCTAATCTGTTCCAATGGTTTTCTAACCACTTTCCTTCATCAAACTTCTACGACATCTCACTAGCCTATGCCTAGGTTTCTTATGCTAGTCTGCCTAACATACCCTAACTGCCTATTTCACTTCTTCCATTCACTGTCAGATGTTTAGAATATCATGGAGTGTTTGTATGTGTCCTTTACCATACTCTCAGGATCTCAAAGGTCTCAACCTACTCCAACAAACCATCTCATCTGGCCACCTCTCAAGCTCTGCCTAGTAGGCCTGAGTATGCAACTAGGTAGAGTTTACTGTGTTTATTGCCTTATTGTTGCTTGAGCTGAGGGTTTAATGGGGTGATATCATTATCCTACAACATCTATTCAAGGTTTTCAGTGCTCATCTCAACCCACTGACTGACCAATTGACCATCTCTCTAAGTCTGCCTAAATAAGTCTGTGTAGGCACCCAAGACTGTGCAAGGTCTTAACAGGGTATGTCCTAACTGTGCTTCACTTTGTGATGGGTCTGAGGGCCCTCGTGAGACAATGTCATCACTTTGAGATCATATTCAAATACTCATCTTCCTCAGACTTTCTCACAGACTTCAAGACCTTCAAACAAACAACTCTACTTAGCAATGCAGGACTGTGTTTACTTAGGACTTTGTGACCCCTGTTTTGGTCTCTTCTCTTTTAGTCACTCAGAACCCTGACCTTCTATTTATCCTCTACACATTCATACACTGTTGTCTCAAGATTTTGAAGGGTCCTTAGTCACTTAGGCAGACCTGTAGGTTTATAACTCCCTGTAGGTGACTGTTAGGAAGGTTGAATATGTGATTTGCAGTTAGGCCTTTTCAACTAGGTCATGATATCTCATCAATGGTCCAACTCATGGACAGTCCTTCTCACTTGATTACCAACCCATAGCATCTTCAAAGAAATCACAACCTCTGTACTTTCTACTTCCACCTACAGTCACAGTCTTGTAGGTGACTGTCTGCTAGGCATGTGAGTTCAGTTATCAACTTTTGACTTTAGGTGCTTTGGAAGATCTCCATTGGTCCACTGACCCACTCATCTTGAACTATCACCATGGTTTATGCTTAGATAACATTCATTGATCATTGTAATCATGGATTTCCTTTTATCTGCAGACCTACAGATCTGTAGAAGGTAAAGAATGTAACCTTATGCTTAGAGGCTTTGAAGAGTGGAACATGAATGCTATGACTGAACGATCATTGTCCTTAATTGCATCAAACATGATATATCAAGAAATATAGCTCTCCAACTCCTTTGAAATACAGATTCAAACACTCAAATCACCCTGCCCATGCAAACACACAGAACACAATCCCAAAAGGTGAATGAAGAGATGATCAGTTGAGACTTGTACAGAATACTTGGCTGATTGGAAGGCCATGAATGGATTGAGAAGAGAGTGGAGGACAATGGAGAACCATTCAAATGCATTAGATCACCTGGGAAACTCAGAAACACAAAAAAGTATGACAGTCACTTCAAACTGTGCACAAAAACTACTTTCCATGTCAAAAGGACATCCACACATGCCAAGAAGATGAGTGTGTTGGAGTAAAGTGTATAAGCTTGAATTGGGAGTTGTTTGTTTATTGTTGGAGATGCTATCATATTTTGTGCACATATTTGTTGAGTGCACAATAATAAATAGACACTCCTATTTTATAGGTAGTTCATGCAACAATAATTTGTTGCACGAAACAACCTACCTTGCCTATTTAATAGACACTCCCATGTACCTTTGAACTTGGTCATTGTAGAGACCCACACGGAGATTGTAAATATATTATTTAGAGACTTTATTGTACATATTTACTCTTTGTGTACAATGTCTGTGTTATTGGTGTTGTGGTAATAGTTTGCAAGAGAGATCCTACTGGTTATGAGTTCTTTATGAATTTCTACATGGTATCAGAGCAACTCCAACAACCATTGCTCAATATTTTGTCTCTGCTCATTTTGCAGGGGTTCACATTGTCTTTGCATTCCATTTGTGGTCCATGCTTAGCCATGCTAATTTGATAGGATGTACTATTTTTTGGGTGTATTTCTGGATTGTATCTATCATTTGGACGACCTCAATGGCTGCCTGGCTGCTGGAAATGTGATCTTTTTCCTGGTTTTTTTCCAACATATTCACCCTACATGGATGTCTTCTAATTCATAAGGGTCTGTCACAACCAACACTCAAATATTTTTTAGCGATGGCATAGTTCGATTCATTGAAATGTTGAAGTTGTGAATTGTTATTGCACACAGACTACTCTAATTTATTGAAGAGTCTTCATTTCATTATGCTCTCCTCATTGCTAGGCTAGACTGTTCTATCTATATTTTCATTTTGGCATAGAATTATAATTTGTTATATATACCATTAAACCGGTCCCTACAAGCTTGTCTACATTGTGCCAAGTCCAATCCTTGCTTCGTTGCATTGTTGGCGAACACCAACCGACTGTAACAACACATTGCATTGAGCGACTGTCTTGGATCCTAAACGACACTATTCTCGAGGTCACCAGCGCTCTAATTTCCTCGTCGTGGGTTAGAAAATGACATTCAAGCCATTGTCCACCTCGTCAACCTCCATGCAAACTTGGTCTTCTTCCAACCGACAGGCACAGTCCACAACTGTTTATCACGGCCCATAGCCCGATTATCTTCCGACAACTTGCTATTAATAACTTGGTCGTACGTCTTTGTTGGCTAAGGATCTTGATAGCTGCATCGAAAACATTTGTTGCAATTTACATTTCCATTCGGAATCGTCTTTTACCGTTCGCCGATCAGCATCGCCAACCCTGCACCGTCATTCTTTGCTCAGCTAATGGTTCAAAGCCAAGCTCTCCCACAAGGCCATCAAAGTCGAGATGCTAATTGACATTGAGCAGTTGTATTGAGATATTCTTTGCAACAGCCCGCTTGGATGCCACTATCACCATCCATCGGCTAGCCATTCCTTTTGCCTCGGTAATCAAACGCCCCTCCGACTGACTTCAAACGGCAACCCCTTCCTTCCTCCTCCATTATAGGTGGTTTGTTTTGCCATTATTACCCGTGCCTTTCTTGGCACCTCTGTCACCGCCTAAGTTGTACCATGTTCTTTTTTTGAGATTATATATTAATGGAAGCTTTGACAAGTGCATTGTTTACACCGTCGACGACTCCACTGTAACTGGGTACCATATAGCAACCCGCCACCTCTTGGGCCTCTCAATATCGACCCATTCCAGTCAATTCACCACTAACCGTTGGTGTTAAGCAACAGATTTGGTGTTTGCTTTGGCATTTACCTTGTTGACACAAGCATTGGGAAGACTTCGTCTAAATTGGCATGCAAAATTGCAATGATGTTGGTCAGTCATTTAGAAATTGGCATCTTTGTCAAATGGTGGTGAATTTTTTTAGAGGGGCTATACATTTTGTTTTACATAAACACTAAGCCTTGGTAAGTGGTGTTTTAATGTAAAGTAAAGGGGGTCTATAATTTTAAATAGTGGCATTATATTGTAGGAGGTATATTTTTTTTGGTAAACGGCCTTTATAGTTGTTATTTTCTAAACCTCATTAATGGGAGATGTTTTGCCATATTTTCCCTCTTTCACTATCACTTGTCAAAGACAGAGGGTGAGGTCCGGTCTCACAAGTGATGAGACCCCCTCGCAAAAACATTTCATTTTTTGGTATGATTTGTACATAAAATGTTTTTTCGGCAGAGTCCGACGTCCCATTTTGAGTGTGCATTTTTTTTGTGCCACTTTTGTACTCACAGACGCATTTTTGGCAGAGCCCGACGTCCTACATTCTTGAGTACGGTTGTGTCACACACTGCTCCCTTGTTTTATGAGCAACTCTCTTGTTCTTGATGGCAACTTCTACAGATTGATAGGATTCTAGTTTTTATGCGTCATCTGATGTTTTTTTGTTGTATGGGACCTTTATTTGTAGTCACACTGAGAGTCATGGAGCTTTTTCTTCATGTTTGTATGCTCCATATTTAGCGCATTACTCTTTAGTTGTTGACTATCCCATCACCATCAAGGACATCTTGAGAGATATTTGTTCTGTATCTTCGACATTTTATTGACAGTTGACAATCTCCTTCAAATTTGTTGTGGAGCTTAATCGCCTTCTAAAGAGTAGTTATTCTAGTGAATACAATGTTAGCGTGTTCGTGTTCGAGTAGTGGATTTAGTCCACTCATACAAACCTTTTTTGAATCACTCCACCCAATTAGCAGTATGGGGGGGCATGGTGCAGATCCTACTTCAACAGTTGTCGTGTTCCTTGCTAACCCTTGGTGCACCACATCTTCTAGAAATAAATTGAATTCAGTTGGTGAACTTTTTTGCACTATCGACACCTCTGACAATCTCTTTTCATAAGAGCTATTCTGGTTAATTCCAGTGTCAGCTATTTTTTTGTGATAGAGCAATGGATCCAAACCACTCGTGCAGTTTTTGAGCTCCATTGAGACTTTCGAGTCCACCAAGTGCATTTGTATTTGATGGCCTTCGTTCCATCCAATGCACCACTTTAGCATTATGTTCGAGTATTGAGCCGTTTGCTTTCTTGGGACACCTTGTAGCATATGTTTTTTGTTCTCTCGACTTTAGTTGTTATTACTAGTTTTTGGGTACCTTGTGGCGATACATTTCATCTTTGGTGACTCTTTTTCCTAGTGTTTTGAGATTAGTGGTTTTTACAAAGTTAACCTCTTACAAAGTACCAGTTCCTATTTGACTTAGCGATTACAGGGACCCGTCATCCATGTAGTCCAGTAAGATGGATTGGTTACCATAGGGACACTTTGTATTTCACTGTGATTTGTATATGGATCCCTGATCAGGTCTAGTGGCCGGGACCCATTTAGTCTCTTTGCTTTCTCTTTTTTCACTCCCTATTCTGCGCTTAAGGGAGGGTGTTGGAGTAAAGCGTATAAGCTCAAATTGAGAGTTGTTTGTTTATTGTTGGAGATATTATATTTTGTGCACATATTTGTTGAGTGCACAATAATAAATAGACACTCCTATTTTATAGGTAGTTCATGCAACAATAATTTGTTGCACGAAACAACCTATTTTGCCTATTTAATTGGCACTCCCATGTACCTTTTGACTTGGTCATTGTGGAAACCCACACGGAAATTGTGAATATATTATTCAGAGACTTTATTGTACATATTTACTCTCTATGTACAATGTATGTGTTATTGGTGTTGTGGTGATGGTTTGCAGGAGAGATCATGTTGGTTATGAGTTCTTTATGAACTTCTATAGAGTGAATGTGTTTGAGGCATCTACAGACATATGAGAACCTATTCCAACTGGTTTCATGCAGCCATGAATTCATATTTTGCACTAGAGTTGCTCTAAACTCAGCTTGTGGGGTTTTAAGCTCTGAAAGAGCAGTCCGGCTTCTTAGCGACTGTTCATAAATCCAAGAGCATCAATCCAACAACCAATGCCACAAATTGAAAACCCGTAGGGGTCTCAAACTTTACCCAAAATATCAGCCCCCAGCTCTACCTGTATGGCTTGTTCCATCTGATTCAAATCTGTCTTCACTAGTTTGTGAATGGAGCAATGGAGGAGAGAGAAAATTTTGCAACTGTGGAGCTTGAAACTTCTTCCAATGATTGTTCCTGACCTGTAGAAGTCCAAAGGATGATCTGAAGCTCTTTTCACTTGCAAGTGACTTCAAGAATCCGTACAACTTCCTCTAACTCCTCAAACTAGCATTGAAATCCAAGAATCTAACTTTATTTTACAAGCTGACATGTGTGGTAGTTAAGTAACTGCTCCAAGCTCCTCAGAATGTGTATGGTACGATTTTTTTTCTTTGGGGACTTTGACATATATCAATGTTAGCCAAAAATCACATTTATATGTATATTTAACACCTCCAAGACTACAAGTGAACCTTAAACACTTCAAAACTTCATGAGATGTTGTTAGAAGATGTTTAAGACATAAAATGACATTAATGAACCCCTAATCACCTATGACACAACTTGACCATGACTTATTTCCTCATGACATGCCTAAAGCACTATATAACCGCAACATGATTTCACCTTAACTTCTCCAAACTAACCTTAAACCATGCTAACAAGGTTGAATGAAGACTCTAAGGACCATATAGAGTATGACATGACCACATGACAAGACCATGACAAGTTTGAATTTGGAGGGGGTGGCCAAAAGTCAAATTTGGTCAACAGTGGTATCAAAGCCTAGCTTCAATGTTTGGGACTAATATGCACATTCACAATAATAAGACTACTTATTGTTGGTCCCTTTAAGGAAACATAGTTCAAAGAAGAGAAAATGAGGATGGAGACCAAAAAGGTGAAGATCTTATAAACAAGATTGTTAGGGTAGAATTAGAAAAAAAGGATTATTTGGTTTTCATTCAAGCTCACATGTTGTCATTGTGCCTATCTTCAGATTGCCTTGAGCTTGGGTGTTAATCATAGTGTTGTTACTAAATTTGATTACATAGCCCATGGATCTCTAACATAGACACCATCAACATAAAGTATTCAAACAAGAGAGAGATTCACCAATAAAGACACATTGTATTAATTGTGTAAAATACAATCTATGTGTGCAACCAGCAATGGTTGCACTATAGGACTCTAAAAGACTACATCTCCACTAGCTCAAAAAATGACTCTAAGCTCCATTACTTTCCACAAGAACACAAAGGGTTCTTATATGGGAAAAGTAAGATGTGAATGAGAGATTATTATTAATGGATTAAAAGGTAGAATCATTCCTCAAGTTACACCTAACCCTTCTCACATGTGAGGATAATTACCACATTAATTGTGCATTTAATAACTATGTGCACAATAAATTACACCTTGGTAACACATCTACTTAAGGTGGACTTCACATTAAGTGGTAACACACTTCAATACCCCCCCTGAAGGTTAGCTTATAGGTGAGGTGGTACAAAAGAAGTCTAATGCTCATAAGTACGGGACCCAATGACTAGCCCTGATGAGGTACTCATGTACAATGAAAAACAAGAAAGAACAATGAAGCTTCTTTAGTAAATGTTTGCCGAATCTGATGAAGCTTCCAATGGAAAGAATCAAAAGTAGCTTCCATGAATCTGGTTTTGTGAGCAAGAGTGACTAGTGGTACAAGTTCCATCTGAATAGAATGCATGGTTAAATGATTGCAAGTGGAGTGCTATGGAGCTTCTCCAAGAAACAACCAAATTGAAAATGGAGTGCTATGGAGCTCCTCCATGAAACAACCAGCCTTAACATCTGCTAGGAACAATCACTATGTACATAGCATACTTGAACAACCAAAGAAGCATTAACAGTACACAACACCCCACCCCCTTAATGCTAACTAGCGAGTGATGACAAAGCAGCACAATGTCTCCAGAAGTGTCAATACAATAGGTGTGCAAAAAAAGCACTACAAAGCCCTCAAATAAGAGTGCCCAATATGCCACATGAGGAAAAATACAAACTGAAAAAAAATACCCTCTAGACGGGCCCAGATCCAATCTCTAGCCAAACATAAGAGCTAAATGCTCACCGTGATGTACTACAAAAAATCAAAATCTAGTCTGGAAAACATGCCAGATGGGCTGAAAAGGTTGTTTTCCTTCCCGTTGGCTCATTCTTACCCCTACGAATTCCTCAAATTTGTGCGGAATGCGATCTACGTGACTCAACAAATGAGCTCACAATATCAAGTTCAAGTAAAACGAAAGTCGAAACCAACTATCTCTGGCACTTTGAACATAATGGAAATGACTAATACACACCAAAAACACTCAAATGAAAATTGGCTGAAAATCTCTTCCATGGAACTCCTCCATCCAACCAAAGGAATGAACCAAATAAGTACAATATAGATGGGACTTGTGAAAAACTTCTCATTTAAGTTGACGAATGGTGAAAATTTTATCTTTTCCACTTAAAGCTTGCGAAGGATTGAAGATTTCGAGTTCCTAAGGCTCCTCCTCTACTCTTTCTCTTCTTGATCTTCCTAACAACCAAGCTTTGAGAGTGATATGGATCTCCTCTCAAAAAACTCTTGTTGATCTTTATCAGGAAAGCCTGCTCTGATACCATATAAGAAATGAGAACATAGCCCATGGATCTCCAAGATAGATACCATCAACATAAAATATTCAAACAAGAGAGAGATTCACCAATAAAGACACATTGCATTAACTATGTGTAATATACAATGTATGTGTGCAATCACCAATGGTTGCACTATAATAGGACTCTCTAAAAGACTACATCTTCACTAGCTTACAAGATGACTCTAAGCTCCATTACTTTCCATAAGAACACTGAGGGTTCTAATATAGGAAAAGTAAGTTGTGAGTGAGAGATTATTATTAGTGAACTAAAAGGTGGGATCATTCCCCAAGTTACACCTAACCCTTCTCACACATGTGAAGATAACTATCACATTAATTGTGCATTTAATAATTGTGTGTAGATATTAAATCACGCCTTGATAACACATCTACCTAAGGTGGACTTCACATCACATGTGAATATAAAACACTCCAACAGCTGTGATCTTGTTGAGGTTTCTATGTCACCATGAATGTGAGAGATTGATTCTAGTTTCTTGACACAATAACATACCACCCCATTCAAATTTTTGTGTGTATGTGTGTGTGTGACAAAGAGAGAGGAGAGTGTGTGTGAGAGAGAGGAGAGAGAATGCTTGTAGTTTGGATTAGACTCCTTAAATTACTCAGGAAAGCGCAAACTGTTGTGTGATATGGTTTGATAGGTGCATTGGGCCCTTCCACTCAGTTTTGCATCACCAATTGGAGGGGGATCCAGATGCACTCCCTAACTTTTTTCTCTGCACTTGACCCATGTAAACGAACATCTGAATATTATTGACATGTACTTACCACTCGGGAAGTCTTTCATTCTTAAGGATAGGACCTTGCCAATCCTCAATTTCTGTCTCCCACCTGCGATAATCTGCAAAGACAGTTTTAAGCATCTTTCATGTATTAATGAACAGCAAAACATTTACAAAGCATCTAAATTATTTGGCTAATTAGGCAATTACTTTGACAGCTGGATATTCTTCACCAATGCATATGATAGAATTCAATTAATTTCCTACGGAACACAAGAAGAATTAAGAAAGGATAACTTTTATGAATGATAAATGTCTATCAACAAAGCCAACACAAATAATTACCCATCAAAGCATCATGCACTAAATTTATAGCTGAATCTTCCGAGGTACCATAGAATTGTGTGTATCTCCTGAAGTTCAATTAAAAGAAGCAATTTACTAACTAATGTGAACATAATTTGAAAAGCTTGCAATACAAAACAACAGATCATGTCCAAGGATTACTCTGATCTGTACTTTGCAATGACCTTCAAAAACCACAAAAATTAACCACACAGACTAATTTGCAATAAGGCACAAATGTAACCTTGGCATGAAGTGTCCAACTAAAGAAAAGAAACAGCAAACTGAGTATCCTTCCAAAATCAAAATAAATTTTATTTCTATGTTGCTAAACTGCAGATTTTTAGTCCATTCTTGTACACCACAAAGTACCATCTACAGTTGAAGTGATACTTTACACGAATATAAACTTGCTGTGAACATTACCTAAAATAAGTACTTCCTTTAACAAATTTTACTTTAGGTGAGGCCCATGCTAAAGCAAAAACTATTGAACACATTCCATGAGGCTCCACGACTGCCGAAGCACAAACTGCAGCACAGGCAGCTTCTCCATGTAAGGAGGGGAAACTGCAACCCGCGTTCCAATTCTCATCATCAAAATGTCCTTGCTACAATTTTACACAAAAAAAACATATAGTGAGCTCAGAAACTTGGAAAATGAGAACTAGGAAAATGAATTGCATAATATATAAAAGCAATCTAGTAACATCCATAATAAAGTAGCATTGAGAATGCAAAACAATATTGATTCTACTTCTTAAAATCACCCATTTATAGCAAAAACTTTTGCATTTAGCCATTAAGCCTAAATGTGGCGCATGCGCCTGTCCGTTATGCATTTCCGTCTAGGTTAGTATGCCATCTGTAAATATGCAGCCATCCATATGAAATATTTAACTTTTTTGAAATACATATGTAAATGTACATATGGTTCAGATATTAGTTGGAAGGGCCAGATCTTCTGAATCTGACTCACTTTAATCCTGCTTGGAAAAACAAAGCCAAAGGCATGACTAGAGAGTTACATCTAGGTTATCTAAAAATATGCAGTCATCAATATGAATCATTTATTTTTTGATATAGATCTTTAACTGTAAATATTATTTAATTATTAGTTGGAAGGGCCTTATCTTCTGAATTTGACTCGCTTTAATCCAGATTTGAAACACAAAGCCAAAGGAATGGCAAGACAGTTATATGGCAAGGAATATTTTAAGGGTTGACCTTAGTTTCACAAGCAGAGCTACTACTCCACATAAAATGTCACTTGGACTTTAGATTCGACTTATACGCACATCATAATTTAGGACACGTAAAACCCCAATTTTTTATCTGACCTTATTCCTACATTTATTGGAGACCAGACCCTCAGAATTTATTATATCTGACAATTTTAAATTTTTCCTTTCCAATTCCTAGCAGGGTTCATAACAGCCCAGGCCACAATCTCAAAATGATATGGACCACCAAGCTATTTCTTTACCAAATAGCTTTTCAGATCTCAGCGATGGCTAACACGAGCTATGTCTTTTGTCTTATTGCTCACTTAAGAAGCTAGTCCTAAGCACTTCTGTAAACTCAATTTCTGCTTTGGTGTTCACATTATCAAAAGACATATATTAAAGATCAAAGATATGAGTCAATAATCTCTAGGCATTAAAACATCAATGTTCCTTCATGCAGTTATATGCCACCAGACAGAAACATATCAAATGTATACCTGTTTCATAGTGACCCACATATCTTTGGCCGAGGTATAACTTTTCCCTGACAGCCCAAAGCATGGTAAAACAGTAACATGTACATTCCCAGTTTCACGAGAAGCAATTGCAAAAGTAACTGGAGGATAACCTTTTGCAGTTCTGCATTACACATAGGAGATTCAGATTACTATTGTCCGTATAAGAATCTCAGAGTTGGAAAAATAAAGCAGCACAATGGGTCAACTATACAGGCAAGGGCAGTGATTCAGATGATCTCTAAATGAAAAAAAGGAGTTTCCATAGAACCAGTAAACAAATCAAGGAGAAGGCATTGACTATACAACCATAAATTTATGGCCAGAGATTTTGTCAACCAAGCATAATAATATTAAGATCCCACCTTGCAATAGATCAAGCAAACATGATGGAATTTTGTCACTTAGACCATTGTTGGATAGATGGGAGCATCAGAAAACAAGTCTCAAGGGAAATCTGCAAACCAACCCTCAGAATAAAGTATTCAAGGATGGACGACTTGCTTGTGATGTAGGAGCATGCCACGCACTCCATCATTGTTTCTGTATCCCAAAATAAACATATAACCATATATGTTAAAGCTTTCTCAGGGCATACGCAAAAACACAATTCAACTAACCAATAGAACATAGTAGAAATCCATGGCTCTCCTTACATGAAAGGCTGATTGACATGACCTCCTGATAAATGAGAGGCTCCACCAATTGAGTTCTGAATTTCAACATAATGATCAGAGATTAATTTGGGAAAAATCATCATCGAATACACAGAATATGAGAGAGTATGGAAAGACATTTGTATCGAATGCACAGAATATGAGAGACTATGCAAAGACATTTGTAATGAATGCAGAGCGACATCATTGCCACAGAAAATATAATTTACTATGAAGATTGAAAACATTTCTCATATGGTCTGGCATAGTATCACAATATAGAAGCTCTTTACTTCTCCCAGGCTTGAGTGATTGTACTTACTGCCCACGTAAAAAGCAAGCTCACATTTGCTGCTTCCTTCCCTGTGTTGACTAGCTGCAAACAAACATAAAAAATTAAAACCAGTGTCTTATAAATAGATAATTTCAAAGAGAATTAATTTGTCTAAACCTTGTAAAGTGAAGGCAATTTGTATATTTTGAATGAACAAATATGAATGGATGTGGATATATCCTCACGGTGTATGCAAAAGCACATGCAGGTAGACTACTGTCTTGATAATTGTGTGGAATGAAGGGCGAAATCTGTCGGCATGAAATCTTCAGCTCAGGGTCCGGCTCCCCTGGAGGAGAAAAGTCATTAGTTTCATGCAACAAAATGAATTTCCATAATCTATTGCCATCCAACCATTATCAGGTAAAAATTTCAACTATGAAAGGTAAGCAATGGTACCATCATATATTGTCCAAGCCCTTGGAAAAAGTGCATGATATGTTGAATGTTGACCATCCAAACCCCAATCCCATGTAGAAATGCCAATATCATCACCTTTACTGTAAAATAAAAATGTTTTTGACATTGAAAGTCCAGACCAAAATCCATAAACCTGAATAGATGACAATCAGTGCTGCCTACCCAGGCTTAAACACGACTGATAGAAATCATATATCTAAATTTTCTTATCAAGAATATAAGTTGTCAAAACGTATGCATATACCATGAACATAAAATCAAGCTGTAGCATAAAAATATGGTGTACAATCTCAAACAATGCACAAAGCAAATATATATTGGTGATTCACATTATCTTTGGTTTTGTGTCTCTTATATCCGAAAATAAATCTTCCCAAAAATATTTGCCTTGACAAAATTTACAATCCTCAACCTATAAAACATTTCCGCAAGTGAGTAAAATATATATTAATCAGAGCAGCTACTCAATTTAAAATATCCAATAAATAATTCAGGGAAATCTACCACTTAATCAGGAGGATTATAACCTTACCCAAGCTCTTCAGGACGTCCTGGAGCCAAGACAGACGAATATTGTTTCCTCCCTCCATCCCGAGAAACAAAAATCTAGGCCACCATGTACCAAAAAACTGGGTCAGAACTATCATCGTTCAGCACTGCAATCATTTCATGACCCATATATTTCTTTTTTTGGTATCAATCATTTCATGACCTATGATAGAACTTCACACATCACCTCCAATTAATCATATGGGCTCAACAATAAGCATGAAATGACAACATCTAATATTTGAATAGAATGCAAAGGAATGTCAATTATATGCTCACTCAATTCATATAATGGCCTTTAGAGGCAAAGACATGTCAATTACAGGGACAAATAAGTACCCCAACACAAAATAGACGAAAATACATAAAAGTTGTAGTCAGGTCTCTTTGAATATTTTTGACACAATGTTTACTCACTAAGATACATTATTACTGAACAATCCTGACTAAAATCAAAACTTTATTATTAACCAGACAAAAAACAAATGCTTCCAGCTCATATAAACTGAAATAAGACTAATGTCTTAGTCAGACCTTTAAGGGAAAGTATATCTATTCTAGCAATTATATAATTGAGCTGAACAGTCATAAAATAGATTTATCGCAAACTGTATAAATACGAGGACAGCATGACTGTGGTAGCACGAACGCCATAGCTGTCACAGTTAGGAAATTTCTCTTTTGAATACTGAAATTTATGTGGATTAGAATAAAGACGGGATTGTAGATTTATAACATTACTGGGAGTACAATAACCATGCTAAGTCTTGTATCACAAGAGAAATCAAGTGTGTAAATAAAATGAAGACAATGGCAGTAATGTGAAAAAGTTAGCAGGTGAGGAAGCATCTGCTTGATGTAGAAATTTCCCGCTCGCTGTGGAAATGAGCTATAAACTATTCAGCTCAAATTTCTCTCCAAAAACATCTTATAAAATCTCCCTCTCAAATTGTAAAAAAGCTTTCATACAGCATATCCTTGTATGAAATCTGAAGTAGCAGATGCACGCACTTTTTCAATCTGTTCTAAATTAAAACAACAGAATACAGAGATGACATCAAGATGGCACAATATTGCGTTGTGTCTCATTAAGAAGGAAGATAAAATTATCATATGGGAATATGCTGCAAGGACAACTAGAAAAATTGAATGCTGATATAAGAAAACTTGAAAGGTAAAAAATCCAACACTTCCAATAAAAATACTTCTTACTGCTTTACCATAATTCAGAAGAGAATATTCAAGTAATTGCAACTCATACACCATATTAACAAAAGCCCAATTTGTGACAAATTGGTGTATGGAAATCCAACAAGCATTTAAAAATAATTAACAATAAATTAAGCCAATGCAGAGGAACCAAATATCTTGATAGAATTTCACTCACTTTTTTGGTTATTTGTGATAAGTAGAAATAATATTAGTATTGAGAAGGAATGATTACAGCATTTAATATCATTACAAAATTGCTGAAATTACCAGTGGCTCATCTTCAGCAAACTTGAGTGTGGCCTGCGAGCCTGTAACACTTTGAGACAGACACAAAGACCATGCCTAGTTTTACAAAAGCCAAAGATCTCGTCGCAAAACCTTGATTCGAACAAAGAGTTAGACAAGAAGATCACTGTTCATGCAGATCACCTAAAACTGAACTTTATTCATCGTGCTGAATGGCCCAGTTGCAAGAAATGCAATGGCTTTAAGCCATTGCATATCCTGCCTGGCAGGAAACATCAACGCGAAGAAAAATGCTGTTTCATTGCATTATCTTTTTACTTTCTATAGTTTATAAGGCTTAAAAAATTTAGTATTTAAAATATTAAAATCATTGTAGCAAAAATCGTTTTTTCAAAAGTGTCAGTGTTTTTCAAAAAATAGTGATTAATCGCGAAAAAATCAGAAAAAAGTCAGAACATAAAACCATCGAAAAATTGTGGAAAAAGAAGAAAAAACTGTTTTTTTATTTTTATTTTTATTTTAAGTTTAAAGGCATAAAGATACATATTAGGCATTTCAATTGCATAGAGAATAGATACATATTATGAGAGAAAGTTAAATGAAATTGTATGCCATCAAAATCAGCCAACAAGTCAAAGTCAACTTCATCATAAATAGGGTCATCATTCTTTTCGAGTTATTCAGATTTTGAATTGATTTTGTCAATTTTAATCGACTAATCTTCCTCGATGGTACCTAACATTATCAAATAGAATGCATATGTTAGTGACTTGGAGAATAATACTTTAGAAGAATATAAATCAACTTTCCATATGAATTGAGAATTAGAAATGCAACATTTCTTAACCTTGAGCTTTCTTCATCTTCAAGTAAAGATTGTGGTGTACAAATACCAAATCATTCATTCATTCTTGAATGTGTCGATTACATTTTTTGGAATATATATGTGCAAACACACTCCAACTATGCTCACAAGCGAGTGAACTGCATGGCTAGCTCAAAATGTGCATTGCCATCCATCGAAGGTGTTTGGTTTATTTGCCAAAGAAATCTCATCATTGTACTACAAAAATAAAATGTCATCATTGTAACATGCACAATTCAATCAAAATTTAACATTTTCACCGTATGTATATAGAAAAATTGTCTCCCTAGTTTGAAGGTCTTCCTCTTTGTGATGGTTGTCTTACTAGAGAAGAAACCCCTTGCCTGCTTGTACATCGAAAACTCTCTCATAGCTGCCTCAAAAGATCCCTAGGAAACATTCTCGTCATGCACTTAAATAGGCCCTCTGTGACCTCTGCATCATCTCGAAATTAGTCGCTAAAGAACAACGTTGGATTTTTAAAATATCCAATTGCATGGGGAGGCGAATGCATTTATCAATTCCATCTTTTATCAACTATCTCCCATAATGGCATGTAGTTGACCTTGTTATTCTTCAGTCTGCTCTTAATAGTGCCTTTGGCCCTATCAATTGCCTGATATAGATAACCCATGGAGGTTTATCCCCATTGACGAGTCTCGATATTTAAACTAGAGGCTCAGAGAACAACATAATTTTATCTACATAATTTTATCTACCTCTTCCTAAAAAGATAGTGATAAAACATAGTCAGCCACCATTTTGCCCTCCATATGTTTCACAAAGGAAGATTCCATCCACTCAGTTGAAATAAACATTCATATTAAATTCATTTGTTGTTGAAAAGTTTGCAATGCAAAGAAGTGGGTTGTAAACCTTGTCACCCCTCGTTGAAGAAGTTTCTTGCCATCTATGAATGTGTGTTATATTAAGCACTCATATGTGGGTGTTTTTACAAAACCTCTTTCACCCATAGAATTTTGTCTATGTCATCCAAGGTCAAATTAAGACAATGTGCCACATATGGTATCCAAAACATAATTCCATATTTGTCCATAACAAGCTTCCTAATAACCACGCAAACAACAACATTATTTATAATGAATTGGACCACATTTTGTGGCCCCACCTCAATCACAATCTCATAAAACAGATGAAAGAGTGTCTTGGCCGATTTTATAATCTCAAATTCATCAACACTCCTAATAAAAAATTGTGCCAATGTCACATGACACAAGAAAGTTAACGAGTGTGCGGCTTCATCTGACATTATAATGCATCCTGATTTTTTCCATTCTTTACGGTGTTTTGCAAGAACACTCACATCCTATACAACATCCTTCAACAAATTAGTACGCAAAGCCTTGTATGATGGGGCAGTGGACCCAAAACTTACAACTGCAATTGCATTTGCCATACGCTAGAGTTGTACCGAAATTTGGAGATTTCCTTCTTTGTCTACTCATGAACAATATTTTTCCAACCAATACTCTCTAGTGTGGTTTGCACTCCATGTGTAGTGCGAGAGCTAAAGAAGGTATGAATGTTTCCCATACCTACATCTGGCCCATGAAATACGAATCTATGGGTAGATTATTAAGGAGTTATAATGAGAAATATTTCCACCATATTTCACAGCTAAAAATATTAAATGTGTTCAAATGAATGTCAAATATAACATCTACCACAAAGGAGCATTAGGTTTACTAGTTAGGGATAGGTTTAGTTTTTTTACAGTTTTAGTGTATTTAAGTTTTTTAAAACTTAGACAACATTTCAAATTCCCCCATCATACAAGGCTTTGCAGATTGATTTGCTGAAAAAAGCGCCAAAAAAATGGGTTGAAAAAAGCATTTTGGGCCAAGTATAAGAATTAATCGCATGTTCTACTACTATGAGCAAAATATTAAGTGAAAAAATTAAAATTAAAATATTAGTGATGAATCCATGGGGCATTGGTGTAGAGCTAAATGGGTGCTTTCGAAAGTGAGAGACCTAGGTTCAAATCCCACTCCATGATAGTACGGCCCACCCCCGATGGGCACATCATTAATGGGGCACCATGATAAAGTAGTCAAAATCCATGGGCACAAATAACATGTGCTAGAATCCCCCATCCTTAATATCGTACCATGGCTGACCTGGGCCCCAATGATGTCCCCAGTTACCCTCAATAAAAAAAATGTTAATGCTAAAAAAATTTAAAAAACTTAAAAGTTAAATATTAAAAATTTAAATATAGTTGAATTTATGATTTAAAAGTAGAAAATTGTGTATAAATATATAAATCCTGTTTCTTGCGTGCAACTTCTTTTGATCCCGAACTCATAGTGTTTCTGTTGCTATCACGTTACTTTGTGCCTTGTTTCTTGCAACATAGCTGGATGGTATAAAACCGGACAGGCTGCTTGTCCTTGGCAGTGGCCTCTTTGTCAGGTTGTGCTGCATCAGGGAGTGATTTCGTAGATTATTGCCTCATATTTTGGAGGAGTCCTTTACAAGTATCTGATGAAGAATCAGGGCCTGATTTGGATGGTTTGTATCTCTTAGATGGAGTGATAGATAAGTACAGCCCCGAGTCAAAGGAGACTTAACATTGTCTTTCCTTTATAGCAGAGGATTTGTCTGTAGGAGCCTGAACAGCCATAAATTGCTTAAGCAGAGTAATCAGCTGTTTGTTTTCAACCAAAACTGCTCATGCTGATGGAAAATGAGAGCAGCCATGTGGGTGTGCTGATCATGTTGCAGATTGGGCAGGGCTTCAGCATTTGTGTTAAAACTTTGGCCATAATTTCCATTGAGTCCTCCAAAGTTGCTGGATACAAAGGAGTGGTTGGTTGTGCTTTAGGGGAGCTGGTATGCTCAAAGGAAGGATGATGATCAGCTGTTTCCACATTAGCAGTAGCAGAGAATGGACAGAAAGCAGAGCAGAAGGTGAGATGTATGAATGAGGAATAGTGGGCTCCCGGGAAAACTTCTAGTTAGCCTGTTCTCGAGCTTGGAGTGCTTTAACTATAGTCTCAACTTTCAAGCATCAGTCAGGCATGACGACTTTACACCTGTTGGTGCGAAGTGATACTGTGAGTCTGCTGGACCAGAAAAGGTCAGGGATGAGTAATGGGAACCCCCAGTTGGGAAAAGAAGAGTACCTCATGAGCTGCAGAACTTGGGACAGAGAGTGAGTGGGCAATTTGTTTATGCCTACAAGCATAACAAGGTTTGACTGAACCTCAAGGATTTTCCGTGAAACTCAAAATTTTAAGAGGGTTGAACCTATTGGTCCGAATTTGCCAATTCAGGTTAACACATTGACTGTGACATCAAACCTCATTTTGTCACATAAACTCTGTTTTTCAACCTGTGTGCTTTGGAAACAATGGTCATGATGAACAGTATAGTGGTAGTGTACACTGTAGATGCACTGGATCATGATGTTGGCACTAATTGTATTAAATTATTAATGATCATGAATTATATCATGTACAAAGCTTCTATTTTGTAAGATGTTTAAAATTAATTGTCATTTTAGAGCCTTGCAGTTCTATCGCTGGGCTATGGAGACTTGAGAGCAAGTACCACTCTCTAAATATTGTATGATAGTGTGATCAGTGATGCATCAAATTTCAAAATGCTATGAACATTTGGCATTTAAATGTTTCTTTTATATATAAGGTGAAGGCATATGTGCTCCATACAAGAGGTCATATGTTCAAATCTGGAGGGAGGTATAGTTTTCCTACTCATTGAACAATATATAAGGTAAATGGAAAAAACAATCCCTTAGTGGGCTTCCACAAGGTGAATCTCATACACCAATTAGTGTATGGCTAGGCGGTGACCTAACAAACTACGTTTACTTTTATATCATTTTCATATTCTATTTCTGTGATTAAGCGTCGTTTTTTATGTTATGTAGGTTTGAACCTTCCAAAAAAAATTCAATTTCTGAACTTTGGCGAACCCTCCACATTCTCGAACCTACCAGACGTTCTGAACCTTGTTCCTATGCCTACAAGTGCCAATTATGTGGTTTATTTGCCCATCCAAACTGGAATTAGCTATTGAAGATGCTTCAATAAATCTAGGTTGATGCAGAATACCTGAAGCGCCAAGGAGTTGTTGTGGAAGGCTACCTGCAACACCAGTCTGTTGTTTCATCTGCTGAGACGTGTGCCAACTGTCCAAATTCTGAAGTCCAGCTTGAGTCAGTCGATGAAGGATGTTGCTGTTGTTAATCACTAGAATGTAAATGTGAATCGCTTTCCACTGATGCTGGGGAAGGCTGCTTCTTGAGATAATACTGAAAAGTAGAGTGTGAGGAGCAAGAAAGGGCTGTATGAGCAGAATTAAAAGCAACTAGCAAAATTTCTTCTGCCTGAAAGAATGTGTCCAGGGAGAGTGTTTGAAAAGCCTATTTATAGCTTGTAATTAAGTCTTTCACTCTTGAGAGAGCTCATGGTTACTAGGATAGGCACACTGTAAATCAATGGGACTGTGATTGGACAGGAGTGGAGACAAGATGTGACAATAGTAGTGGACAGGAAATCCAGGATTCAGTTAATCACAGAACCAAATCACATGGCCAAAAGGAAAAAAAGAGAATAATTCAGTTAATCACATAACCGAATCACATGGCCAAAAGGAAAGAAAGAGAATAGAAAAAAAGGAACGGATAAGGGTAGTGGGCAGAAAATCCAGGATGCGGTTAAACCGTTAATCACATGGCCAAAAGGAAAGAAAGAGCATAGCAAAAAGGGGACAGATATCAGGAGATAATAACAGGGACAAGAATGAGAAGCTTCAAAGGGCACAAGAACCCAATTCAACACTTTTCAGAGGGAAAAATATTCCCTGCATTGTAATGATTGGCTGCAAAAAATCCTCCGCACGAAGTCTGTGCGCAAGAAAATAGAAAAATTGGCAAATATGTAGTCGTCGCTTCATCTTGAACCTTTTTATTAGTAAATAAGTGACTGAAAAGAATCATTTGCTTTCTGACAGGACACATTCATTCTCAAAACGCTAGAACAGTGTCTGGAAAGTTGTGATACATGTGTTTGGAGTAAATGGAGTTGCTAAGTGGAAGATGGATGCAAGGGGGAGACCGGTGAGTGACAGAGCACTTATATACAAAAATCAAGAACCCACGCTCGTGGGAAGATGGGCAGCAAGGACAAACATCGGTGCCGCTAACATGAGGGTTCAAATTGTAAGCAGTGTGGTCGTGAGAAGAGCGGGTTGAAAATAAACCAGTATATGGATTGTGGAAGGAGTTAAATGTGTGAACAGGATTGCGTGAGTTGGATGCTAACTTCAAAATAAAAAGATGGGAAGAGACAAAAGTAGAGGGAAGGTAGGAAATAATAGTGGGGCTCTAACATGGAGGCGTGGGTGAAGGCAAAATTTCGTTGACTTTAGAAACTAACATAGGGGGAAATAAGAGATGGGGATAAATAATAATATTAATAATAGAAGAGGAAAAGCGAAGCCATACAAAAATAGTAAGGAAGCCGCAAACACTCTGGTGAAAGTGAAAGCAAAGGCAATAGTGATTATAACCAAGGGAAAGTGTTAAGGTAAAAAAGGCTAACTTGTAATAACATTACAACTTAAGTAGGTGAGAAAGGAAGTTAACAACACGAAAACCAATGTGGTTGTAGTCTGCAGATACCCTAGCTTTAGATATATAGAATTTGAGTCACTCATTTACTAATAAAAAGCTTCAAGATGAAAAGAGTACCATATATTTGCCAATTTTTCCCCTGGAAAAGAATAAAACAAAAAAAATACTATGTTGACCTGTCTCACATAGAAAAATAAATTTATTACTTGTACTCACTAGCTAATCAAGGGCAACTATGGCAAGATCCAAACATATAATAACTGAAATATGCCAAATAATAACAACAATATGCAAAATAGAATAGAAACCACTTAACACACGAGATGTTTGTGGACCAAGATGCCCTAATATGCAATATATTAAAAAATATAATAATTATCCTTAAAGGTAGGGAAACACGATACAAAACTCCTTAAAGACGGAATAACTCCACAAGAACTCCCAATATGGGAATGCCACTTCAAAGGGGGCAACCTCAAATATGCTTCTACCAAATAGAATATTTTCCACATACTTGACATACCTCATAATGATAATCATCTCCTTTATATAGACCCCTATTACTAATAAAGGATGAGTAAACCCATAATCCAAATATAGGCCGACTCATTACACGATATAACTCATTCCATAAGTTAACCATTTGACCCAATATAGCTAACTAAAACATGTGCCAAATGTCAGCAACTCCACCAACCCATATACATCATAATATCATATCCCTAGGTGCATAACATGCCATCCCTCCTAAACATGTTTCATCCCCTAAACAAGTGAAGAAACCAAGTAATGAGTGTTCTTCACATCATTGGACATTTTCTACCATGCTTAATCAACTAACCACCTATATGCGATCTTGGTGAATAATAGCTCCCTTAACCCGGTACCATATTTTGTGCACTACTTTGATTCCATGCATGACCATATTTGGCCCTCCTTGGCTTCCATGCATAGCCATGGTGATTGCTTCTTTGATTCCATGTTCCGTTGTGCTACTCTAAGTTCATTCACAACCACACTTGTTCCTCTCTAGCTTCCATGCATAGCCATAGTGATTGCTCTAGTAATTCCAAGTGTCCATAGTTGTTGCTCCTTTTATTCGATGTATAGCCATAGTGATTGTTCCCCTAATTCCCTATATAGCCATAGTGATCGTTGTCTTGACGCTCCCTAACATGCCTCCATGATTGTTGCCTCTCATGATGATGTGGGTGTCTATATGATGTAACCTTAGCCTCTTTTTCTACTACTTTGACCTTGTCAACCATTTCTTCTACTATTTGCACCTCTTCAACCTTTTCTTCTATTGTATGTACCTCTTCCAACATTTCTTTTGCTAGTGCCTTTATTTTGAGTAGATCCAAGTGTTATTTTCCATGCATTCCTTTCCCATAAAATTTCTTGATTCCTCTTCTAAATCTTCCTAATGCTCTTCTTCACAATTGTTAGATTCATCCTCATGCTTTACACTAAACTTTATTTGTTTCTAAATATATGTGATCTTGCAAATTTACCTTCTTTCTCTTGTACCAAAGCTTCATGAACTTCTTTTGCACATTAATATTGATTGTACCCATAGTCTCCAACCAAGAATATCCAAGAACAATATCCCAAGCATAAAAATCTGAATTAAAAACATATTTGTCGATAGTGAGCTTCAAGTTTTCAAAAACTTGAATTCTCTTACCATCTACTTGAGCTTCCTTGATATTCTTTGTTTGAACTTGTAGATGTAGGGCACATCCATGTTGATTCAGTTTTACTTGCTGCTAGGGTATATGAATATAATGACCAAATCTTGAAAGCATCCATACAAATGAAATATTGAAGCTTCCTTATTTTGAATTGAAACACTTGAACCTTTATCCTCCACCTCTCCTTCTACATCATCCTTATCCTCCTCAACATCATCAACCTCATCATTGTTATTTTCTTCCTCCTTCTTCTTCTTCACCATTTGCATCCTTATCACCTTCATCATCATTATTTTGTTCCTCTTCTTCTACATCATCCTCAATTTCTGCCTCCCTATCCTCCTCATTATTTTCTTCTCTTCATTTTCACCTTCAACCTCCTAATCATTATCATCATCACCATTTTTTTCTTCATCTTCTTTTTCTGCATCATCATCTGCATTCTCTTCCTCATCATCATCATGTTCTTTTGTGTCCCATCTACATAAGAAATTTTGCCTCTATTGTTCAATGCATATGACCACTTGCTTCACCAACAAGTACTTTCCATAAATGATAGTCCCAAAAAAAATGTCAAGAGTCTCTTTGAATTGGAGCCACCATTATGTAGTATTAACACCACCCTTCCTATCAAATTTAGGGATCTCTATGAAAATTAGGGCTCCAAGGAAACTTGAATTCACTGGATCTCATTTCCTACCCACATTTGAGAATAAAAACACGTAGACAAGTAGATCTGAATATTTTATTTTTATTGCAAAAAATGGCACTCGATTTGCTTACCAAGAATGAAAGATATGAATATTTTTCTAAGATCGGGCCTTATAAAACTCTTACAAATCTGCAATTTTGAAGGCCAAATTTAGATGGCTACAACTTCCTCAATGCTACTCAAAAATTTTAGCATGACCACTTTTTGGAAAGCTCTTAAAATATCTTTATGATGGTATTAGATTCAATCAAAAAGTCTGGTAAGGAGAACAAAGCTTCTGAAGTTGGAATTGTTTTTGCCCTAACTCCGTGCCGAAAAAATTTGCCAAAACTCAATCATAGGGTTAACTTTACACAGACATATCTCCCTCAATATGGCTCAAAATCCTTAGTGTGACAACTCTTCAAAAATCCCTCAAAAATATCTTTCTAGGAATGTAAGATTCGTCAAAATCAGAAAATTTAGCAAGGAGAATGATGGTTCTGAAGTTGATTGTTTTTCCCCTAATTCTACACTGAAAAAACTGACAAAAATAAGATTCACAAGGTCAAATTTGCATGACCATATCTCCCTCAATATTGTTCCAAATCCTTAAGAGTGACCATTTTTCAAAAAGCTCTCAAAAATCTCTTTTCAAATATGTTAAAATCTACTCAATACAACACCTATGTGAGGACCCTCTACAAGATAGACAATTTCTCCTCGAAAAAAATATGCAATATTACACAATCTACCCAAAATAAAATTCTCAATCAGTCCAAATCACAGCTCTGATACCACTTGGTAAGATCCACATATTATAACAAAAATATACTGAATATTAACAATATGCAGAATATAATACATATCACTCTACACAAAAGATGTTTGTGGCCCAGGATGTCCTTATATGCAATATACTCACATATAATAATTATCCTCAAGGTAAGGCTACACCATACATTACTCCTTAAGAATGGAATAACTCCACAAGATCCCCTAATATGGGAATGCCACTTCGAGGGGGGCAACCTCCACTATACTTCTACCAAATAGAATACTCTCCACTTGACATCACTCACAATGATTATCATCTCCTTTATATAGACATGCATTCCTAATAAAGGATGGGTAAACCCCTAATCCCAATATAGGCCAACTCACTACCTAACATAGTAAATTCCATGAGTTACCTATTTGACCCAATATAAGTAACTAGGGGGGAGTGTGTCACATGTCAACATCCATCAACCCATATACATTACAATATCAAATCCCTAGGTAATTAACAAACTATTTAACAGGCAATATGTCCACCTGCACTATATATCCATATTCTTACAGGGTAATCATAACTGCTAAATGTGGTCTTCAAGACCAAAAAGTGAAGCAAGATAATAATGCAAGGAAAATAGCCTCAATCCCAATCCTAGCAACCAATCTACTTGCCTTGAATAGTCAAGCATTTTGTTCCTCCAACTCTTATATTTCATTTTCCTATTCAACATCTTTCATCTTAGAGTTTTCAAGCTTCTACAATTCTTTACAAATAGAAAATTCTTGTGGAAAACCATGTGATAGAATACATCAATGTTTCGGATCATACTACATGATCCATCATCAAGATGAAGATGTGTTTGGATTGCAAATTAGAACTCCTAATACAAAACTCTATTGCACACACAAGACTCTATGTGACTCCGCACAAGAAAAACATTTACTAATTGTTAAATTATTAGTAGATTGTTAAAAAAAACCATTGTAAATTAGTTGTTACAAAAGTTTGTCTCAACCTACTAATTCAAACATTAATTAACACATTGATTGACTGTTCCTTTTAGGTTGTGGAACCCTTGATTTTAAGCCCTTTATTTTAAGAATAATGGGTATCGACAAGTGACATAAGCTCAAACCCTCATCCCCATTAAATTCATTCGGGCTTTTACCAATCTCCACCACCTCACTTAGCTATTGATTGTGGAAGTGATCTTCCTTAGCAAAGACCTTGGCCTTTTCAATATAAATCAGCTATATAATTTTACAATGTAAGTTGCTTCTTAGCTTTTACTCTAAATACCTATTGACTCCTCTAAATCCTAACAAAAACGAAAACACAACACATGCAAACTCCCTCATTTTCTGAAAATGAATGCCACTGAATTTATCCCTACAAGTCAGTGCTGCAAAAAGGCACTCAATTCTTTACTTTTTCAGGGAAAATATGCCATTGAATTTATACTCAACTCTTCTGCAAATCCATTGCATTTAAATGGAAACTCTGTCACCGTTCATCCTGCGAATTGCCGTCACATTTAAAGGGAAAATACATCATTGTTTATCCTGCAAATCACTATTATACTTAAAGAGCAAATCCATTACTATTTATCCTTCAAGTTTCTACATGCTACCCCGCCCTTTTGTTCCTTCGTGCACCAAACTTGCTCCATCCATTGTGTGTCACTACCTTGGCACACTTGTGCCTTCACATGTTCTTCGCAGGCTTAAGATGTTTCTACCCATCTCTATGTAGACTCCTCAACTAGTTCGCACTCCATCGACTATGCACAAGCTCAAGGCATCTCCCACTTTAAGTAACTAAGCCTGAGCAACACAACCTCTATGACAACTCCCACACAAGACCAATCTTATGCATATGTGCCTTAGTGCATTCTTCACAAGTCTTTGGATTCCATGTGCATGACTCTGCAAGCTTCGTCTTCTTTATCTTGCTCCTACACTTCTGCATGCAACTCCTTTCCTTAGCCAAAACTATACAACCTCCGACTTCCAACTTTCGCACAACACTTCAAGCCACGCCCCTCTTGCGCAAGTGTACCCCTGCACAGACTTGAAGAACTTAGAGATGTCGCGCCGTGCACCCTGCGCACAAGCCAAGTTGGATTTATTTCAAAAATGACCGAGTCTTGTTCATTGATGCAAGATTGATGATTCGCCTAGGATGCTCTTAAATCAAAAAACTTAGCAGCTAAGTTTACCCCTCCACAAGGTTGGGTACCGATCCAATTCTTGGCCCAGTTCATCCTAGGTACGCCCAAGTCAGGCCACGTACGTTTGGGTCCTTCTGTTGAAGGACTTGAATGAACCCATGCCGGCCTGGGTGTTACTAGGTGCGAACCCACACCTAAGGCTTGTTTTGTCAATTTTTTAAAATATTTCACTACTTTGACTTTGACTAATAACTTCAAAACAAAAGAAACCTATATAAGCATTTGTTGTTTTCATCATTATCGGTCGTTATAAACCAGATTACAATACATGATTCGACCAACACAAAATATGTCACATGAAGGACTATCACTACATAAATAGAAAAACAACTAAACTAAACTTACTTTCCTTCCTAGTTTCATACTAATTCAAATGAATGTGTTAAAAAAAAAAAAAAAAATCTAATTTTAGCTGGAAATTAATAATCTTTCTTTGATAGTAACATATATCCAGAATAGTTGGGAGTATGGATTTAAAAATGATCAACATTATGAACCGCACTTTTAAATCCATATGTCAAAGTGTGGTTCGATACATTGATCATTATTCAAAATTATTCAGGAAATCGTGTTTGATTAACATTATGGATTGTGGAAGCTTGAAGTATTTAATAACATATTATTTTACATGATAGTTACGAAGTTCAACTAACAGTTGTCACAGCAGTTAGAAAGCCTTGTAGCATCAATTATAAAAAGTGGTCATGAATTGGAATTTTACAATCTAGAGTGCATTTTCTGCTAAGTATAAGGTTCTGTGCAGTTGCATCCCAATTTTCATTATCTCATTTCCATTCAATAACTAATATTTATCATGGCGTTTAGCAATCACTTATCATTATCAATTTATCATAAGTGTTTTGTGGTTACTTTAATATTCTATGCATATTATGTGGTTAATTCTTGTTTATCTATAATATTTATATTTTGTATATTTTTTGTATGCCTGTACCCAGGGCAACAAAATCATTGTACTAGCATACCTGATTCGTCATTCCCATACCCAAACCCAAACCAGTAACTTAAGTTAAAAGCTTAAAATGAAGGGCAAGTGAGATAGCAGGTCTTGCAGCAGAAGGAACAACAGAAGGTTTGGCCAGACTACGATATCTTAACAAGTTGAAAGGGGTCAAGCTGAATTCAAGCAAACAGTTCCAGAATATAGATTTCAAGGATATGCTTGGAAATTTGCATTTTTTATTATCAAATGTATGAGGACCATTTGATGACAGCGAGAAATAGAATCATTGGAAAGAACTAGAAGGCCTTTGACAAAACTATAACTATACAAAATTGATATTTGCCAGAGATTTTAATGAATTTCAATTCTTTTTACAATGAATGGAGTCTTTGGGATGTGGAAGCCAAAGAAGGGCAATTTACTTGGGGCAATCAAAGACAACGGAACCAATTTATAGCAGAAAGGTTAGATAGGTTCCTGATAGGTATGGAATGGTTGGTACCAGGCATGAAGATGGATTCAAATATGCTCATTAAATCAGAATCAAATTATTGGCCAATATCTATAAGCATTCAAGACGAAAAACCGGGAGGTGTCCCTTATAAGTTCAAAATGATTACCCAGAATTTGAAGATAAGCTAAACTGTTGGAGACTAGATGTAAGGGGACCAGAACTGTATAAACTAAAATAGAATCTTTAGTATATCGAGAAGAAGGCTAGATAATGGAACAAGAAAACATTTAATCTCTTTAAAAAGAAGGAAGAACTAAATAAAGAAATGGAATTAGTTCAAAAAGACACAAGGGAGGAAGTAATGAGGCATTGCAACAAAAAGAGAAAGAAAATATGGAGGAGCTCCAGAGGGTATTCAGAATGGAAGAAACTTTTTTAAAAAAGAAGTCAAGAATAAAATGGTTCAAGGAGATAGAAACACAAATTTCTTCCATCTATCAATAATGGTTATAAGAAACAAAAATAGAATAAGCACGCTAAAATGATCGAAATAAAAGACAATTACGTGAATAGAAAATAAGCGAAGGAATGTTTTTGAGCCTTGTTAAATGAAGGAAAAAGAGAGAGATGCGAGCAGGATGAAATTTTGAAAGAAATTCAAAAGATTCTATCAGAATAATAAATTGTTTATGCAAGAAGTGGATTCTGAAGAAATAAGAAAAGCAGTGGAAGGTTTAGATGCGATAAAAGCTCCAACTCTAGATGGATATCAAAGAGAAGTCTTCCACAAATTTCGGTATATTGTGGGCTCAGATGTAACAAAAGCAATAGAAGAATCCAAAAGATAAAAAATAAGTATTGAAAGAAAGGAATAATATGTCCTAGCTTTGATCCCAAAGAAGGAAGATACAGACTTCTTTGATGCCTTAGACCAATCTCTTTATGTAATTCAATTTACAAAATTTTGGTAAAAAGTAATGG